>VBSM01001562.1:5117759-5314341 GCA_008086735.1 Cheirogaleus medius
GGATCAAATGGTAGATCCACTTGTATCGCTTTAAGGTATCTCCATATTGCTTCCTCTGGTATACATTTTAAGAGCAGCTTCTCTGGAGTTAGAATACCTGATTTAAATCCCAGCTTCATCACTTTTCAGTTGTGTGACCTTGTGAAATTTACTTAACCTCTTTTTGCCATAGTTTGTATGTCTGAAAATAGTATAATCATAAAACTACCTACCTCGAAGGATTAACAACTTTCATCCTCACAACAATTCTGTGATTTAAAATAGGACAAAGGCTGGGCGTGGTGGCTCATGCCTGTAATCCTAGCACTTTGGGAGGCCGAGGTGGGAGGATCGCTCAAGGTCAGGAGTTCAAAACCAGCCTGAGCAAGAGTGAGACCCTGTCTCTACTAAAAATAGAAAGAAATTAATTGGCCAACTAAAAATATATAGAAAAAATTAGCCAGGCATGGTGGTGCATGCCTGTAGTCCCAGCTACTCAGGAGGCTGAGGCAGGAGGATTGCTTGAGTCCAGGAGATTGAGGTTGCTGTGAGATAGGCTGATGCCACAGCACTCTAGCCTGGGCAACAGAGTGAGACTCTGTCTCAAAATAAATAAATAAATAAAATAAAATAGGACAAGACTCTCTTTAGCTTACTCTTGTATTCTTATAATCTGTGCAGACCATAAAATTAATAGAGTCTATTTAAAATTATTAAAGATATAGACAAAGGAATAAAATGCATGTGGAAATAACAATACAGCACTAAAATAAGAACAGGAAGTGTTTTTATAAAGAATCATATAGAATTTCTAGAAATAAAAATATGATGATAGAAATTAAAAACTTATTATATGTGTTAGAAATCAGATTAGACACAGCCAAAGAGAGAATTTGTTAACTGGATTATATATGCAAAGAAACTATAAGTATAAAGAAAAAAATAAAAATTTAAAACACAGACGACTGGTTAAGAGTCATGGATGACAGAATAAGAAAATCTATAATAGTTTATGTCCAAAAGAAATCCAATATACGTCCAATTTTATGAAAAGGGAAAATACAGAGAATGTTGGGAGGCAATCCTGGAGAATGACAGGTGAGAATTTTCCAAAATATTTGGAACAGTTGAATACTCAGATTCAAGAAGCATAGTTACTCCCTAAACAACCCAGGTTGAACTGCATAGGTCCACCCATATGTAGATTTTCTTTTGTATCTGCCACCTCTAAGATAGAAAGATAAACCCCCCATATTACTTTTCCTTCTCAGCCTACACATTTTGAAGATGATGAGGATCGACACCTTTATGATAATCCACTTCCACTTAATAAATAGTAAATGTATTTTCTCTTCCTTGTGATTTTCTCAACATTTTCCTTCCTCTAGCTTAGTTTATTATAAGAATACAGTATATAATACATATAACATGAAATATGTGTTAATTGGTTATTTGTTATTGGTAAGGTTTCTGGTCAACAGTAGGCTATTAGTAGTGAAGTTTTGGGAGAATCAAAATTATACATGGATTTTTTGCTGCACAGGGGTTGGCATCCCTAACCTCCAGGTTGTTCAAGGGCCAACTGTTTAATATGTTTTAAGTATCTCGCTTTATTTCTTCATTGTTTTCCATTGTCTTCAGAGTTCATCCCGAATCACAATATTTAGTTTGTTTAAAATTTCCTAAGGTCACTCAGACTGATAATTTTACTATTCTAATGAAAAATTATTTCTAAACCCAAAACATCACAAGTATTGATTTTACTTAATGGATATTGATGCTTTTATTCTGGCATCATTTTATTTTGCTTTTATATTGGTCCTAGGTAAAGCTATGTTTTCCTTTTACATGGCAAGGCCATAACTTTTTCTGTTGATTAATGAAATCTTATTCCAGGACTTTGATCTCCACATTGGAAACCATACTTATCTGTATTTAATAAGTAAACAGAGTAAATTTGAAAGCACAGAGTATGATTTAAGAAAGACCATAAACTAACTAAAGAAAACTCCTGATGGAAATCTTCAATTCTGTATGAAGCTCAAAACAGAATTCACATTATCAATCTAGCATCAATTATCAAAGCTTGAATCTAGAAAGCATCAGGCCAATATTGCACATTTAAATTGCTGATTACACAGTGGTAATTGAAGGAGTATCCCACCCAAAAATATATATTAAAGACTGTAGTTTCTAATACATTACCTAGTTTATAATATTTTTCTTTTTTTTATTTCAATAGATTTAGGAGATACAAGTGTTTTTTGTTACATGAATGAATTTTATAATGCTGAAGTCAGGGCCTGTGTTGTACATATCACCAGATTATTGTACATTGTACATGATACATGATAGGTAGATATTTTTCCTTCACTTTCTCCCCTTATTAGCTTTCAGTGTTCATTATACCACTATATAATCATATATATCCCTTCTTTAGTTACCACTTATAAGTGAGAACCTGTGGTATTTGCTTTTCCAATCAGTGAGAGTGGACATCAGTTCATGCATTGGTGGTGGGAGCACATAGCACCCACTCACGTGGTGTGTGAGAATTTCTGGCTTTCCTGCTCCCTCCTTGGCCTGGCAGGGAATGATGGGGAGGCAGCAACAATAGGTATGACCCCCAGGTAGATGCAGCACTCTGGGGCTGAGACCTCAACTTGGCACCATTTGCAATGTCCAGGGTTTGTAAACAAGCTGAACCCCACTGTATCTTTTCTCTGGAGCGATGTCACTGCACAGTCACCAGTCAGCTCTCTATGTCATTTATGAGACCTACTGTGGTGGAGGGGCCCTCTCTCAGCTCCAATTGCAATGTTTATGGGGCAGGTGTGAAGCTCCAAGGCTCTTTCCAATGTTCCCTCCCCACATGTATGTGCCTTCCCCGGGAACTTCTGATCTTGCTGAGTGGCTCACCCCATTTCCCTCTCCTTCATTTTGGGAGCCTCCCCTGACCTTTCTGTTGATTTCCAATGCTCTCTCATAGATGATTAATCCAAAAGTGGATATCTGCTCACCACTTTCGATCCTTTCCATGAAAGCAGCATGTGCAAGCTGCTCATAGTACACTATCTTGGCTCCTATCATGCATAATATCTTTTCATTGTGTTTACATATGATTATTATTTAATTAGATATAGAATTTTAAGCATCTCTCCACAAGTAGGACTATTTATATTTGTCTAAATAAATTTAGTTACAAAGGAAATGGTCCATGGCATTATCATTTTGTTTTTTGGTTTTTTATGTTATATTCACTTTGACTTTCAGTATGTTTGTATAAATTTTTTTAAGAGAACATGTTTATATATAGTATATTTATATTTATTTTACATGGACTAATATCAGATTTTTCCATCTTCAGACTAAGGTCTTTATTCAAATACAAAAGTATATTCTTTATTATTTTCTTTTGGAAATAATTTTATTATGCCTAATTCATGTACACCAAAGTATATAATGTTCATATGAAATATAAGGAATAATATTGAATTAAATACTCAAATAACCACCACCTAGTTTGGGGAAGTGTAACATTAATAGTACACTGGAAGACACTGTTTGTAACAAAATTGCTTTCTGCTCCTACATCTCCCTGAGATAATCATTATTCTAAATCTTGTAATCATAATTAACTTGTTTATAATATTATAACCACATATGCATACATTCATAATAACTATAATTTATTTTTGCATAGTTTTAAACTTTATATGAATGGACCAATTACAAATTCAATATGCTGATATCTGTTGTTTTTATTAAATCTTGTGTTAGTAGTAGTCTTCCATGAAGACATGTAGCACTCTACCTGCATGATGTCCTTTCATTATATGAATACATTTCAACTTATTTCTACATTCAAATGTTGACTAAACTTTTGTGTTTTGTCATTGTAAACAATATTTCTATAAAGGTTCTTTCATATAGCTCCCTGTGTAATATGCAAGTTTTTGCTCTGTGTATGTATACATATGTACTTACAAAACTCTCTTATTTTAATAATTTGTATTGGTTTAGTAGTCTACACAGATAATCACATTTACAAATAATGACAGGTTTTATTTTTTCAACATAGTTATATCATTTTTTATTGGTTTACTGTGCTGAATTTAAAAAGCAAAAAAATATATAAAATAGAAATAAGTGAAAACAAGCGTTCTTCTCTTATTCCTAATGTTAAAAGACATGAATTTAGCATTTCAACAATGGTATGCCATTTGATACAGGATTTTGGAAGACATACTTTTCAGATAAGAGAAGGTTTCTTCTACTCCTAGTTTTCTAATAGTTGGTTTCTATTTTCCTTGTTTATCATAAATTGATACTTACTTTCTCTAAATGTTTTTCCCTGCATCTTTTATAATTAGGTCTTTTTTTCTTTGAAATGGATAAGATGGAGAATTAAATTGATAACTTTTATAATGTTAAATCCAATTTGCATTTCTGGGACAAATCCTACATGGTTTATATTTTATACATTGATGGATTTAATTTGTTCATACTTTATGATTTTTGCATCTGTAATCATTCTTGATACTACCCTCTGATTTTTCTTTGTCATGTGCTTCTTGTTTGATTTTGGTTTCAATGTTAAACCAACCACACACATTTTTGTATGTGTGTTTGGGGAAATGCCCTCTCTTTTATTGTCTTTGGAACAGTTTGTTTATTTTTGGTATTAACTACATTTGCTGTTGCTTAGTTAATATTTGGTTGAATCACTCTGTAAAACCTTCTGGATTTCTTTATGTGCTAATTTTTATTCCTGTTTCAATATCTTCAAGAGTTATAGGACCATTCAGTTATTCTAGTTCTTCTTGAGCCTGTATTGAAAGACTAAATATTACAAATTAGTCTGCATTTTCAACTTTCTAATTTATTGATATAAATGATGTTCATATTATTTTCTTATTATCTTCTTAAATCTTTATTTATGCCTGTTCCTTTAGTGGAATTTTATTTATTTGGGCCTCCTCTCTTTTTATTTTAATAAGTCTTACTGGAGATTTGACAATTCAATTAATCTATTCAAATAATACATTTTGGCTTTTTGATCATGCTAATTGTTCTGTTTCTTATGTCAATTCTATTTTATTATTTTCTGGCTATTATTTCTTTCATCCTTTAATATATCTATTTGGGAATTTTTTCATTCCTTTCCCATTATCTGAATTTAATTGCTTAACTCATTCATGTTTACTCTTTCTTCTTTTGTGATATAAGTATCTTAAGGCTGCAGATTTTCCACTATGAACTACTTTAGCTACATCCACTAAGTCAAGAGTTGGGAACCTGTGGCTTTCAGGCCACACGTGGCCTTCTAGGTCCTTAAGTGCAGCCTATTGACTGAATCCAAATTTTATAGAACAAATTATTTTATATTTATTAATACATTTTTGTTCATATTTTGTATTTTTATTTTATTTTTAAAATGAATGTATTTAAAATACTAAACAATAAAATAAGTTTCAACCAAATAATACTCCCTGATTGACAGGCACAATGAGAGCATTAGTAAGCCATATGGGCTAAATTGATGGCTGCTATGCTAATGATTTAGTTCTAACTTTGCCGGTCTGATTGGCGTCACTACTGCACAAGGCTGGTTGGCAAGAGTGTATGAGGGGGTTGAGTACACCAGTTTGTTATCAGCTTTTGACAGTGGTGCACTGTGTTTCTATTTGAAATGGAAGTTGTGAATAGTTGCACAACCCAACAATATTTTTTAATTTTGTTGCTTAACAGCTCATCATGTCAAAGATGACCAAGAGAATGCTGAAGGAAAAAAGCAGATTTTTTAATAACATTTGGAAATTGCAATATTATCTTGGTTCTGCTAAAGATAAGATGATTTTCTTACTTTGTGATACTGCAATATCAACATTAAAGAAATTCAATGCTCATCAGCATTATAAGGACCACAGATATTTTTAATAAGGACCACAAATATTTTTAAATGAAAGGGAGTTGCACAAAAGGCTGTACTGCAGAAAATCAAGATGAAAAGCAAAAGCAAAGACAATTCTTTCAAGCAGCAATAAGACCTGGAAATAATGCCACTGAAGCAACTTATGAAGTAGCTTATATACTCAGGAAAAAAAGAGAAACCATTCGGTGATGTAGAAATTGTGAAAGAATGCATTCTCAAAGTTATTGGATGCTTAGACCCTGATAACATTTCAAAGTACAAACAATTGCCTCTTTCAAGGAGAACCATAGTGCCTGGCAGCATGAATTAGCCTTCAACTTAACTGAACAACTTCATGCAATGCTTCAAAAGAAAAATATATTATTCAATCACTTTGGATGAACCAACTGATACTACTGACTCAGTGCAGGTTTTATACTTCATTTAGGTCATTACAGAAGATTTTCTTTGCTACCAAGAGTTACTTGCTTTGGGCACTCTTGCAAACAGAACGCAGGAAATAGATTTCTTCAACAATTTTCAACATAAATATCATGAAGTTGGACTGAATTTAGTAAATATAGTGAGTGTACGTACAGACAGTGCACCTTCCATGACAGGAAAACATGAAGGGTTTATTGCACAGATAAGAAAATATTAACAGACCTAGATGTTCTCAATTCTTTTCATTGTATCTTGCATCAGCAAAATCTGTGTGCTAAAGCTACTATTTTAGGTGATACTTTGCAAAAAGTTCTAAGTATTGTTAACTAGATTTGTGTAAATACAACATGGCATCATCAGTTTCATGACATGCTAAAGTTGAAGGATGAGGTAGTCAGTGTGGATTTGCCCTATAGTTCTAAAGTGCACATGTGTATAGTTCTAAAGTGCATTGTCTATCACAGGGGCAGGTGTTAGCCAAAATTTTATCTCTCTGAGAACAGATAATTAAATTTTATGAAGAATAGAATCAACAATGTGAACTATTGAAAGAAAATTTCTGTAGGAAGGCAGCATTTCTGTGTGATTCCATGTCAAATCAAAATGACTTGAATATTTCTTTGCAAGGTAAAACTAAGTCTATATGATATGTGGGCAAAAATTTTAGGCATTTCAAAAAAAGCTTTTTCAAAACACTTCTTCAAAAGGAAATTTCAGGTGATCATTTTCCCAAGTTTGCAAAGGTCACTGATGAAAAGGACAATATATGTGAATCATCTGAAGAATACACACTGTTATAGACCTATTAATTGGAGAATACAATGAAAGTTTCACTGACCTTGAGATTCATGTCATCATACATGACATCACATTAGCATTTCAGTCTCATCTAGTTGATATCACCAAGGCACCTAAAGAACTACAGATGGAATTGATTGAGCTCTCAGTAGATGACATTTTAAAGTTAGTGCTTGATGCTAAGAAAGAACCAATTGAAACATAGAAAAATACAGTAGAATACCCACGCCTTTGGCAACATGCCCAAAAAATGCTGTCTTGCTTTTCAGCTACTTATTGCTGAGAATCTACATTCTCCTATTTAACCCAAATCAAGATGCCCTTAAGGTCACAAATGACTGATACCCACCTAGAGTATGAACTGAAACTGGGGACCTCCATGTTGCAACCAAATATTCAAATGCTTTCCAACAAAAAGCAGACAGAACGAAGTCATTAAAAGGTTAGCTAACTTTAAAATTAATAAATAGTTTTCATGTTTTGAAATTATTAAGTACATGGTAGATAGATTTTTACAAAATAATGTACAGTTTTAAGTATATCTAACTGAAATTTCTTCAATAGCTATTTGATTACAGCTAAATTAATGTGGCCTCTCAACATGAGAAAGTCCCCCACTTCCTCAGTAAGTATTGATATATAAATTTTTCATTCATTTTAAGTATTGTATAATTTCATTTTAGACAGTAGACATTTGGGATGTTCTTTTAAAGATCATTTTTGTTTTTACTAAAATGTATCCTTTAAGTTGCTTAACTTGAGTTTCAAAATTATTAGATTGTTTTTTAAAGCAGGAAGAAGAGGGAATACACAATCCTAACAGAGATTGAGAATCTCAAAGACACAGAATACTTGTAAGAGCATGATTCAAAATCAGATATTGTGACTTTGGATGTTCAGAATCTTAGACAAATGGAAAGGTAAAGTCGACAGATGGAACTCAGAGGGAAGTATAGGCCAGATATATAAATTTTAGAATTGTTGGCAGAGATTGATTTAAAAGCCTCAGGAATTGAGGTGATTCTCTAGGGAGAGGGCGAATAAACAAAACATGAGAGGGCCCAGGGCCAAGGGCTAAGGAACCCCAGTTTCTAGAAGCCAAGACATTTCAAGTGATAAAGTGGAGGCAGCTTAGTTGATAAGGTGGAGAAGCTTAGTTGCTAAGGAGAATAGAGAAATAGTTTGGTATTTGGAAGAAGACATTTCCTCAAAATTTTTGTTTTGTTTTGTTTTTCAAGGAGGAAAATATGAGCATGTTTGAAGACTGATAAAAAGGAACCTTGGAGAAAGAAAGTAGCTGAAGACATAAAAGAGACAAGGAAAAATCTAGGGAAGTAAAACTTCAAGAAAGCCTAAATAAAAAGCCTGACAAAACTGGATATTGTCAAGGAGGTCCAACAAGTAGAATTTTCATTTATTGTTGGTGGGAATATAAAATGGCACAATGATTTTGTAAAAAGGCCAGTTTCTTATAAAAACAATCATACATCTACTCCATTATCATCAATTTCACTCATAGATATTTATCCAAAAGAAAAAAAATCATGTTAATATATCCATAAAAAGAATTTCTGTAGCAGCCTTATTCATAATACCTAAAAACTAGAAAAAAGCCTAACTGTCCATCAATAGGAGAATAGATAAGCAAACTGCAAAGTATTCAGAGAATGTAATAGTATTCAGCCATAAAAAGAAACAAACTACTGATACATTTAGCAACATGGATGAATCTCAACAAATGCTTTGCAGAGTGAAAGAAGCTACATAGGAAGTAGTACATACTATATTATTCCATATTATATGAAATTCTAAGACAGGAAAATCCAACCTATGTTGGGAAAAAACAGAACAGCAGTTTTCTTGGTTAGGGTGGAAATAGAATATTGATTAGGAAGGGAATGAGGGAATTTTCTGGGGTGCAGGTGGTGACCTATATCTTGACAGAAGTTTGGGGCATGCAAATGTATTTATCAAAACTCAGCAAGTATATATTTCTTTATATTTAAAATTTACTTCAAAAGGGAAAAAATGGTAAATAAATATTAACCTCTAGTTAATAGGCATGCTGAGTTATTTAGGGGAAGTGTAATATCTGCAATTTACTTGGAAATACATTAAAAATTATCAGTTGGATTTATGGGTGGATGGTTAGAGATGTGATAAAAAATACTTTTAGTAAAATATCAATGGTAGAATCTAGGTAGTGGCAGCATGGATGTTCACTTTCTATGTGTTTGACATTTTTTATAATAAAATGTTGGGAAAACAGGCATTAGGAAGATAGTGTCTGGAGCTCTTTGTTTAGGTTGGTTTTTGATGCCACTGTGAGGGTTTGGAGGGAGAAAGGGAGTCAGAGAAGTGCTCATCCTCAAATAAACCAATCTTTAATAGAAAGAGAAGAAATGAACATACTCAAGTCATTTCAGTGGGATAAAACACCTCAGAATCCTCAGTTGCAGAATTATAAGAAATGTCTGCATGCTTTTTGTGGCCCAAGTGTTCATCAGTTTGTAAGATTCCTAAGGGCAGAGCCAACATATTTTTTTCTCTGTGTACACTTGGCATGTAGTAACCATTCATTGACATTTCAATTTCAATTAATCAAGCATTTTTCTCCCTCTTCTATCATATTCCTGAACTGTGCAAAGAGCCCAAAATCATAGTCTTGTTAAAGCATCTCCTTTTCCATATCTTTAAGTTAATTTAAAATCTATTCTTCACTATTCTACCTTGGAATCTTTTCTTTTGCTCTCTCAAGGCTTTGGAGTTAAATGCATCTTCATTTTCTTTTTGCTTCTCCCTCTGACAGCTGATGCAAGCTGGCAGATTAAAGGTATTTAAAGTGTGGCAGGGGGGCTCAGTTCACACAAAGCAGCCATCCTCTCCTCAGATACACTTTTAATCGCTCTGAACTGTGCTAACTTAAACAAGTCCCATCTCTCCATAGTACCTCATACAGGATTTGAATTTTTCTTAGAGGGACATGTGCTCATTTATTTGTTCACATGTTTGCATTTTCTGTGGCAAGCAGGAATAAAACACAAGGGAAAGGTAAGGGTCATCTCTAGTGGAGAAATGCTGGTGTTGACAAACCTGAAATGTGTCATTCAAGGCATCAGGGGAAACATGAGCATCCTTTGTGGAGAAGGAAAGCACCACACAGAGGAAGCATCACCGTACCCTAAAATGTTCCCTAAACTCAGTGTTATGTATAGAGACTGGACCTAGAAATCCAAAGCACCACAAACCTTTTGATTTCTATTTTAAATGACAGAAAGTTTCCATAAAGTTCTATCACCCAGGTTGGGAGTAAAAAAGTAAAAAGCAAAATTAGTAGAAAAGTAGCATGTACATTCAAAATTTAAATTTCTTGCCAATTCAGCAATGTAAGATGTCATGGGTAATACAGGGAATACTTATTTAAATTTTTCATATACCCTTGCAATGAATCAAGGTTTAAATGAGGAGATGCACATAATAGCAAATAAATAAATAAATAAAAGGTAGCAAAATCTCGAGCTTTCTTCTAGGTGAAAGATTAGTTACTTAGGGCCTTCTAATCTAAAAAAGCAAAACAGCAACTGGTATTTTCTTGCTTTAGAAACATGCTTGTTAAAAATAGTTCTCTAGACATTTCTACTGTTAGATATCTAACACACACTATTTAAAAAAACCACCCTTTTCTCGAATTCTTATCAAAAATAAAGAACTTTGTAATAGCAAGTACATTTGATCTGATCATACATGAGTAGATGTGTAAACTCTGGTTTAAGTAGCTTGGCACAGCCAGATATTTTAAAATGTGTTTAGAATTTTCAGTACCCGTTGTATTGTTTATTGAGGAGTTTTGTTTTTTATTTTTGGTACTGTTAATGCTATTTACAAAGTAGGTTAGTGTACACTTTAATTATCAAAATATAAAAAGAAATGAGAAAATGTCTTTATTTCAAATTCCGACTTTTTCTTCCACACTCTAGTTGGTTTTTACTGGCAGTAGACACGGTGAAATATAGATGGAGAAGAGGCAAGACACAGATAAAGCAAACAAAAATTGAACAAAACACAGGAAGACGACATTTACAATGCAGCTGACAAAGCCAGTCACTTCACTTTAAATAATGTGGCAGGCTGCAAAACTATAGTAATTACTAGAATTTCATTTTCATTAACTAATAAACCAAGGAAAACAATTTAAGTATCTGAATGTCATTTTTCAAATGAAAATAAACTGTAAACATTTGAATAACATCACAGCAGGGATAATATACCTAAGGAAATCTATTGAAATATGCTGGTGGATTCATCCTCTTCTATCACATTAAAACTGCAATTGACTGTAAACCTCCTACCACTCTCCACTGAGACTTTAATTGTAAAGATTCCTGTTACATATCATATTAGAATTTAGTTAAAATTGTAGAACACATTATTTCCAATCAGACAGCCAACCATCACTCACAAAGATTTTTAAAAAGGTGATTAATAATTCATCTCAGATAAGGAAAAGATCTATATTTATACCATCTTCTCAGCCACCATAAACTACCTGACAATTGTTCAGTAATGATGCCCAGTAAATTCTTTAAAATGGTAATTTGTCATTCTGTCACTTCATTTGTGACCTAAAATTCCTCACTTGAGGCATCATCAAATAAATTAATCACTTTCCAGGATCCATTTCTCTGTTCTGCACGTTATTATGCCTGGGCTCTCTTGTGTTTCTCTTCATTTACATATATTTAATGGCTGAGCCGTGGTTCACGATGGCACATAACGCACACATCTCATTACAGGTGAAATATTCTAACTGCCACTATCACTGGGAAAGAAAATAACTCTCCCAATTTAATTTTCCTGATGTAACAAAACCATGATTCTTCACTATGAAATGTTGATGCCATCCATCAGTCACAATCAATAAAATCATCATAGAAGTACGCCTTCTTCAGCATCTTTCCTTCATACCAGTATTATTTGAGGAAGGTAATTAAACTCATAATATGTAATGAATGTAAATGAAGTAAAAATCCTCATGTTAGCTCTCTAACTATGCTTATTTTACAGCTTTGATTTAAAATATTTCTCCCCAACTTACAAATACATACTGCCCAAATAGAGAGATATTAGCTACAAAGACAACATTTATCAACAAACAGAACTAATTTTTAAAAGAACATTTTTAATGTAAAAGTACCAAGTAGTATCATTTACAGATTTTTTTCACTTAAAATGGCATATTCTCTTTGGGCTTATATATTTTCAGGCTTTCTGAACATGTCTCTAGTAGTTTGGATATATGTGCTATCATGTGCTAAAATGAGTGATTTTTTTCAGTAAACTGGTCTACTTGATTCCTGTCATTTAAGGGCTGCAGGTACTGTCTATTCTCAAGTCAGAAATTGTTTTGTTGAACTTGCAGTCACACTCATCTCTGATTGAAGAAGCCTGTGAAATGTAGATTAAAGAAGGAGGACATTTTACAAACAGTGGATTGGGAATTAGCACTTCAGAACTATTTCCACCTACTGTAAATATTCAACTCAAATTGCTATCATATTATTTTTGTAAAGGTCAATAGGGAGTGTTTTAAAGTAAACTAGTGTCACATAAACATTGCCCATGTCTCTAACTATGTTACAACTTAATTTAAGATTCATTAACTCGTTCTCCCCGCATACTTAGGAACATTAATTTCAGGGGAATGGTACCTTACAGAAGTCCATTTGGAAGGAGGATTCCCTTCATTATGAATTTATCATCAAAGAACGGCGACTTTCTTTACCTTGGAAGTGGTCCCTGTTTGCCTGTTTAAAATAATGCTTGAAAGAGTGTCTAAAATAAAAAGTGAAATATTAATTCTACATCTCAGTAACAAAGGAGAAAGTAGGTGAATATCACTGCTCCACAGATGAATGACCTAACTACAATATTGACAAACCATCTACATGGTATTACCTTCCTTCCTCATTAATTATCATGTAGTTATTTTTAATGGGCACTTATTTAAGAAACAAGAAAAAGACTGCGTGTGCAGTTTGCGTGTGTTTCCATTAACACTGCAGCTGTCTGTTAATCTAAAGCAACACTCTAGCACACAAACCCTGAGATACTTAGCTGCAAATAGTGGTTGACCATTTTCTGGAGTTCTTTGGGGATGGCTTAAGGTGCATCTGAATTTTAAGAGTGTTATTAGTTCATACTAAAGCAAGAGCTGGGAGTATTGATAGATGTTCCTACATAGGACTGGACCAGGGTCCCAAATGATATCTTTGTATGGAGTATAGCAGATTGAATCTTCAAGTGCACGTCAAAGTGACTTGGCTCATTGTGATGATGATGTTGGGGGTAGAAAGTAAACTTTTCCCATAATCTAACAAAACAAATACAACTCAAGTCCTCCAGAAAATAGGATTGGGATGCAGTGGTATAGATTAGAAGGCTATTGGAAAATCTCACAAAAACTAAGTAGCATTATTATCCAAATAATGCTAAATATTTGTATTAAAACAAAGACATTAGGCAAAATAGATTAAGCTATTTTAAACAATAAGAAAAAAGAGATGGAGAAAAACATTATTTATGAAGCATGAATGAGCTATATGCATTTTAGCAAATTTGGTGCTCTGAATATTTAATGAACTAAGGTATATTTTAAGGACAGATGCAAGTAGCCAGTAAAGAAAAGAGGGATGAAGGTGAGTAAGTTTCATGGCATGAACAAAGAGGAAAGAGGAAAGATCATTGCAAATATAAATGTGTATATTAATTATGTTAAATGTACCACAGAAACTTGTGATTGTCCACATTATGGAAGAATGCACTTAACAAGACTAAATCTTTAATGGGGGTGGGTGCCATTTCTTTATTATTTAAACAATCATCTCCTTTTTTGCAGAAGAATTCACTCCTCAGGTTATATTTACAATTCTACTAATAAAATCTGCCTGAACTGAGATCCCTTGATATTTCATTCGTAAGACATGTGCCCTAATAATAGCACTAGAAAATATTGTTGCTACAATTGGTTGCCTCAAATTATTATTTTCCAAGAACACACAAAATTTGAGATTATGGTCAAACCCCAAGCTGCAGTTGCTAAAATAAATGCTGTATGGGAACTTCCAATTAAATGGAAATTTCTATGAGGCAAATCTTTGTAAGTCCAAGGTAGAAAGCTTAGTTCGGATATCGTTCTATAGCCAAAGGCCAATGTTGATACACTTAAATAACCAGTTTCACCTGAGACAACTCATTATTGAAAATTTGGATTACCCCTGAAGGCATAGTAAATACTGTACTGGGACTCAGACAGACTGAGTTTGACCCAGTAGTTAACTATTAATATGCAACCTTGCATAAGTTACTTATCTTCTTGAAAGTCTTTTTCTCCTGATTCAAAGAATGGGAATTAAAGCAAGAAAATGACCACCAATTATGGCCACCATAATGCCAAGGGTGGCCATCAAAATCAATAAGCAAATGGATGAAAGTGCATTGTAAAGCTTTAAATATTAAGCTAATTTTCATTTCTTTACCTTTGGTGCTATATTAGTTTCCTAGGGCTGCCATAACAAATTACCTAGGCTGAGGGGCTTAAACAATAGGAAATGATTTTCTCACAGCTCTGGAGGCTGAAAGTCCAAGATCAATGGCAGGTGTGGTTTCTCCCGAAGCCTCTCTCCTTGGCTTACAGAAAACCACCTGCATGCTGTGTCTTCACATGGTCTATCCTCTGTGAGCTCATATGCCTAGTGTCTCTTTATCTTCTTATAAGGACACCAGTCATTGGATTAGGGCCCTACCTTATGACCTTCTTTAACTTCAATTACCTTTTTAAAGGCCTTATCTTCAAATAGTCACATTGAGGATAAGAACTATAACATGAATTTGGGGAGGAAGACACAATTCAGTCCATTAAAAATATGTATATAATTCATCAGCATTTTAAGGAAGATTTCTTAGGACAACTGTGGTACTGTAATTGCTCCCTCATATCCAACTCTCTCTCCCCTCAAGGCATTTGAGACAGGTTTAACTTCACACACTCTTGCAGTTTGGTAGGGATTTGTGAATAATTTTGGCCAATTAGTCATGAGCATACAGGACAATTTTAACTATTAGCATATGGCTCCCCAGTACCCTTTTTTCCTGCCATGATCTTGAGTTGAGATGAAGTGTTACAAGATTGAGGCAGCTTAGATGGCTGGGCCTCCACATGGAGGAAAGCTGCCCTGCAGTTACTCAAAATGGCAGCAGACTTTGGGTGCATAAGAAACGAACCCTTGTTTTGTTAAAACACTGCAGCAGGCACATTCCAATCCTCTAAGGAGTCACAGCCTTGTATAATCTATTCCCCTTGAGTGTGGGCAAAATCCATGAGGTGCTTTTACCAATAGAATATGGCAAAGGTAAGGAGAGAGCCAGCTCCTTAAATAGGTTATGCTACATGGCAAAGGTAATGGGATGTCACACTCATGGCCATGTTATGTTATTAAAGTCTCTATCTTGCTGGCATGGATGTAGACATAAGGGAATGCTCATACACTGTTGGTGGGAAAATAAATTAGTACAACCTCTATGGAAAACAGTATAGAGATTTCTCAAAGAACTAAAAGTAGATCTACCATTTGATCCAGCAATCTCAATACTGAATATCTACCCAATGGAAAAGAAATCATTATATAAAAAAATACACCTGCAATCATATGTTTATTGTGCAATTCACAATTGCAAAGATATATAATCAACCTAAGTGCCCATCAATTAATGAGTGGATAAAGCCAATGTGGTATATAGATACACCATGCATTACTACTCAGTCTTAAAAAGCAATTAAATAATGTCTTTAGCAGCAACTTAGATGGAACTAGAGGTCATTATCTATCCTAAATGAAGTAATGCAGGAATGGAAAACCAAATACCATATGTTCTCACTTATAAGTGTGAGCTAAACTACAGGTATGCAGGGGCATACAGAATGATACAATGGACACTGGAGACTCAGAAGAGGGGAAGGTAGGAGGGAATGAGGGAAGCAAAACTACTTATTGGGTGGAATGTACACTATATGGCTGATGGGTATACTAAAAACCCAGACATCAACACTTTACAATTCATCTCTCTGACCAAAACCACCTATACCTCCCAAATCTATCAAAATTTTAAAAAAGAAAACTAAAAATAGGATTTAAAAAGACTATCTTAACAGACTATAAGAGAGAGATTCAATTGCTGGCCTTGATGAAGGAAGCTGCTGTGACATAAACTGACATAAAAAAAAAAATATGACAAGAAACTGTAAAAGGCTGTAAGTCCTTAGGGCATCCTCTAGCCAACAGCCAGCAAAGAAATGACCATCAGTCTTATAGTCTCAAGGAAATGAATTCTGCTGTCAAGTGCATGAACATGGAAGAGAGTCTCGTCAACCTCTAGAGAGGAACACAACGTAGCCAACACCTTGTTTGCAGCCTTGTGTGATCCTGAGCAAAAGACTGGTAAGCGGTGCACAGACTTCTGATTCATTAAAACTTTCAGGTAATAAATTTATGTTATTTGAGGCCAATGAATTGGCAATAATTTGTAGACAGTAGTAAGAACCTAATACAACCACTGAGATTTCAGGGCTATTTGTCCTCACAGCATAATAGCCTGTTATGGAAAAATTGGATAAGGTGGAAACCATAGAAGTTGATTGCCAAAGCAACTGAGTGGATGCTAGGTTGAAGAGTCATAACCAAGGTGAGTATGGAAGAAGGGACTGACATCACTCAAAAGGGTGGCATGCACATCTGGAGGGAGATGTGCTGCCATACTAATCTCTCACTCACATTTGTGTCCATTTTGGTGGTGGGAAGAGTCATACTTCTTGAATTTCAAGATATCACAAAATTTTGAATGTTAATAAAAACACTGGATTTCAGAAATAGGATCTCAGGATACCTATGAAGGATAAATCTAACAAATATTAATTCAAATGAAATAAAAGATAGTGTCTTTGTTACCAACTTCAGTCCTGAACTTTAACAACTATAACTATTTAACTTACATACCATGATCTCAACTGTTGCCTGTGTCACCTAATATAAGAGAAGCACAATCTGAAGCAAGCTTCTTTTATCCTGAGAGTATCTGATCACATTTAATCTAATGTCATCCTCCTCCTCCTCAGTATCATCACCAAAAACATACATTAAAGACTGTGATGGTTTATGTACAGAATAAATAACAGATACCAACCCTACATATGGGAAGCTTTCATCTAAAATACTCATTTACATTCATTAAAAAGAAGAGATGAATATAGTTGAAATATAGTCATACCCCACATAATATTTTGGTTCACAACCAACTGCATATATGACAGTGATCCCATAAGATTATAATATGGTATTCTTGCATACCTTTTCTATGTTTAGATATGTTAGATACACAAATACCTCCTGTGTTATAAATGCCTACAATATTCAGTACAGTAACCTGTCATATAGGTTTATAGCCTTGGAGTAATAGGCTGTATCATATAGCCTAGATGTGTAGAAGAAGGCTATACTATCTAGGTTTGTGTAATACACTCTATAATGTTCCCACAATGCCAAAATTGTGCATTTCTCAGAATGTGCCCATGTATACATGTGATTAAGGGATGCACGACTGTAGTTAAATACACAACTCTTATGCATGCAAAGAACTAAATTCTCTAATGCTTGGAAAAGGGTTGGCTAATGAATCACACAATGGAATCTTAAAGTGTGGTAAATTCAAAGAGAATTATGTAGCAAGAGTCTTTGTTTTGTTTTGTTTAGGGGTTAGAGCACCAAATAAAACATCCGAGACAGCTCTGGTTACTTCAAAAAGGCAAATTCCCAATAGAAATAATAATTTAGAATATTTTCTCTATAGTATATAGAATATCAATAAATACATTAAGTAAATAGTATGTCTCTTGTATATGTTGCCACTGGAATTCATGGTAAGAGAGCTCACAGTATCTCTTCATGTACAGGTTTAATAATTGGGCATATTCTCCACTCTCCAGTAGAATATAAACATCGACTTCACTGAAAGCATGGTACTGTCTCTTCTAGATTTTGATTTTTTTTGTTTGTTTCTGATTGATTTTCTAATATCTCATTCAAAAATGCTAAAAAAGACATTTTTCTCCTTTGACAATGGATTGTAATAGGTGCACTGAGTTCCTTTCCAAGGATTCCAGGTTATCTTTCTTGCAACATTCAAAGGGGACAAGTTGATATTCTAAATAATGCTGTTGCAGTTCAGATGGGTCATGGATTTGTGGACTTCAGCATTTTCACTGGAACAGTATCTAGTAAATACATGAGCCTTGTTTCACCTCTGTATATTTTGCAAAATTAGATGGAATGGAACTGACAAGTACAACCAGCTCATTCCAAAGTTTCTCCTCATTTAGTATTCTCAGTTCTGGAGGATAAAACCTAACCCTGACATGTGTTTTCCCTATTTTTCTCATTGCACAATATAGTGTAGGGTTTTTTTGTTGTTGTTGTTGTTTAATTATTAACATTACCATTTTCTGTTTTGGTGTTCTGTGGTACTCAGTTTCAATGACAACAATTAGTAGTAGTTGTGCATTTGCTATTCAATGCTGGGAATTGAATTTTTTTTTATAAGCACATCCTGTTTTCAGTAATTGGATATACCACCAAGGAGTAAAACAAAAGATGAAACATCCTTCAAAGGAAGACAAATGGAATTAATATTCCAATTGGGTAATTACAATCCACGAGCCTAAAAAAAAAAATTCCTGTCCTTTCATTTTCAATCACAGATTATTGAGCAACATGGCTCTGTTATACTGAAAGCCTACTTTCTTACACCACACACAAGGATGCTTTTCAAGTTTGGTTTAAAATAATTTCTTCTAATGTTTGGAGTGGCTAGTTCTTTGACATCTTTGGAATTTTCTGGCACAATACTAGCAAATGAACTGATTTTTCTCAGTGTTCTTACTGCTTTCCTCATAATTTAAGTTTCAAATAATGTGAATCATTTACATGACACAATGTAATATAAGTTAGATTTCTTTTGCCAAAAAGTGGCATAGAATTAATGTTAAGAGCATAGACTTGTTAGTTAGACAGCCTTGGTTCAAGTCTTGGTAATGTAGTTTGTCAACAGCATGAAACATGACCTTGGACAAGTTACTTAAACTTTTGGTATCTCAGTTTCCTCCTCTGAACAATAATAATAGTACTCACCTTAATGTATATAATAATAGTAGTTAATGTTTGTGAGCCTTTAATATGCATCAAGCATACTTCTAAATGCTTTGAACATATACTGAGTCAGAATATGCATAAGCTTCCTGGGATAGTTTCTGACATAAACTGAGCACTCAGTAAATGTTAGCAATCATAATGGATATTAGTATTAGTCCTAGTAATAGAAATAGTTGTAGTAGGGTTTTTATCTCCTCCTTCTAATTCCATTTGTTGTCATAGATTTCAAATCAGACTCTTAACCTAAAGGGTATTTCAAAGGTCCTATTTCAGTTCTAGTAAGAAGTTAAGAGACTACATCATGAGAATTTATCAAAGATAATAAAATTTTCACATTAAACCCTGAATATGTTAAACTGTCTTAAAAATACAACATATATAGGCACAAAATAAGTTACACCTAGATAAGTACAGAATAATAATATGGAGAAAACATGGATTATAAAGTCAGTTCCATAAATTAGTAGAGACTTACTGAAATACTGAACACACTGTCAACTTTCTTCTTTATTAAAAATACAAGCATTTGTGGTGGTGGAGAAACACTAGGTGTAGGAATAACAAATGAAAAAGTTAGGGTTCCTTTCTTCCCTATGTGTATCACAAGTCCTCTGTCTTTGGACACAAAATACCCCACACCTCTGAAGTGGGACTACAGTAAGAAGCAGCATTTCACATGTGTACACCTTTGAGCGTGCTCAAACGTATATCCACTGCACCCCTGAATACATGCATTCCCTCACTCACTAATTCTCTGCAGAGAAAACTTACTGGAATAGAATTATAATCCCAAGCACCAATCCTCTTTTGAAATTATTAAAGAATTTCAATGATTACAAGTTTTGCCATGTATTTATATTGTCAAGATTTTGTTGTCCTTAGATATTTTTAAAGTGTCAAATTAACAATGACTCTTGTTTTAAAAAAATTCATCAAACAGTTCAGTGTGCTATAAACCAAAAGGGCTAAAAGCTCCATTCTACTCCTCTGAAGGAACCATTGCTAACAGATTGGTTCACATTCTTACAGTTACCTTCTACACAAAAGCAAATACATTTAAACACACACATTTTTTACAAATTAAGGTCCTATGTCATATAAACGCTGTGTACTTGTGTAAGTTTTTTCATCATAAAGATTTCAGTAGACATATATTTAAAATGTTAACAAATATTTCCAAATTGCCTTCCAGTCTATTTTTACCCAAGTGCCCTGACACTAAGACTATGTGAGATTCTCTATTCTCTCCAATCCTTGCCAACTCTCAAATTGTCAACACTTTGTTATCGTTCTCTAAACTTACTGGTGAGAAATTGCATCTCTACTTCCATTTTGTGGTTACTAGTGAGTTTACAGATCATATCATATATGTTACGGCATATCTGCTTTTTTTCTCTTAACTGCTTATTTATATATGTATTGTTGATCTTTCCTAAGGGATATGTATGAATACACTGGGTATTAAATTACCCTTTTTTATCATAGAGGTTGAAAAAAATTTATACAGTTTAATGTTGATCTTTTGACTTTGTTGATGTTGCTTTTCTTAAATTTAAAAAAAGTATTATACACTCAAAAATTATTATTTTTTCCATATCTATTCATCACTGAGTACCTACAATATGGCAAACTCTTCCCTAGATATAGGATTGAAAACAATGCTTACAATTTAGTGGAGGGAGAGAGACAACAAATGTATAAATATGAAGTGATTCCTAGGTCATACAAGTAATAAGCAGGGCATTCAAAAGGTATTTAGGGTAGGGGAGCTACACATTTATACAAGCAATTGAAGCCATCCTCTCTGAGAAGGTGACATTTAATCAGACTCTAGAAGGAAACAAGAGTTGAACCACATAGAGAAAGGCCTTCCAATCATGTCAACAGCAAATGAAGCAAGACCCTACTAAGCATGTGTCGAGAATGGCAAAGAGGCCAAAGGCTGAGTGGATCAGCACTGCTAGGCTGTGATGGGAGAAGCCACTGGAAGATTTTTGCAGAGGCGTCATATTATCTGACTTACACTTTAAAGGATCATTCTGGCTGCACCACAGAGAACAGACCCCAGGGGATGAGAACTAAGGCTGAAGTAGGGAGAACATTTATGAGGATATTGCAGTAGCCCGGGGAAGAAATGCTGAGAGCTTCTGGGGATTTTGGCATGCTTATGAAAGATTTACTTTCTTTAAGAGTATAAAGACAAAATTTGCATACATTTTCTCTTTAAAGTTTTCTTTGTCGTTAGATTTTTTTTTATCACATGCAATTTCTTTAGAGTAAAAGGTAAAATAGTGTTTCTGCTTTTTTCCCCACATTTACCTATGTTTTCTCAAGGACTGTTAGAATTGAATATTTTATCCACCAAGAATCTATTTTGTAAGTTACAAATTAGACATCAAGCTTTAAGGTGTTTTTTTCCCACCAAATATGCTTTTATTCCAACAATCATTTATTTAAAATTTTATCTTCTCCCCACTGATGTAAGGTGCTCTATTGTTATATGTACAGTCAGGCATTGCTCAACGATGGGAATATGTTTTAAAAAATATGTTGTTAGAAGATTTTGTTGTGGTGTGAACATCATAGAATGTACTTACACAAACATAGATGCTATAGCCTACTGCACACCTAGGCTTTATGGTGTAACCTGTTACACTGGGTACAAACCCGTACAGCATGGTACTGTACTGAATACTTCAGGCAATTGTAACACAATGTTAAATATTTATATATATAAAAATATCTGAACATAGAAAAGGTACAGTAAAAATATGGCAAAAAAAGATGAAAATGGTGCACCTGTATAGGGCACTTACCATGAATGGAGCTTGCAGGACTGGAATGCTCTGGGTGAGTCAGCGAATGAGTGGTGAGTGAGCATAAAGGTCTAGGACATTACTACACACTACTGTAGACTTTATAAACACTCTGCACTTAGGCTACACTAAATTTATTAAAGAATAAAGTAATTCTGTTACAACATTACGACGGCTACTATGTTCCTGGAGATAGAAATTTTCTAGCTTCATTATAACCTTATGAGGCTACTGTCATATTACATGCGGTCCATCATTGACTGAAATGTCGTTACACAGTGCCTGACTCAGTACTTGAATATATTTCTGGACCATGAATTCATTGATTTGTCTCTTGATCTTTGTGCTAGTAAAATGCTATTCTAATTATTGTTGCTTTTTAATATATTTAACATATTTTAAGATTCAGTAAAGACAGTAAATCATTGTCTGACATTAACTAACTAGCTACAGTCCTTTATTAAGTTATTTATGATAATTTTCTCTATCATCATTATAAACTAGAAAAAAAAAAAGCAAATAAGAAGAGCCAAAAAAAATCATGTATTTGAAATGCTACTTACATTCATGAGTTGTCTCATGGCCATCACTAGATACCCTCAAAGCAGAATCCTTCCTCTGCCTTCTGTTTCCTCATCCTCTGTTTATGAGCTTCTATGATCCTCTCTGAAAACAACTACTTCATTATGCTTTGTGTTACCTCCAATTGTTTGTGCATCAAAATCTACAGACTGCAAGAAGCTTAAGGACAGAAATAATACATGTCAGATCAAACAGCTTAGGTATTTAGTGTAGTTTGAACCACAGATGTTTTTAAAAATTTCAATAAAGTTCAATTTATTATTTTTCTTTTGTTACTTATATTTTGATGTCACGTATAAGGGTCCATTGCCAAATCTGAGGTCATGCACATTTATTCCTATCTTTCTTCCAAGAGTTTCATAGTTTTAGCTCTAGTATTTAGGCCTTTGAAAATTTTTTAGTTACTTTTTGCGTGTGGTGTGATAAGAGTCTGATTTCATTCTTTCATGTGTAGATATCAAATTTCCCAATACCATTAGTTGAAAATACAATTTTTCTCCATTGAATTGTCTTGGCACTCTTGTCAAAAATAAGTTGACCAAAAACATATGGTTTAATTCTGGACTCTAAAGTCTATTTCATTGATCTGTATATGTCTATTCTTATCCAAGTATCACACTATCTTGGTTATTGTCGCTTAGTAGTATTTTTTGAAATTGGGAGGTATGAGTCATCCAATTTTGTTCATCTTTTCCAAGGCCATTTCCATAAGTTAAAATTCCACATGAACTTTAAGATCAGCTCGCCAGTTTCTACAAAGAAGCCCACTGAGATTCAATAGGTTTGCATTGAATTCATAGATCAATTTGAGGAGCTTTACCATCTTAACAATATTAAGTTTCCCAACCCATGAACATAGGATGTTTCCTTTATTCATTTATAATAAATCTCCTTTGTTTCCACAATGCATTGCAATTTTAAGAATATATATTTTGCACTTTTGCTAAATGTATCATTAAGAATTTTATTATTTTTAATGCTATTGTAATTGAGGTTTTTATCTTAATTTCATTCTTGGATTGTTCATTGCAAGTAGATAGAAATTAGTTTTACATATATTGATCTTATGTCTTGCAACCTTGCTGAGCTCATTAAATCTCCAATAGTTTTTGTGTTCGTGTGGATTATTTGGGATTACCTATATACAAGATCATGTCATCTATGAATAGCCATGGTTTTATTTCAATTTGTATGCCTTTTATTTTCTTTCCTTTGCCCAATTGCCCTAGCTAGAACCTCTAGTACAATGTTGAACAGAAGTGGTTAGAGTGGACATTGCTCTCTTACTATTGGTCTTAGAAAAAAAGCAACCAGTCTTTTATTATTATCTATGATGTTACATGTGGGTTTTTGTACTTACCCTTTGTAAGATTAAGATTATTTTCTTTTCTTCCTAAATTGTTGAATGTTTTTTAATGAATAAATGTTGGACTTTCTCAAAGGCTTTTTCTGTATTTTTTGCATGCTATGTCTATTAAGATGAGTGTATGTCTTTTATTTTTTATTTTATTGATATGATATGCTGTTACACTAATCGATTTTCAGATATTAACCCAAACTTGCATTCCTGAGATAATTCTCACTTGGCTACAGTGTATGATTCTTTTTATAAGTTGCTGATTTTGTTTGCTAGTATTTTGTTGAGGATTTTTGCATTCATATTCATACGAGATACTGCTGTATAGTTTTCTGTTCTTGTGAAATATTTGTCTGGCTTTGGTATCAGGGTAATACTGGCCTCATAGGAAAAGATGGGAACTGTTACACTTCTTCCATTTTTTGGAAGAGTTTGTGAAAAATTGCAATTATTAATAATTCTTCTTTACATGAATCCACCCGTGGAGCCATCTGAGCCTGAAGTGTTTTTTAGGATAAATTGTTTTATTATTACATCTATCTACTTACTGAGTATGAGTCTATTCAAATGCTTTATTTCATCTTGAAATAGTGTCAGAGATTTGTGTATTTCTAGGAATTTGGCCAGTTCCTAGAATAAATTATCAGATTTATTAACATGAAATTATTTATAGTATTTCTTATAATTGTTTTTCTCTACAAGGTCATTAGTAATGTCCTCCCTCTTTACTTCTGATTTTAGTGATTTGAGTCTTCTTTCTTCTTTTCTTGGTCAATTTAAGTTTGTCAACCATTTAATCTTTTCAAAAAACAGTTGTTTTCATTGATTATCTGTATCATTTGTTTCATTTTCAATTTCATTTTTTTCTCACTAATATTTATTATTTTCTTTCTTTTTCTTGCTTTAGGTTTAATTTTCTCTCTTTTTTCCACTGTTTTAAGGTAGACTATAAGGTTATTGGTTTGAAATCTTTCTTCTTTTATTTTTAGTTTAGTCATTTACTGCTATAAATTTCCCTCAAAGCACTTCTTAACCTGCATGTCATCTCATATACTTTGTTATGTCATGGCTTCAGTTTTATTGATTACAAAATATTTTCTAATCTCCCATTTGATTTCTTCTTTGACTCATTGGTTATTTCGGTGTATTGTTTACTTTCCACATAAATATTTTTCCAATTTCTTTGTGTTAATTGTTTCTGATTGCGTTCCATTGTAATCAGAGAACACACTGTATATTATTTCTATTATTTTACATTTATTGAGTTATTTTATGATTTAGTGTATTGTCTATCTTGAAGAACGTTCCCTGTGTACTTGAGAAGAATGTATATTCTGTTGTTGAGTGGACTGTTCTGTAGATGTCTGTCAGGTTTCATTTGTTTATAATGTTGTTCAAGTCTTCTATTTTTTTGTTGATCTTCTGCCTATTTGGTCTATCTATTTTGGAAAGTGGAGAATTGAATTCTTTTACTGTTGAATTGTCTAATTCTCCCTTCATTTCAGTTGATTTTTGCTTTGTGTATTTGGTGCTCTGTTTCTAGGTGCATATGTGTGTAAAAGTATTATATCCTCCTGATGGATTGATCTTTTTGTCATTCTAAATGCCCCCCTTATGTCTAGTAATGTTATTTGCTTTAATGTTTATTTTGTTTATTATTATTATAGCCACTGCAGCTTTCTTGCTGTTTGCACAATATATCTTTTTCTAATCTTTAATTTTTAAAATCTATTTGTACCTTTAGAAGGTACAATGCGCTATCCATTGCTTCATGGAGCCACCCTTCTATTTGTACCTTTAAATCTAGAGTGTGTATCCTAAGATAGCACAGAGTTGGATCTTTTTTTGTTTTTATCTTATCTTACAATTCTTCCTTTTTGATTAGAATATTTAATTCATTCACATTTAATGTTATTATTCACATAGTTGGATTTACATTTGTCATTTTACTTTTTGTTTTCTGTATTTCTTATGTTTTTTCCCTTCTATTTCTCTTTTGCTGCTTTCTTCTGTATTAAGTAAAATTTTCTAATGGAATGTTTTAATTTCATTAATACATCTTTCATCCTATTTTTAAAGTTATTTCCTTAATGGTGGATTTCAGGCTTATCATATATATATTAATTTATAGGAAACATCTTCATATATATACAAACTTCATTTCAGTGAGATACAGAAACATTACTTTGATATATCTCTATTCTCTTTCCCTCTTTTTGTGGTATTATTCACATCTGTAATGGCTACAAACCCAATGATGCATTATTAAAATTATTATTTCATATAGTTTTATGTATTTTAAGGAAGCTAAGAGAAGAAACATAAGCAAATATGTATTTATAGCTTTTGTTATATTAACCTTCTCACTTATCATTTGTAATTCTCTTTAAATTTATTCCTGTGCATGCAAGTTTCCATCTGTAGAAATTTCCATAGCCCAATACAACTTTGCATCCACCCTCCTTTTTTGTGTTGTTATTAGCTAATATATTGCACCTCTATATGCTCTATGTTATAGGTTCAACAATACTATATATACTATAATATAAACTATATATACTATACTATATTTACTATATATTCTATATAGTATAGTATGTGTGTATATACAGATACAGGTTGAACATCCCTAATTCAGAAATCCAAAATGTGAAATGCTCCAAAATCCAAAACTTTTTGAGTACTGACATGATGCCACAAGTGAAAAATTCCTCACCCGACTTTATGTGACAGATCACATTCAAAACACAGGCCCAAAACACAGAACATTTAGTATCCCCAAGAGGGTTAAGCTTTTAATCAAAACATAGCATCATAGGTGAAGACTGTATTCTGCTGCTGTTTATTATTGCTGCTGTTTAATAGCTAATATATATATTCTAGTGATGCTACTCTACCTAGTTACCCTGAATACATAAATTTTTTACTGTATTAATAGTAAGACAGTTTTTGCTAGTGGATACTTATGTGTGAATAAGTGTCAGAAAATGATTGTTTACCAATAGCATGTACATTCAAAGTCAGGAATAATGATCATGCCAAACAGATTGTCCACATGGGTGGCTTTCATAGTGATACCTTTATTTTCTAATGGTTCAGTATATACAAAGTTTGTTTCATGCATAAAACTATTAAAACTATTGCATAAAATTTACTTTCAGGCTATGTGTATAAGGTATATGTGAAACAGAAGTAAATTTTGTCTTCAGGCTTGGATTCCATCCCCAAGATATCTCATTATGTATCTGTAACTATTCCAAAATCCAAAAAACATCTAAAATCTGAAACACTTCTGGTCCCACAAATTTCAGATAAGGGATACTCAACCTGTGTATATATTTCGTTGAATCTTTGCTTGTTTTTTTCATAATTTTTTTCTCTGTCCTTCAGAATGCATAATCTTTATTGGTCTGTCTTCAAGTTTTCTAATTCTTTCTTCTGCTAGTTCAAATCTACTATTGAGCCCCTCTAGTAAATATTTCATTTTGGTTATTGTACTTTTAATCTACAGGTTTTTATGTTTCATATAATTTCTATCTTCCTACTGATATTCTCTATCTGATGCAATACTTTCATCATACCTTTTTTCACTTGTTTAATAATGATTTCCTTTAGTTCTTTGAACATATTTCTGAAGGTTACTTTGAAGTATCTGTCCACAATGCCCAATTTCAGTTGTTACTTATAGTCAGTTTCTATTTCCTGCTTTTATTCTAAGTATTTGGTTCATCCTTTTGTGTTTCTTTGCATGTCTCCATTTTCCTGGAAACTGAACATTTTAGATAATATATTGTAGCCATTTCCATCTCCCTTCCAAGGCCTGTTACTGATATTTGCGTCTTTACTAGTTTAGTAACTGGCTGAATTATTTTAGTGAAGTCTATGTTATTTTGCTTTTCAGAGGGTACAGCCTTCACCATGCCTAGAGTGACTCTGGGATGACAGTGGCTTTGACAAGGTTTTTTTTTTTGTTTCTTTCCTTACCACACCAGGTGTTAAGCTCCACTAATTGCTGGCTTATTGCTCTATTGTTTTCAATAATGCCCCAGGGCACAAATTGCTTCACAGACTTATCCAATCAAATTTGAGGTCCTTGAAGGTGTAGTTCCAAAGGTCAGTGTTTGAGATTTGTTCCAACCCCAGGAGGGCTCTTCCCAGCTGTCTCTTTCCCCATTGCTTTCCAACAAACTAGCTGCTCTACAGATTAGCCTATATTTCCCAGGAATCTATTAATCACCTGTCAATTGCTTTTTGCCTAAACTTCCACTGTTTTTGAGAGTGCTCTTAGGCCTGACTTCTTTACATTCTGTTGTAAATGAAGTCAGTTTCTTTGAAGAGGGATTTGGAGTTCTCTGTTCTATGGCTTGCTTGTCCACCAAGGCAAAATCTCAAGCCAAGTGTTTGTGGCTGGTGTAGGGACAATGGTGAACCTTCTCTGTATATGACATCCTTCCACTTGAAGAGCTAAGCACTTGGTGAATGAAAGGAGGCAGCAGCCCTAAGTCATTTTGGCTTGCCTCCCTTGCTCTTGGCATGGAACCCCGCCCCAAGGGCCAGGGCAAGGACAACTAGGGGCTCCAGTATTCTCAGATGCCACTCTCAAGGTAGCTCCTTTGTCCCACAAGTAGAAGCTAGGCAGAAAAAGGGATCTCCCACCTCTTAGACACACTCGTCTGGAACTTAGACTCAGCAACAGGTTGCAGGGCTCAAGATGCTGATGTCCTGCAACCCCAGGGAAGACTGCCATCCAGTTGGAAGCTGGAAAGAGAGAGAGAGAGACCTATATTTTTGGCTATTCTTTTATCTACAGCCGAGTTTCTGTCCAGCTAAACCAGGAAGAGGGAAGTGAAGAGCATGGGTCTTGGTTCTGTTACAAGTGTTACAGTGGATGGTCCCAAGGATAAACCGAGCGGCACACGGAGAGTCAGAGAATCAAAATTTATTTTGCTGGCAGGCTCAGAGGGGCCTCGCCACCAAATTCTGAGCACCGTCTACCCGATTTTTTCCACTTTTATTAAGTTGAGGTGGTTTGAGGGGTGGAGTATCAGATATAGGTGAGTTGATGTGTCAGGTAATAGGTTAATAATATGTTGATGTGCCAGGCTATAGATTTAGTGTGATGCTGACGCCAGGCAATAGACTAGTTGATGGGCCAGGAAACAGGTTAGTATTATGCTGATGTGGGTCTTCCTTGAGTGGTGGGGGTCCTGGTGCCTGATGCACCAAGTAAAAGATGGGGGTTTCCCTTATTAGTTCAAGTACCACAGGCTTTTGCAGTTCTTAATGAGTAAATACAATAAATTTTCTTGAATAAGTATTTCTTCATTTCCTATAAGCAATTTCCTGAAACTTTAAATATTGTTTTTAGTTATAATTTTTTTTTACCAATTTTACTGGAGAGTGGGCTCATGAAGCTCCTCCTGGTCATACCAGAAGCAGAATACCTATTTTGCTTGTTTTTTTAACTGCACGTAAATAGAATCATATGGGGGTGCTACTCTTTTATGTCTGCTTCTTTTACTCAATAATACGCTTCTGAGATACATGGTGTTGTGTGAAGCAATAATTCCTCCTCCTTCTTTCCTTTATAATGTTTCATGGTATGAATATACCACAATTAGTCACTGTCCTCTTGAATATTATTTGGGTCATTTTCAGTTTGGAGCTATTAATAATAAAGCTCCTATTGCAATTTTCATACACTTTTTGATCAATATAAACAATCATTTGTTCTTAGAATACTCCTAGGAATAGAACTTATGGGTCATAGAAGATATGTATGTTTAGCTTTAGTAACATTTGCCAATTTCTTAAGAATGTAGTTTCAAGGTTCCAGTATGGACAGCCACTGGCAATAAATGAGATTTTTATTTATTTATCTATTTATTTATTTATTCTTTGGAGACAAGGTCTCACTCTGTTGCCCAGGCTACAGCGCAGTTGCGTGATTATAGCTCACTGCAACCTCTAACTCCTGGGCTCAAGTGATCCTCCTGCTTTAGCCTCCTTAGTAGCTGGGACTGTTATTGAAACTACAAGAGGGTTTTGGCCTAGGTACATTTGCTTGTCACACAAAGATTCAATTATTGAGACAGCAAGGGTTGCCAAGGAAAAAATGAATTTTTAATATGGAAGTTGTCTTGTCAGGAGAACAGGAGAATCTGCCTCAAATCCAACTCCCTCACAGATATCCGGGGCTTTTGAAAGAGGGGCCATGTGTCTTGGGACATATTGAGGGGGATAGTGAGTCTTGAAGTCAGGAAGTCTGCCCTGGGGCCTTCAGAATCTCAACTCCTTTGTCTTGCAGGAAATCCACCTTTCTGAGAAACAACTCAAATAGTTAGTTAAAGGAGAGGATTACAAAAAAACAGGTAGGAGTCATTGAAATTTGTTCATGGAGCAGGAAGACAGGCACCAACTGCCTAATTTTTTTAAATTTTTCTGTAGAGAAGTGGTCTCACCATGTTTCCCAGGCTGGTCTTGAACTTCTGTCTTAAGCAATCCTCCATCTTCAGTCTGCCAAAGTGCTACAGGCACGAGCTACCACACTTGGCCAATAAATGAGAGTTTTAGTTGTTCCATAACTGGGTCAGCCTTTAGTATTGTCTGGTCCTTTTAATTTTAGTCCTTCTCATAGTATTTTAGTGGTATCTCATTCTGGTTATAATGTGTATATCATGATAACTAATGATGTTAAATATCTTTTCATATGTTGGTCAAATGAAGAGTGTTTTCAAGTGCCAGCTTGAATTATTTGCCCATTTTTTAAAAAATCTAGTTTGGCTGTCTTTTTCTATTTTATTTTAGGAGTTCTTTATATATTATGTTAGATACATACATGGCATATCTTCTCCCAGTTTGTGGCCTGCCTTTTTACTCTTTTAAATATGTCATCTGATGAACAAAATTATTTATTTTAATGAATTTTAATGTAGCAAACTTATATGACTAATTGTTTGGTGTATGTACTTTTAAAGAAGTCTTTGCCTTCATTAGGGTCATAAATATATCTTATGTTTTTTTTTTCTGGAAACATAATAGTTTTATATTTTATACTCACAGCTATAAACTATCTTAAATTACTATTTGTGTATGGTATACATTTCATGAAGGGGTTGTATATGCAAAGCAACTCCCAAATGCAGAAGGAGCCCAGAAACCAAAGAAACAGGCAGACAAATCCAGTTTGTCATTATAGGGTGTTTTATTGGAACACTTAAGGACAGAAGCATGGTCTTGGGTGGCCACAAGACAGGTTGATCTCCCCACTGTTACCCTCATACCCAGGGCTTTATAGTGTAGGGAAGGGGTATGTCTGCTTCAGAAGGAATGTATAGGAATTTGCTTAAGGGCAGGATTTATGTCCAAATTGATAATAATTGACCTAGGGCAAGGTTTACCTAAGTACTTGCTCTTACACAATAAAGAACAGATACACTACCGTGTTTCCCTGAAAATAAGACCTAGCCATAAAATAAGCCCTAGCAGGATTTCTAAGCATTTGCACAATATAAGCCCTACCCCGAAAATAAGACATAGTGATGGGCGTGGCTACACAGCTATCTGCACAACCCATGTATTTCGTCGCGGAGCAGTAAAGAAGACGAGCAGCTCTTCTCATCTGCCCCATGAGAGCTCTATTGCTCAACATGAGAGATTGGGGCAATGGTTCTAAAGGAAATAGAGTTGCAAGAAATTCAGAATGTAATTCAGGGTTTGGAGAGTTATGATGATGTTCCAGAAGAAGACGACTTAACTATATTTGAATAAATGTAGATTGTTGTATCATACTTAAAAAAATAACACATCCCCTGAGAATAAGCCCTAGGGTATCTTCTTGAGGAAAAATAAATATAAGACCCTGTCTTATTTTCGGGGAAACATGGTAGAAATCTAAGAGGCATTCCTAGAACTGGGGTTAATCAGAAGTCAACATAGCAGATTAACATCCAAGATGGAGTTACTTTAGCTTTCATAGTATAGAATCGATATTAAAGTCCATTTTTATTTATATGAATACACAATTGGTCCAGCTTCATTTATTAAAAAGACAATCTTGTTCCCACTAAATTGCCATGGCAAAAGCAAGTCTACTTCTGAATTCTTTACTTAGTTGCTGTGATGTTTTTACCTATAACTGTACCTATACCACACTATCTTAATTACTAAAGATTTACAACACATTTTGAAGTCTGGTAGTGTTAAGTCCCTTATCTTTGTTCTTATTTGAGATTATCATGGCCATTTTTGGTCCCTTACATTTTCACATAAATTTTGAATCACTTAAAAAAATTTATATACACATACATACAACAACTGGACCCTGAAATACAAACGGTGGGTCAGAATGATTAAATCAGGCAGTCGTTGTCTAACCATTCGTAAAAAGAGATCCACGGGATTTCTTTATAAATGTTTTAGAGGAAAACATGTGGGAATAGGCTAAAGGAAAAGAAGAGATATTTTAGTTTGATATTCTTATTTGTAGAATGAAGTAGAAAATTTTGACAAAGCTAATTAATGAACTACTGCTAGTACCTTTATATTCCAACCATACTTTTGGGTAAACAACTGCAGTTCAACTCTAGCTCAACTACATCATAAGGCATTTCCTACATTCTGAATATACATATTACCAAGTGTACTTAATCAACTACACATTATCAACTGCAGCATAACATTCCTTAATTGCTTTGTGTGTATGAGTTTACTTCTCACATGAGTTATGAATAAGAGTATAAATTCCCTAAGGGCAAAGGACTTTGAGATTTCTTTCTGCCCCTCATGGCTAGGTAGCCCATAGTACCTAGTGAAATGTTCAGTGTGTTGAAACATTCAATAAATGCCTCTTGATGGATTGACCATTGACTAAGAGCCTGTCGGCTGTCTGCTATCTTGCTGCTTTCCATTTTCTATGTCTTTCCCATCCAGCTTTGGCAATGATACTCAACAGAAACAGATTTCTTTGCAAGTAATTATATTACCTTTTTGATTTCTTCTTAAAATAACAGTGGTCATCTGTGTCAGAGACCGAGCATTAACGTAAGAACCATGGGTTGAAAGAAAACATTTCCTAATGGCAAAATGAAATCTTTGAAAAGACTACAGCAAATAAGAATGGAGGAAGCAGTTCAGAGGCAAAGATACCTTTGGATCCTCTCATACCTATTCAATCTTCTAATCATACGCTGTAGATTGCTAACCAGAAAACAGACATATTGTGATTATCTGTAAACATTAGAGGATATAGCATTGAGCTGTATTGCCTCCACTAGGACTCTAAGCCGTAAACTTGTAAGTACATTAGAAGCCGACACTCTTAGCAGACTTTGCAGAATTGCTGGCAGCATCAACATCTGATCGATATGCATGTTCACCAGCCAAGCTGACTAGTACATCTGTTCTGTGAAGAAACATACATTCTGCCTCTAGTACAATCAGTGTAATTAAAAATTAACATGCATTAATTGTTAGAGCTGATGTAAACAGCTGATGTTCCACTTAGCACTGTCTTCTGTACATATCATTAGGCAAAGCCAAATATTGTTAAGTAAACAGGCAGCGCTTACAGAAAGGAGAGAAATAGAACACTAATTCCAACTAAATAAACCGACACTGTATTAAAAGTCAAATTAAAATGATTAACCAGAGCCACATTAGGCTCTGGATCTTCAGAGCAAAACAATTATGAAAGTCACATTTAATTATTTGAATCTTATTTTGGTAAGTGTATTTAGGCTCAGTCTGAAATAGAGCCGGTACATGCGTGATACACTAGGATTTCAGAAGAGAAGAAAAAAACTCTAGAAAAAGTACAATTCAGGATTGATTTATGGCTGACACATTCTACAAAAATGCATCATTCACAGCAAGTCCAGTAACCAGCATTTTCTGGGGAAACCCAAATCTGATGCTTAATGTTAAAAGGGGTCTACTTTCTTCTGCTGGCATCTGCATAATTGCCATCAGTGTAGGTGGGCAGAGAATACTGAGCAGAGAATACACACCTCATGACTTACGTCTTACCTGCCTTTTTAAAAATAATGTCACAGCAAAATGATTTCTCCATCCTGATACAAAATCAGGGAGAAAAAAAAAAGTCTCCAACAAGCAAATCTGTCCAGTCCACTCCCAGCTTAAGTCCAGAGAGCAGTCCTGTAGTTACAGATTGCCTGGGGTGATCAGCTGTTTGGGGCCCCAGGCGCTTTCTTCCCTGCTGAGGTTGTCCCTACAAATGACTTGCCTATCACTCTCAAGTCCGATTTAAAAATAGTGTGAATTTGAGTTTTGAGAATGATATCTTAGGCTATTTTTTCATGAAGTTTGATAAAATTTAAAAAAAATAAAAGTCTCAATAAATGTGATTTTAGAAAGGAAATAAAAATCACAGAGAACTAGAGTCCAAGGGAGAAACAGATTTATCTAGAAATCACTGGGGAAAACATTGCTGTTCAATTGCTATTCACTCAGGTTCAGCCCTTTTTTGTTTTTTGTCACAATGGCAGCCATTATAAAGAGAACTGTAAAAATTCCCTTAACATGTAAGCATGAAATGGTGAGACCTCCACTGGAACTACAGAGTGATGTGTTTGAGACGAGACATGTGCCTACATTATTTATTCATAATTGTGTTAAATTGCAAACCGAATTAGTTCATGTACTAAGCGAAGGTATTAAAAATGTTGAAATTACTCATAACAAACAACATTAGATGTGACAAGAATCACAGGAATCAAAATGAAGCCTGTAAAAGTTAAAGAAATTACATAAATTTTGGGCATGCATGAATATGAAAGCTAGACGAGCTTCCAAGCTTTCTGTATGCTATTCAAAATCACCATCCATCTGCATGTTTTAAACATAATATATAAAAATTGATTGTTGTAGAATAACAGTTTTCGAGAATTTAAATGAAACATCTAAAAGATACTACTATTATTATAAAAATGTCTTATTTACAAAATACAAAGGAATCAACGTTATTGATTTATTATGAAAAACACAGTTTGAAAAACTTCTTTCATGATATTAAACATACATTTCTCTTTTTTAAAAATAAAAAAATTTCATAAAAAATGCTGTTAAACTGCCACTTAAGCAAAATAATTTGAAAATGATGTCCTAGTTAATTAAAAGTTAACATATATCTAACACGTGGATTATTAAGAAGTAAAATATGCATCCTGTAGAATTTATATTAAATATTAACTATTTCTTATATTTTTTTTCAATTACTCAGAAAATCTTGATGATCTTATGGTTTTTCAAAATCATGAAAATCTCTGAGCAATAACTTGTGAGTTATAGTAGATATTGATGGTTTGTATAATTAGGATAAGCTTGTTTTTCACCTGGAGAATGCTTTTTAAAATAGCTCCAATATCAGTTTTCTTGACATTTAATATTTGTATATTTACATACATATATGAATATATATACACATATACTACACACGCAATAATTCTGGGAAATTCTGTCTAATTGCAGTTCCTTGTGTTTGTACCATGACTAGACAAGAATTTGCTAAAATAAAATTGAAAAAAATGTGTAATTCTTTGGTTAAAATTCAAAAACAGTGAAGGCATCCCCTTCTTGAATATAAACATGGTGTTCATGAAATTATTAATATTATATTTTATAGTACTTTTATAGGTATCTTAATGTATAATGATTCTTAAATCCTCAGTGAACTCACAAGTATACATTTTCCTCAAAGAAGAAAGTGTGAATATGTGTCATCCTAAATTCCTTACATTTTATAGGAAAATTTCAACAAAATAAATAATTTTAAAGGAATGGAGAATGAAAAATAAAGATACAAAGACTATTTATTTGGGGTTATTAAAGCTTTATAAATACAGACTAGTTTTCTTCTAGTTCTTCTTGGAACGTAATTAATATGTTTAGGATTGATTTATATACTAATTACTATCATTTGCTATGTTATTTCATTTTGGAACCCCTCTTCCATTCTCTCTTTCATCGAGGGAACAGGTCAAAGTCTGCTTTCATATTTCATTGTGACTTCAGGTGATAGAATTTTTAGCAAATGTTTTATATAATTAACAGTTAAAAATATATCTGTACTCTTAAATTCTCTATAATATTCCAATCTACCAACAATTTTGGCAATAGGATTTAATAAATACAATGAAGAAACTGATATTCACTTTTTTCTGTGTGCAATATAGCTACACCAAAAGTCCATATCAAAACTAATCATATTGTCTTTTTATTTATCTTCTAAGAAATAAAACTCATAATTATCTCTGAATCTTTTTATCATCAATTTGTTGCTAGATTGCTTTTCCTTGCTATAGGATATTTCAGATACTCACTTCTCTTCTCCATTTTTTTATCCAATACTACAATTGTGAGGTCTTACAAATTATAATTATAAAAGTGACAATGTGATTTCAGGCTACCAATGTGGTAAAATATTACCCCTGATGGATTCTCTTTGGGTTTTCCATTATTTATGAGTAGTGGTGAGATAGCATATACAACATGGGAAGTAACTCCATTCAAAGGACACAAATGCCTCAGGAGAGATATACAATGGAAAAGTGAGAAGAGATAGAGGATTATCTTTTTATTGTTTTGGCATTTTTATTTATATTAATCATGAACTAGAAATCATGTAGAATTACTCATACTAAAGTCGAAGAGTCTCTCTAGTAGTGATAAAGGGATTCTCTTTCAGGGTCCTTAAAGACATCAGAAATCTTGAAACAACTGTCACTCTAGTTTAAAATCTCAGAGAAATGCTTTCACTCAAGTTGCCCAAACACCAAAGGATATTGACAGGGATGAAGTCAGAGCAATTTCTGAAAATATGAAAATTTAAATTTAGCTCTCAGCCTTCTATCATCCTATAACAAAATTACTGAGCTCATTTAAGAAAGATAAAAGCAATCAACCAAATGCATGTTGGTCCTTGAAGATTCCCCAAAATCTTGCTGTGTTTCTTAGTTTGCTCTCTCCAGTGCACTACATTGTAGGAATCAGTGTCTATTTCAGATTTCCTTCCTGAAATCCCTAACCTTCCCCTTCACTCTTAAGGGTTATCTCACCTTCTACTTCATAGAATACAAAGAAGCCAGTGAAATTCACCTTAAGATCCTTCCATTAAACCTACAAATTACCTTCATCTTTATCCTCTTTTCCTCCCCCTTTGTATGAAAATGAAAGGGTTCACATTTTCCTAAGGCTACCACTTCTGCTGGCCTCAAGAGTCTACCCCTCTGATTCTCAGAGAACCTATCAGGGGTCCTCAAACTTTTTAAACAGGGGGCCAGTTCACTGTCCCTCAGACCATTGGAGAGTGCGCACTGTGGGCCTGGGACAAGTCAGCTGCTAACAGGACAGGCAGCAGCAGCAAAAACACCCGGTGGGCTGGATAAATGTCCTCAGCAGGTGGCATGTGGCCCACCACCTGCAGTAGTTTGAGGATGCCTGCTGGTATCTCCTTCCTCATAACAATACAAATTCCACTTGCATGATAATGTCTCTAGTTTTCATCTCTTATTGATTCCTTAGTGTTGTAATCTTTTTTCTGCTGTTTAATAGAATACCTGAAAATAAAGGAATACCTGAAACCAGGTCATTTATAACAGAAATGGATTTATTTCTTACAGTTATGGAAGCTGAGAAGTCCAAGGCCTAGGGGCCATATCTGGTGATGGCCTTCATGCTGGTGAGGATTTTCTGCAAAGTCTAGAGGCAGAGAAGGGCTTCACATGGTGAACGTGCTAGCTTAGATAGCTCTTCCTTTTCTTATAAAGCCACAAGCCCCACTTTCATGAAAACCCATTAATCCATCAACCCATTAATCTATTAATCCATTAATTCATGAGTGGATTAATCCATTCCTAAGAGTAGAGACCTCATTACCCAATAACCTTTTAAAAAGCTCCCACATTTCAATACTGCCACATTGGAGATTAAATTCCAACATGAGTTTTTGGAGAGGCAAATATTCATAGCACTTGACATCAATTTGCATTTTCTGAGGAATATAAACCAAGAAAAGATTAAATGTGCAAGAAGAGATGTCTTTGGGAAAATGCCTACAAAGGAGGAAAGGAAGGGAACATGAAAAGATGGGGAAAGCTTTCAGACTGTGATGAGGATTCCTGTGAAGGAGAGCTTGCAAGAAGAAGGACTGGTTACGAAGTCTCACATTGTATAGCACAATTGTAAGATAGTGTTTCCAGGAGGCAGCACAGAGTGAAAGATTATTTTAGAGCTTTAAGATTTAATGTCTACCCTGCTGGGTTTCACACTTGCTTTGGGCTGGTTACTCCTTTCTTTCTGCCCATTTTTTCCCCTTGGAATGGCAATCTTTATGCTATGCCTATCCCACCATTATATCTTGGAAGTAGATAACTTGATTTTGATTTTGTAAGTTCACAGGTGGAAAAGTTTGCTCTGAGTCTCAGATAAGATTTTGGACTTTAAGTTGGTGCTGGAACAAGACTTTGAAGATTATAGGGATGGAATGATTATACTTTGCATGTGAACAGGACATAAGTTTGGAGGGGAGGTTAGGTGCACAATGCTTTGGATGTAGTTTGTCTCCACCAAATCTCATATTGAAATGTAGTTGCCAATGTAATGGTGTTTGGAGGTGGGTCCTTTAAGAGGAGATTAGGTTGTTCAAATAGATTAATGTCTTTCTTGTGAGACTGGGTTAGTTCTCACAAAAGGAGTGAATTCGTTCTTGTGAGAGTGGGTTGTTACAAAGCAGGTCAGCTTTCTTTCTCCTCCCTCTCTTCTACGTGCTCCAGCCATGTGATGTCATTCACCATATTGTGATGCAGTCAGGACAATCCCACTAAATGCCAGCTCCATGTTTCTTGGACTTCCCAGCCTACAGAATCATAAACCAAAATAAACTTCTTTCCTTTATAAATTACTCAGTCTCAAGTACTCTGTTATAGCAGCAGAAAATGGACTAAGACCCCCACTGTGTTCAGCCATTGGCAGTAGGCAGCCAATGATAAATATGGCTTCTAATCCAATGGTGAATCCAAAAATGCAAAACCTGGAGCTATCATGCAATTAAAGTCCTGCAGCCGGAAGTTTGAGAGGAGCATTCTCTTGGTAACACACTCAGCCTTCTCTAATTCTTCAACAGTTACACCTCACAATTAAAATTACTCTCAATAAGCTTCCAATCGATAGAGTCAGTGAACTCCTTTTAGTTCTTAATTTTCTTGTCCTCCACTGCATTTGACACTGTTGGCCACTCCCTCTTTAAAGTTATCTTCTCATGACTTCTGTCAGACAACACTTTCAGAAATTTTTGCCTAGATTTTTTTTTCTTGTCAGTTTCCACCTCTGAGACTCACAGTTAAAATCCACCTTCCATTGTTTCCAAAATTGGTAAATGTCACTATTATGTAACAGGATAGTAGATATAGGGACAAACTATAAAGCTTAGCATTGTCTTTGACTTTCACATCTTGCTCTCTTATCATCCATATCATACTTAACACAGGACTTACCATTATGCCCCTTAACCACTTCAGTACCGCGCTCACCGGCTGTGAAACCTTGCCCACAGCTGGCACTCATGGTCTGCACGATAGTTTGTGCTGTGCATTGATGACGAATCTGTTTTGCTCTTGTGTGATGAGGAAAGCTTTAAAGCACTGAAAGCTTGTTTTACTTTACAAGCAGCTTTACTTGTAATGTAAATCAGAATAGGTAACATTTACATATATGTTTTCATTACATTATTTTTAAATGTTCACAATTTTATTTTGATAAATGAAAAATTAGAAAAGTCATATTACAGCTGTTGGCTAAAGTCGTTGCTCAGCTGTGCGCCTTCATATCACGGCTGTCAGCTAAAATCGCTGTGCGCGTTCATCTGTGGCTATCGACTATAGTCGATGCTGGTACCGAAGTAGTTAAACACCTCAAATCTGTCCTTTCCTCTCAGTGTGCTTTCCAAAACTATGAGCCACTTCCCTTCTCATTTGGGTTATTGCTAAATCCCTTTTGCATTGGTTTCTTTGTCCTGAGTCTATTCACACTGCAAAGTGGGTGATCTTGCTATAATTGAAAACTGATAAACATCAATTTCTTATTAAAAACCCTCCCATATCCTTGAGATAAAGTTCACACTTCTTAATATTGCATGGAAGGCTCTTTAATACTTGATCCCTACCTACCACTTCACTCTCACCTTTGCTACTTCCCATTAGACTCTGGCATTCAAGTCAAACTTCCTCTAGTTGCTACCCTATACAATGCCCTCTCTTAAAATCTGGCTGAATCTTTCTTCCTCTAATTTTTCAATTGACCAACTATTATCCATTTTTCAGACAACATTTGAGAAATCTTCCTTAAGCCTTTGAATCCAGATTTGGCACTTGTTCTCCATGATCTGAAAATACCATCTTCAATTTCAACCATATAGTACAGAGGAGCCCTTATCCATGGGGAATACATTCCAGCACACCCAGTGGATGTCTGAAACCTCAGATCATATCAAACACTACATATACTATGTTTTTTCCTATACATATATACTTATGATAAAGTGTAATTTATTAATCAAGTACAGTAAGAGGTTAACAATAAAATAGAACAATTATAACAATATACTGTAATAAAAGTTGTGTGAATATGGTTTTTCTCTCTCAAAATATCTTACTGTACTGTACTCACTCTTCTTGTGATAACATGAGATGATAAAATGCCCACCTGATGAGCTGAAGTGAGGTGAATGATGCAGGCACTGGGTCATACTGTTAGGCTACTCCCGACCTTCTGATGGTATGTTAGAAGGAAGATCACTGGCTTTGGGTGATCCTGGAACATTGAACCATAACAATATTAGCTGGATGTCAGGAGCAGACAACGTTGATAAGTAACAGGCAGATAGTACATACAGTGTGCGTATGCTGAACAAAGGGATGAATCATGTCCCAAGGGGGGACAGAGTAGGAGAGCAAGAGATTCCAACACACTATTCAAAACAGCATGCAATTTAAAACTATGAATTGGTTATTTCTGGAATTTTTCATCGAATATTTTCAGACCACAGTTAACTGTGGGTTACTGAAACCACAGAAAGTGAAACCACAGATAAGGGAGGACTACAGTATTGCAACTGACCAGTAGCCATAGGATCAACAAAGATTAGAATTACATCTGTTCTGTGCATTATAACAACACTGTAGAGTCAATCAATATCCCTAGTATCTATTTTAGCAGCATGGTCTCAGAGACATTGTCTTCTCCTTCTATCCTTTGCCATACATATATTCAATAATTTGATCGGAGAATCAAAACAGCTAAATCAGTGCCCTTACAGTACTACTAATTATCTGTGAAGTTGTGAACTAATCTTTCTAGCCGTTGGTTTCTTCAACTCAGGATGTGACCTGCACACACAGGAGTGTTGTCCTTCAGGTGAGTATCGATCAGAAAAATGTTGAGTTCCATTGAAATAGATGACCTGTAAGATTCTCTCCAGCTCTGAAATACATTGTTGCTGGAGCTACAGACTATGGAGTTTGAGATAAATGACAAGTGTACAGAGTAGCATCACCCAATTATATTAAATGATTTTTATTAGAATTTCCTTTTTACATACTTTTATTAATACAACACTTAGTAATCTTTTTTCTATTTCTAGATCCATGTTGACTTCATATCAACAGGTTACTTCTCTGTACCTTCAGCCTCAGTCCCCAACTCTTTTAAGACTTAGAGTCATTCGGCTCACCAACTGGCCAGTGCTTTAAAGGTCTGCCTATAGTATCTTAATTTGTCTGTTCCTCAGTTTTCTCCTCTGTACAATGGGTATAGTGTTAGGGTATAGTGTTAGTACCTATAAAGTTTTTTACAAAAAATTAAATAATCTAATTTTCTTGAAGTACCTGGCACACAGTAGGATTTATATAATGCTATCAACTATTAACTATTATTATAGTAAGAAATCAGCTCCTTTTCCATTTAACCTGGGTTGATCCTGAGATTAATTATCTTTCCTCATGAGTAGCATGAATTTTCAACTGATTCTTTTGTCTCCAGGCCTTTTGAATATTTTTCTAGTTTGCTAGATCCCACAAACCTTTCACTTTTATTTAACAGTTTCGAGAGTTTCTTTTTCTCCCTGAGTAAGCCATTTTTTGTTACCAAAACAAAACAAAATCTTAATTCCTTTTCCTGTTGTTTCCAATTTTTATCCCCTACACATTCCTCCTTACACCTCACAATCCTCTCCACATTCACCCTGGCTGTGGGGTATCCTATAGCTTAAATAAAATGTGAAGAGTATTTTAGAGAAATTGTCATTTATATTCTTGCATCTCCATTGCAATGGCCAAGCCTCGGACCAATTATTGAATTATTCTCAAATCCATCACAACTTTAAGGGAAGGAGAGTTCTATGTGATAAATATTTACTAAAGATTACACAGGAACTGTAGCACTTTTAGGGACAAGATATAAATCCTTTTCTGAAAAGCTTTCTACTACAATCAGTCCTCACAAAGCACAGCTCTTCTTCTAAGATGAAGACTACAGTACTTAACATTTCAAGAGAGAAAGAAAAGAAGGGAAGCTTATTTTATACCATACCTAGTTTGTAGAATTATAGGAATTTAGCAGAAAAGAACAGATATCCTCAGTACTTCCTCCTCTAACCTCAGCCTGTCCTTACTCCCATTGCCACCCCTGGCAATATGGCATGAAAAGGCTCAGCAAGAAATATTCATTTGTAAAAGAAAAACAAATCATTATAGCAACACTCACTGGTCATTCTGTAGCAAATGTGCAATGCTCAGATTTTGTATTTTCCTGAAATAACATGCACATTTTAGGCATGAAATTATGATTGTTTGACTGTGAAATACTGCACCCAAACACCATGTGGCTTTTAGCAGCATATCATCATATCAAGAACTATTTTTACCCTTTGGCGATTTTTCCTGCTTTGGCTCTGAGAGCTAGTCCATACGGTATTTGTATGTGGCATCAGTGGCAAAGATTTTTTAGAAGAGTAGATTTCTTCATTTAAACAGCATCACTGTGTAGTACCGTATACCAATGATAGCACAGAATCTCAACTAGAAATTAAAATAGCATGCTTCAGGTTCAACTGGTAAGAAATTAAGTCACAGTATGAACACAGGAGGAACAAAGATGTGAAAGTACTTGGAACATACTTGTCTGTTCTTTTCATTTTCCTTAAAAAATGATTTAAGTACTTACTAAGTTTTAGAATATTAGAACAACAATATATTTACAAATGCATATTCTACATTCTACATACAATCCTATTCTACATAGGATTACTCCGAATCCTAGTGGAGATGAACTTTGCCCAGCATCTCATTTGATAAAAGCAGACACAAAGCCTTAGAACTTCCATGTATTTTCTGCCTTTCAGAAGCCTGGGCAGAATAAAAGAGCAACTTCTTGAAAGATTTAAGCACATATTGGTCCCTTTCCAGGACACAGACATGAAGCCATATAAGAAATATTTTGAAAAGACAACCAAAATTAGCCAAACTCTTTAAACTTTCAAAATGCTTGGAGCAAAAGTCTGTTTTAGTTTAATCCAAATTAGTTTGCAGACTTAACTAGAAAGAGAAGCTATAGGAAAATATGAGCTGGCTTAACGTGTGTGTCTTGTCTATAACTACAAAGTTGGCTTTTGTTTCTTGAAGAAACAGATCTGGTTATGGTGTTTTCCAAACCTGTGATGACATAAAAGTATAGTGCATGTGATGCTGAATATGGATTCTTAGATTCAAAAATTCAATTTACATTGAAAATAAAACAAAACCATGCCAATTCACTTAAAATTTCTACCACCCTGTCCTTTTTCAGGAAATAACACTGTAAGAAAGATTAATTCAATCAGCATTATTTTATACTCACCCAATATGTATAGCTGTTTGACTTGGTGGGTAAATGATTCCAAAGCTGCAGAAATCACTTTTTAAGTTCTACTAAGTTAATCACATATCTTCTTCTCATAGTTACTCTTGTAGTTACTTCTTTAAGTAGCTTCCAGGAACCACTACTTTGTAATAAAATACTCCAGAGTTTCTATATGTAAACTGAAGCTCAACTTATCCATGCAACCTAACTTGTTGCATATGCATTACAAGAAAATTCCACTTTGTCAGTTGATTTATTGTTGTATAAGAAAAAGTAAACTCTTGAACCCCAGTAGGAAAAATTATATTGTTCTATTCTACTTATGACATTTCAACATAGGCCAGAAAATAACTGGATTTATTTTCTTAAATGAACAAACTGAAATAAAAAGAAAAACAAAGAGGTAACATTTTTGCCAAAATTAAAGTTTTTATATATTTTCCAATATAAGAATTACTCTTCTTTCTGACAATGTTCAAGCTTCATTTTCTAAGTTTATCTTTTCTAGAAAAGTCTTGATAAATCATTTGTTCATGAAAATGTGTCATATAAACTAAGAAGGAGGATACTAGGTAAAGAAACAAATACATGAAGTAATGAATTAATTTCTAGCTAATCCTTTTAGTGAAATATCTGCTTGATAATTGGACTCAATTAAGGCAGTGTAACTGTCCCTGTTATTTTTCATCATATATGTTTAAAACTCCATAAAACAGCAGCAATAGCAACAACAATAGAAAACACCATTAGCAAGTATTTATAGGTTTGTGAAAATGCTAAAAAAAATAATAATAATAACATTTAAATTTCTCAATCTAAAAGTAGTAACTATTATTACCCCATCTTAGAGAAGATAAGTCTGAGTCTTGGAAAAGATGAATAGCTTGCTTCAGGTCACAAATCTGCTGTCTGTACAGCAGTCAGGACATTGAAGCAATTCATCTGACTTTAAAGCCTATGTATGACTTACATTCCTGTGCTCTTTTCCTTGTGCACAGGAAACCCGCCAAGTGGGTACTCAGTGAGCTAGATTACCAAAGCTGTCTTTATTATGATTTTCTTTCAAGTTGTCATTCTTCCCCATCCTTCTCTTTCACCCTCCCACCACCATATGGGGGGGGTATTGCCATTGAAAATGCAGAGTGGCTTTCAGAAAAAGTATTTGCATGATTAGCAAGGCTAATAGAAGTCTGTTTGAGTTACTGTTGCCGATGAACTCTACCGTGGTTGTCAAACAAAAGAAAGGGGCAAGGAATATCAAACAGAAAAAAAGTACCTAAATTACTATTCTCAGTTTCCCAAAGTGTGACATATGAAGAAAACTTCTTTAATGAAGGAAAACACATTAATTCTCTTAAACAGAATGGTGGCACTTGAAGTTGTTTCAGTGTTATTCAGCTTTATGCTGTGAAGCAACTTACAGTACTCCAATTGTTTACTCACTCGGCTACATGTAAAACGTGTACTTAGGAATGCTTTATAATAAGATGTTCAACAAAGTCTGTGTTATTTAACTGCACTGATTAGAAGGGGCAAGCATTTCATTTTGGCACAGTGTGGCCAACTACCTCATTTCATCCTGTTTGAAATATTACTCAGAGTTCAGAATGCCAAGCTTTGAGTAGAGAAGAACAATGTGTGGGTTTTTAAAAAAATAAAAATAAAATAAAATAACAATAATGATGATGAGAAGAGAATGAAATAATGCAATTCTTGATTTAGACAGATGGCAGCTAGTTCAGGGGCTGGGAGGAAAGTGAGTCCCATGATGTTACCATAACAGAATCTAAAAAAAAAAAAGAAAAAAAAATTCTGGGATTACAAAAGAAGCAAAGTTTAAATCCACCCTGTAGGAGTGTGGGTCACCAAAGCACACGGTGACTAAATGAGAAAGACTCGAAGAAAATGTCTATGAGAAAGCTACTGGTGAAGAGGAGAAAAAAATTAACAGTCAGCCTGAAAACAAACTTGACCTTAATGGTGATCATATTAAAAGTATAGCAGAAAATCTTCCTGAGAAAATCAAGGGCAGTAAGGAAAACAAGAAAAAGCTACATGGAGTTGCTTAAGCTTTCTTTGTTAGCTAATAGAAATAAAATATTTGGTTGGTCTCAACAACCCCACTAAAAATGGGAAAAAGACATGAACAGAAGCTTTTCAAAAGAAGATAGACTAATGGCCCAAAAACATATGAAAAAATGCTCAACTCACTAATCATCAGGGAAATGCAAATCAAAACCACAAGGGGATATCACCTAACCACAGTGAGAATGGCTTTTATCAAAAAGTCCCAAAACAATCGATGCTGGAATGGATGCAGACAGAAAGGAACACTTATGCATTATTGGTAGGACTATAAACTAGTACAGCCTCTATGGAAAGTAGTATGGAGAGTCCTCAAAGAACTAACAGTAGACCTATCATTTGATCCAGCAATCCTAATACTAGGTTTTTACCCAAAGGAAAAAAAGTCATTTTATCAAAAAGACATTTGCACTCTAATGTTTATTGCAGCACAATTCACAATCGCAAAAATGTGGAATCAACCCAAGTGCCCATCAATTCATGAGTGGATTAATAAAATGTGGTATAGGTATACCATGGAGTACTACTCAGCCATAAAAATGAATTAATACCTTTTGCAACAATCTTGATGGAACTGGAAACCATTCTTCTAAGTGAAGTATCGCAAGAATGGAAAAATAAACACCACATGTACTTGCTATTACATTGGAATTAACTGATCATCACTCATGTGCAAGATGGAAGTAAAACTCAAGAGAAATCAAGCACATGGGAGCAGGGAGGAGGGGATGAGTGAAATCATACCTAATGGGTACAATGTACACTATCTTTCTGATTGGCAAACTTATGACTTTGACTCAAGCAATGCAAAAGCAATCCATGTGACCAAAACATTTGTACCTCCTGGGATATTCTGAAATGAAAAAAAAAGAAATAAAATATTTGGTTGGTGACCCCTGAGATTTGTTGCTGTCTACCTATATGAGTTCCAGATTTTGCTCTACAAAGTAAAGACATTTATTCCTTCTCAAAATAGAATGACACAATTTATCTGAAGACAAATGTCATGTTAGAAAAGTGTGGTCTACTGCCTCGCTTCCTTTTATATTTAGGTGAAGAAATGGAAGTCCAAACAACTCAAATGACTGTTAAATGGAGTCACTGATAGGTGCTGTACTTGAAGGGGGTGTGTGCCACTGCAAAGGAAATAACGCTCTAATCCTTTCATGCTAAATTACATATTTATTTTTTGCATTTCTACAATTCTGAAATGTGAGTGCATTTACAATTAATGTGTAATTAATGTGGCCATGTTGTAGTTCTTTTTCTCTGTCTTTTTTCTTTTCTGTTCTCTTTTCTTTTTTTCTTCCTTCTTTCTTTCCTTCCTTCCTTTCTTCTTCACTTTCTTTTATCTTCCCCTCTAAAGAGGCTGTTGTTGAATCTATAATCCATTTTACAATCCATTTTACATTCTTCCCTCTGTCAAGATTTCCAGATTGAGATCTAAGTCAGTCATGGGACACCCAATAAACAGATAATAGGATGATGGAACTTTTGAGAAAATACCACTACAAGTACAGCAAAAAGTTGTCTTGTTTAATAATTTCAAATCCACTGAAGCATTAGCCATGCAATGACTAGAACACATCTTTCCTAACTATAAAGTGTTTTTGTCACTCTATCACATTTGTCGTTTTAATTATTTTTTCACAATGATTTAAATTACAGAAAAAGATTATGATGCTTTTCTTACCTTTAAGCTTCTGGTCAGTCTGACAAAGTAAAATTGAGCCTAAGTCAATAATTTGTGAATTTTATCAATACAGATGATTCATATTTTACGAAGATTAGACTTGTGTAGAAAGTTACTTTAAAATTATTATATTGAATAAGTTGATAAAACTCCATTTTAATTTTTATATCATAGAGTAAGCCTCAAAGAGTTTTCATACATGTCTGCAATAGATCCAGAAAGTATGAGTAGAAATTATTTCTGTGGGCCAAACTTAAAAGGCTATGAAATAAGGTCTAGCTAGCAAAGAAATTGTATGTACCTACTTAACTGTAACAATCTTAGATTATCTTATTAGTGTGTTCATATGATCCAAATTCTTTATGGGAATCATCTCAATACAACTTCCTAAGGTGCTTCATTGTATAAAAAGAAGGGAGAACAGGGGAGAAACAAGCCCTAATCATTTATTTTTGTTTCTTTTTTCTTGTGTATTAGCATTCATATTTTATGAGTCCCACTTTCTTTGACAATTGCTACTGGTTTGGTTGCAACCACTTTAAAGATCAGGACCATATCTTATTCATCAATTTTTACAAACTCTTAGTGCAAGACTGGTTTTTGATCAGTGTTAGGTAAAAATAATCATCCTCCCTCTTTTCCTGATTCTAACAGTCAAGGATACTATTGATTTATTAAAATATCAGTTCTAATTAATAAATCCAATTACTGTTGGCCCAAGAAAAAGTGCAACATTGAAAAATTGTCAGGAAGTTTATGTTCATTTGAAAGAGAAATTTCTACCTAAAATATTTTTCAGATCGGGTAAGATGCAACTTTTATGACCAAAGTTATCTTTTTGCTTGTTTTCTGTTTCAGATATTGTACAAATCAGACACCTCCTTTCTCCAAACACTCTTCCAAATGAAACAATGCAGATCTATTAGTGTAATTATCACATAAGGTCATTTACCACTTTGTATTATAATTGCTGCAGATTGTGAATGATGTATGAAATGAAAGCATCTGCAGTGCAAATATAACATGGGCAAGAATGTGCCGTGTGCTAATTAGGTAACCATCTCATGATAAGACCCTAGGGAAACACAGGACAGCAAAAGCCCATGGTGCTCTGCAGTCACAAGGCAACAAAACATTCCTAAGGAGTTCAAAAATATATCCATTATTAAGTATAATCCTTTCCTCTTCTCAGACTCTCTGAACTCTGTTCCCTGCGTGCACACACCCCTTCTGTCTACCTCATCCTGTGCAATGCTAATCAGGCCCCGACAGTCAAGAACCATTTGATTGTTGAGAGAACCATTTCTATTTATTCATATTAAAGATTGAGGACTCAACCTTTTATTTGAAGAGTGTTGATGAGTTTTGGTATTTTATTGTGTTTCCTTGGACCTTTCTATTGTCCTTTTCATTTCAAGAGTGGCACATTGCTAAGTAAGGATGTCAGGGCTCAGTCATCACAGCCTCAACTTATTGGCATGAAATGAATGAAGTTCGTGTCACTTAAAGTAAAACCCTCCTTTCTTTATGTAGCAATACAACAAGTTTAGATCAAACAAAATACATAGACCAAAAAAAAATGTTTAACAAACTGATTTCTTAACTAATTCTTAAATGTCTAGTTGAGTGTGTTTATTTGTTTGTTTTAGACAGGATCTCATTCTGTTGCCCTAGGTAGAGTGCAGTAGCATCATCATAGCTCACTTCAACCTCAAACTCCTGGGCTCAAGCGATCCTCTTGCCTCAGCCTCCTGAGTAGCTGGAATTACAGGTGTGCACCAACGCTCCAAGCTAATTTTTCTATTTTTAGTGGAGGTGGGGTCTTGCTCTTGTTCAAGTTGGTCTTGAACTCCTGAGCTCAAGCAATCCTCTTGCCTCAGCCTTCCAGAGTGCTAGGACTACATATGTGAGCCATCACACCCAGCCTCGTTGAGTGCTTTATGTGGATGAACTGCAAATTTCAAGAGCCTAACTAAAACTGAGCACCTGACACCAAATATATTGAACTATTTCACCAAATTAGCCAGTTAGATGTTCATTCTCTGCTTCCACAATGCACTACTGGAAATATCTGTTTAATTGCCTGCTGCCCCCATTTGGATAGAGAGGATTTAATGCTACAAAGTCAACGACCAAAATGCGATCTAATCATCCTATTACCAACAATGACACTTACTTTCCTCTATTGTGATCAGTTTGCTATTTTTATAATATTTTCTCCATTTCTTGCTTTACTCTTGAGTGCAACGTAATGTGCTTCCCATGATGTCACCCTGTCACTTCCCATTGCCACTCCAGTACAGCAGGCTTCCCATGAACTTGTCTTCAGCAACAGCATTTGACCTTGTGGTTAGTTTCTTGTCTTTCTATTTACTGCTATTTGTGACTCATAAGTGTTGCTAATAAAATTTGTCTACATGATTCACACAACAGGTTTGGATCTTTGGTAAACTCCTCTGGTTTGAAACTTTTGTCTACATTGATCTTTTCCTGCCAGTCTTTTAATTTATGGACTTCTTACCTTGATGAATTTTCTGTAGCTTCTTGCTACATCACAGCTACTTAAGTAAGCAGAACTTAATGCTTACTGCTTTTCATTCCACAGCATCAGTTTTTAGATTGAGAATGTGATTTCCTAAATGTTGGTTGTTAATGTAGATAGGGTAAACTTATTTCTAAACTATATGTTTATACGCTTGCTAATAAAACCTAATTATGTTTTTTCTTATTGAAAATATGTACTGAGTGTTTACTATGTGACAGGAATAGATATAGATTCTCAGACATCAGAAAAAACAAGCAGAGCACATCATTGTTCTCATAGAGTTTGCACTACACGTGGAAGAAAACCAACAAATAAGCAAGAAGATTCTCAGGTAGTTATAAGTATTTGGCACAAAATTATGAGTGCAATTCAATAGTGAATGCAAATTTAGACTGAGGATTTAGGAAGATATCTCTGAGGATGTGATATTTATGCAAAGATCTGAATGACACAAAGGAGCTAGCTGTGATAAAATCTATGGGAAGAACATTTCAAGTCGAAAGATGAGCTAGTGAAAAGGTCAAAAGGCAGAAATAAGCTTAGTTCCATTAGAAGTTCCTAGAAGGTCTTAAGCCTGGAAATATGTGTACAGTGCAGGATTTTAAAATATCTCTCAGGATACAGTGGGAAGTTCGAAGAGTCAGGGTATAAGCAACAGGATTGTTATTAAATAATTCATTGTTGCAGTAGTCCAAGCAAGATGAGATGGTGGCTTGAACAAGAGAGGAGGCAGTGAAAACGGAAATAATTGAATGGATTTGGAATATATTTTGGAAGCAGAATTTACAAGACCTACATAGAGATGAGATGGCAATAGAACTAGCAGAAAGAGAACAATAACTGATGATTCCAAGAATTGTGGGGATCAACCAGGTAGATACGGGTCTACTTATACAGGTAGGGAAAAACAGGGGAGGAGCTTGTCCTTTGGAGAGAGGGGAATAGAAGTTTTGTTTAAGACGTGTTTTAACTTATAGAGCCTGGCAGTTATGCCTATAAGAATGCCTAGTTAGCACAGAAGATAAATTTGAGATTCACTGGAGACTAGCTACTAAAAGAACTCATCTAAAGAGTTTATATAGATAGACAAGAGAAGAGCGAGCAGAGATAGGCCCCAAGGGCCTTCCAATGTTAGAGGTGGAACAGAGGAAGCAAACAGAGGAAACTGAAAAGGAAAGGCCAGTGAAGTAGGAAATGTTACGACAGTGTGGCATTCCAGAAGCCAAATGAAGAAAAGTATTGCAAGAAGGAAGAAAAGGTTTGTTATGTTGAATGCTTGTGAGAGGTTAAGAAAATAACAGAGGAGTGACAACTTGATTAGAAAGATGAATTTGCTTACAACCTTGATAAGAGCAATCTCAGTGGAGTGATGGAGACCAAAGCCCAACTGTAGTGTGTTGGAAAAAAAATATGCAATAAGAAAGTTACTTTAATCAATTATTTCAACAAAGATTTTCTGTGAAATTAGATGGAGGAATGGAACAGTAGTTGAAAAGCAATACAGGTTAAGGAGATATCTTTTGCCCTTTAAGATATTGCATATTTGTGTACTAATAGAAGAGATCAATAAAGGCGAAATTTATGCCAGGGAGAGGCAGCACTGACCTTAAGGACGTGGTGCAGATTCTATAACTTTGTGTCACTTTCACTTATTAGAACTTATTTTAGGATAATTTAAAATTTCATTTTTGTCTTTGATTCAATGATCTCCCCTTTCCCTTTTCTGATTACTTGAAGGACATAAAGAATTTGAAGGAATGGGACTGATATCTGGGTTTTTCTGTCATGCCTATTTCTTCTTTTGGGTCTGATACCTCTGAGGCTGGAGACAAAGAGGAGGAGATGTAGGTAAAAAGGAGGATGCATGTCATTGTTGGAGGTACCCCAGGGTTTCTTCTGTGTCTTTCTGAAGCCCGGATCCTGTATTAATTCACAGATTTTCTTGAAGATGGTGGTCAGCTTTACCCTAAATCCCCTGTTCCAGAGGAGGACCTCAGAGAGGGGCAATCCTGGGTTCCTTCAACCTCATTGGTTCTCCCCAGCCCACACTTTCTCTCCAGAAAGGCTTCACTTCACAAGAGCAGCCTTGCATAATTTCCATCTCCTCTCATTTCCCACCTCCTCGTCTTGTTCACAGGACACCATAAACCTGACATGTTCCTTTTCTTCATACTCTTAAGAGCTGAGGAGAAGTGGGTTGAGTTGGATTTGTTCCCATCTTCTCAGGAATATTCCATCACATTTGCCTTCAGAAGTACCCAGATAAGGAGCACGGACAAGGTCTAAGTGTAAATTCTCCTTCAATCACCAGGGAACATATCTCAATTCTCTCTTTTCCAAGAATACTATCATAATTTTTGCTTTGATGGACAAAACAGAAAGAACTGTGCATTTTATAGCTCAGCAAGCATTCAGCCAGGAAAGCAGATTTCAGTTTCCTCTTCTTTGGGACACCTATAATCTCTATGAAAGACTCTCTTAAAGAACCACTCTATTTTTCACTTGGCTTGCATGGAGAGAACTACTTTACCACATAAATCATACACTTATAGAAAAACTTCTCTCCCTTCTCCCCAATCATCTCACAAAGACTGGAGAGGAAGGAAGATAATTGTTGAGTGTCAATAGCAGTAGGAGAACATGGCCAGGAAATTACCAAGTTTTATGACCAAATTGTTGGAAATTGCTTCTGTGTAATTTGTGCACAAGGGTACATACCAAGGGAGCAAGTTGGGGCTCAAATTGTCTGTGTAGCACTCGTGAAGCTCAGACCATGGAGCAGAGCTGCATCTATTTAAAGAGCGTTTTCTCTAATTCCCTGTAGGTGGGTATGAGTTAGGGCTGCCATGGTTATACTTTTATATTTTCATTCCTTGGCCAGTATCAGATTTCAGAGCAACAGGAAACATCCCAATCAAAATCCTCTTACACTATGAATATGTACACTCAGTTTGCTTTTGTGTTTGCTAAGCCAGTCTGAAGAGTCTACTTTAAATATCATTTAACATCAGGGTGGAATTAACGTGAAAATAAGTAAACCCCCTGTTCAACTGAAACTGATTCTCCAAAATATTTGAAAGATTCTATTATAGAAAAACAATAACAACAAAAAATATACATTCACAAGAGTCAGACAGATCTGGGTAGAAACTCCTGTTCTATTATTTATTGACTGGGTTATCTTGGGCTCTTTACTTAAATTCTTTGAATTTTAGTGTGTTTAAGTGTAAATTGAGGCTCGTATTTGTTTCATGAGATTCGTTTCAGGTTCAATGAAATAATTATGTAAACATCTTGTATGACGTCTGGCAATATGACAAATGTATAATAAAGGATGAATATTTTTAACACTCACTATTTAATGAAGCCTAAAAAATCATGCCCTTATATTCAATTGTGTTAAACTATAAATTATGTGATGATAGGAACCATGTCTTATTTACTTATGAATACAATACCTGCTCCATAGCAGGAAGTCTATAAATACCTGCTAAAGGAAACTGAACAGAATTCCTTGATGGAACTTGTCAGCAACAGAGTCAAAGCATAACCAAATAATGTCATTCATTTTTCCATACCATTTGCTGTGTAACAAACCACCTCAAAACTTAGGCATTTAAAACAGCACAATATTTATTTTGCTTACAAATCACAATTTGGGCAGACCCAGGCTGAGACTACTTCCTCTACTTAGTGTCAGCTGGGATTGCTCTACTTAGTATCAGCTGGAATCATTTGAAGGCTCACAAATTTACAAGTTGGTACTTGGGCTGGAAAGACCTGGGAGCTGGAACAGCTGAGAAGACTTTGGCATTTCTCTCAATCTCTGTGTGGTCTTTCCAGCTTGATGGCTTCAGGGTAGACAGATTTCTTAAATGTGAGCTCAGAGCTCCCAAGGCATGAGTCTTGACAGAGAGGGAGAGGAAGAGGGAGAAGGAGAGGGAGATGGAGGGGGAGAAGAAGGGGAGGGAGAGGTGAGGAGGGGGAGGGGAGAGGGGGAGGGGGAGAAAGGAAGGGAGGGGGGAGGGGGGAAGGGAAAATGCCCAGAGAAAATGTATCATGACTCAGATCAGTAGTAACTTCCAATACATTCTCTTCATTTAGTTGTAGAGAAGAGCATATCATTGTGGCCACTTCTTGCAAATACAATCTGCCACAGTCTCATTGGCAATGTTGTTTAGTAATTGATCCAAGGTAATCTAACCAGCATTTTGTGAATAAGAGCAATAAAGAACATCATAGCTTTCCTATTTACAATGACAGCAATTCCTGCAAAATCCCAAGTCACGTTTTCTTTAGCACACCATAAGTGTAGGCCATTCCAATGAGTCTTACTTTTCCATTAGTTTCAGAAACCTTCTCCCCCTAAGTTGCCTGGTCACTTTAGATGCTTCCACTTGCCGCTACATGTGGGCCTTCTGCTAGAATCACCATCCACTGGTACAAATTTCATTAAATATTCTAAATTTAATTGTTTATTCAATAATAACAGCAACAATCACAAAATTGAGAAGGAAAATAAAAAAGAAAGGGGAAACCTATAGTTGAAAAGAAACTATTTACAATAATGTGAAAACTATTTACAATAATGGACCTGACTTGGGACCTTGATTTGAATAACCATATGAAAAGAAAAAAAATAAGATAATTGGGTAATTTGAACTTTGACTCAAATTTGACAATTCCAAGAAATTATTTTTTATATTTTTGTTATGATAATAGTGTTGTATGTTTAAATTATAAGGGCTTATCTTTTAGAGATAAATACCAGTTGAATTGATATGAATGAGATGATGTCTGAGACTTTCTTCAAAATAATTCAGGGGACAGGGAGTGGGGTGATATAGATAAAGTGAAATTGAGCATACTTTAATAATTGTTGGATATGGATGATGGATAGATGAGAAGTTCATTGTTATTTTATTTTTGACTATGCTTGAAATCTTTTATAATAAAAAGTTATTTTTTTTGTCTTTTTTCAAGTTCTAATTTACAGCTGAAAATCTACCTCAGAATTTCTGGTCTTAATCCTATCAATGTTTACCTGGTACCTTGTTTTTCTAAGACCTACTCATAAGGGCTTCCTGCTTTTTACTTCAGTGTGGAATAGAGATTAGACTCTCAAACAGACTCCCTCTTTGTATTCACCATTGCTTCTCAACTATCTAATTGCTATCATCATTGGCGATACTGACCGTGTGTTCTTAAAAACACCAAACTCATACCTTTCTAAAACTTCCCTCAGCTTCACAAACTCCTGCTTAACCTTAGGCTAGATTGTATTACTATTCAAAATATTTGTTGCTCTCTCTTGTAGGAGAATTATCTATCCCTGCCCCACTAACATCACATGTGGCCATATAACTTGCTTTGTCCAGTGGAACGCAAGGAAGGAGATGTGTGACACTTGCCCTGATGCAAGAGACCAGCAATATCCTGGGTAGCAGCTGCTGCCTTCGGCCTGGATCCCAGAACAAATGTGACTCAGAACAGAGCCATAGCCAATCCAGAATGGATGTATAGTACACAGGAGTAATGAACTTGTTTTAAGCCACTTTCTTTGAGGGTATTTGTTACTATAGCATAACTTAGTCTAACATGCCTGACACAAACTGTCCAGTCAGCATTTGTTATGGCTTGCTCAGTCCTGGATAGAGTTTTTTCACCCACAACAATCTACCATCCACAAACTAACCTGATTAAGTTTGACGTTAGATATAAAATGAGGTCCTATTCTCATAAATAATGGCAAGATGATCATTATCTAGATGCCTTCACTTGTGTTGTCAAAAGGATTAGAGATTAACATGTTTGTTCACAGTTGACACTAAACTCTGCAAAAATTGTTGTATGATTATTAGTATTATGTGCTAAATCGGTAAAATGCTGAGATTAGTTTATTGTATGTACTTTAACCACTTCGGTACCAGCGTCAACTATAGTCGACAGCCACAGATGAACAAGAGCGTTGACTTTAGCCGACAGCCGTGATATGAAGGCGCACAGCCGAGCATCGACTTTAGTCGACAGCCAAAAACTTTTACTTTTCTCTGCAGTTGCAGTGTGTACGTTCAGCTAATAAGTTACTACAAATCTGTGACCTTTTAACAAGACCTTAGTAGGAGTTATTATATTTTCCTAAATCTACCTGTAAAGTAAAACAAGCTTTCAGTGCTTTAAAGCTTTCCTCATCACACAAGAGCAAAATGGATTTGTCATCAATGCGCAGCACAAACTATCGTGGGGACTCTGAGTGCCAGCTGTGGGCAAGGTGTCCCGACCGGTGAGCGCCGTACCTAAGTGGTTAAATATCTGGGAACAAGAGTGAGAATACTGAATAAAAGCAGGTGAACTCCAACAGTAATAAATATTATCTCCCAAGTTTTCATCCTTTTGGTTCAAGAACCGCGATGGTACATTAAAGTGAGTAATGTGCTATTTCTCTTCAGGCAAGAATGCCAGTGTTAGTTGTTCATGAAAAATAAAGTAGTACTTTGTATTAGTCAAAACAGACTAGGTAACAAACAACCTCAAAATCTCAGTGGCTCAGCACCTATAATTTATTTCTGGTTCATGCAAAGTGCCCTATAGGTCAGGTCACCCTCTTGGGCAGCTGTTCTCTGTTTGGCAACATAACAATGTAAACTGTTTCCCTCTTATTGCTCCACCCTCTCAGCAAATACTCTCCACGATTAGAATTGAAGAAATATAGACTAGAGAATTTTGTTCGAGGAGATTTTCATTGCTTCCACCTAGAACTGACACATTTCATTGGCCAATTAGTCATATGGCCTTACCTGAAGCTATGTGGGACTGACTCGGTGAGCTCAGAATAAAGAGAAATATTGATGAGCAGTGGTGATGTTTGTCACATGCGCTTCTCATGTTCGGATATGAGAAGAATGGTCTAATAAGGGATGATTACATTGATGGAAATGGAAAGAAAGAAAGGTTGCACAAAATTTTAGTTTTAGAGTCACTGAATTCTATATACAAAATAAAATAGTGAAAGGAGTGTTTTACCATTAATGGTAAGTTTCCCTCAAATTATACAGTAACATCTCACATCACCATATTTCTTTCAATAGAATAGTAGGATATCATTGGAAGAACAGAGTTGGAAATAATAATAAGAGCAACATTGTTAACTAACATTTGTTGAGTACTTATTTTGTGCTAGGCACTGCTTAAAGAGCTTTATAGGAACTATTTTATGCAAAATATCCTATTCTATTTTTCAGATGTAGAAAACAATTATTATTGACCTAGAAAAGTGTATTTAGAATCTTTTAGTAGTAATTATTACAGTCAAAACTATTTCAAAGAAAACATGAATGACTTATACCAAAGAATGTGTGATATTAATGACAATATCTCATTCTATATGGTAGTTTTCATATTTCTTTACATTCCCTTACTATTTGGCAGCAGTTCAAAGATAACATATGTGCATTCCAGTGCTCCAAGTATTTTTGAGTCTGTGCTAACATAAAATGTGCTTTCACCTCACCAACTTTGTGCTATAATACCAACTGGGGAATATTCTCATGTATGTCAATCAGACATAGGGTAGACACTAGAAATCTTAATCCTTTCTTGGGTCGTCATGGAGGCAGGGGAAAGAACTTAAACAAAGAAATTACAAGACTACCCAAGCTCTTATAAAAAAGGGAAAATAAAGGAATAGGCTTACAAAATTCAGGACAGTGAAGTGGAGGAGAATGTATGGGGAAGATACACAAGGAACTGTGAAAGATAATAGTAAACTTTTATTTCTTAAACTGGGTATGGAGTATATATGCATTTAAAAATGCATATATACTAATGCATATATATAATTTTCACAAATTGAAAAAGAAGTCTGGGGGAATAAAACTTAAATAGACACAAAATCACAGCTATATTTCACTCCTAAAATCACCTGACAAATTTATTTTTGCTATGAAGTACAAAAGACTTTGGTGGAAGATGATGATAAAAAAAACATTTTGAAGTAATAGTGACCATTTTCATTGATAGGTAGTTATACACAGTGGAAAATGTGTCAAAATCAATAAGGTTTTATCAATCATCTGGAAAAATATATAAGAAAAAAAAGAAAAAGAAATAAAAAAATCAATAAGGTTGGATTAATAATCATTGCAATACTAAATTATTAGGCACAGATTTTATGACTGAAACACTCTTGTGACTTCCAACTGATCTGGTGGCATCTACTCACTGTTCATCATATTCGGTCTCCACACTGATGCTGGTGAATCTTTGTAAAATGCAAACCTGGTGTCTGATTTCTGCTTAACATCCTCCAAGGTCACTTGAATTTCCATGGAATGGTATCAGGATCCCTGCCTAATTTTTAAGCTTCATTTTTTACTATTCTCATCATGTGATAAAAAGTCTACTCAGCCGCATGCAATCCCTCTCCCCTGCTACGCTCTTTCTCAACTTCTTGCTTTTGTACATGCTGGATGCTTTTCCTGGAATTACTTTCTCCACCTATCTGTCTGGCAAACTGTTACTCATCTTTTAAAATTCAGCTCAAATCTCACCTCTTTTTAGCAATTCTCCAGACTTCTCTAAGAGGATTTTAATACTTGCTCAGTAAGCTCTCACAGTGCTTGTCTGTACCTTCATAGATGTACTTCGCGTATGTCTGTTGGTTTATGAATCTGTCTCTCCCACTGGAATGGAGAAGCTAAGGACGGTTGAACTCTTCTGTTCACCTTTGTATACTTAGTGTTTAGAATCGTGACTGAAACACAGTGGCACTTAGTAGATGATTATTAAATGAATGATTAAAAGTGGTTGAAGATAGGAATATTTAAAGTCAAGTGTTCAGAATCCCCAATATAACAATAACACAAAGCCACTAGCAAATGTGGATGATTGACACCCAGATAACCTATTCCCAGACAACAAAACCACGAAGGGGCTGTTGTACATCCACAATGGAAGTATTTGAAGACCTTGAATCTAGAGACAGGAAGACCCTCCTTCTTTAAAAGTCTGTATTCCTGAACTATAGAAAAGGAGAAATTTTCAGTAAATTCATTTTGAGAATTTTTATTTATGCCAACAATCTGGGAAAACATTTCCCTTCTAATCAGAAATATTTGTTGTCATTTCCCTTAAGAACAAAAGTCTAAAAGTTCTGGCTCTCTATTCACATTAATTTTATCTCAATAAGAAAAACAAATAGTCTAGACTTTGTCCAGGTTGATTCCTACCTTGAAGATTCAGAACCATAACTTTATCATTTTTTTAAGTAAGATTTTTTCAATTTCTCTGATTAGTTTTCCAAACCATATCTAGCGACCCTTTTGTTATGACAGAGCAATCTGCTTGTCATTCTGTGGCGAACATAATCTTGCTCTTGCTTTGTAAAACTGTATCTTGCTCTTGTTCGGTAAACCTATCTTGTCTGTCCTCAATAAACTTCATTTCACGCTTGGGAAAAAAAAAAAACATATCTAGGTCATCCTATTTCTATTTACATGTTTTATTACTCCTGATAATTCTGAAAGATCTATGAAATTTTACTTTGTTTAATCTTATAAAAATAATTTATTTAAACGTTATTATTTTCCTTTGCTAACGTAATGAAGAACAACTTATCTATCTTTGTTTTTTTTAATGGATAGTCTTTTGTGTGTTGACTAGAAAAATAATTACCAAATCAATTGACTGTTTATTGAATGTTGGTGGTTTATAAAATATTGTATTTTAAAAGCATAATTAAAAAATATACACAAGAAAGATGTCCAGAAGCAAATCTCCTTAACTAAAATAGAAGACCTGCCTATAACTTTGAGAATATAAATCCAACAAAAGGCAATGTGTGCCAATGTGGCAATACTCATGCATGAAATGTTTAATGAAATATGCTATTTCTAGTACAAATAATTGCCTTTGTTTTCATCATCTTGCCTAGTGCATCGTAGCAGGCTACAGAATAGTGTATGTTTTATCCTGATCTACAATCAGACAGTTCATAAAACTAATGGAAATGAAGATTTTGCTGTTTGAAGTGGTCAAATTTCCATTTTCAAACACATCACGGCTTATAACCACTGATGGCATTTGGGTTTGCTTTTGAGTTTTAGGATAATAGCACATTACAGAGAAAATCTACCAATTCTTTGTCAGTTGAACTATGAGAGGAAAAGGCCCATTATCTGCCTGGAATAAAAGCAAACCTACATGGTGTTTTTAAATGAAAAATATATATTTGTTTGTAGCAGTGTGCTATTTGTAAATTTAAGATCATTAGTCGTGCTTAAGAGACCAGAGAGTTTGTGTAAGTAGATAAAAATCTTTCTTCTCTTGCTTTTAAATCCATTTTAGGAATAAAGAGAAGGATTTAAAAAAAAAAAAAAGCAATGTGAGACAGTACTCTTTTTCTTCCTATTTCAGTGGTCTATGATCCATAAAATCTAAGTGGTTATTTAGAACAAGCCAACCTGAATGGATGTGTGTTGTTACATACCTTTGCCTTTCTAATACTTTTTCTCCTGAATATTCCTTTCACCTTCCTTCCTCGGGGCCTACTTGAAATCTTCAAAGCCTTCCTATTCAACTCAAATCACACTTCTGTGAGTACTTCAACACCTGAGCCTCTTAACCTAGTGATCTCACTCATATAACAAATATTTTAGGACAGCCAGTTTAGAGATCATCCTCTCTAACCTCTACCCAAGTTAGGAAATAATTGCTACAAAACTCCTGATATATTTAACTGTTGGTTAGATCCTTGCAACTATGGGGAACTCATCACTTAGTGAGGCATCAATTCCTAAAACATATTCCTCATAGTTAAGCTAAAATCTACCTGCCTGTAATCTTCACATATTAGTCCCTGTTTCTTAACATACTGAAGTCATTTAATTCCTTTTTCAAGTGATGATCCTTCACGTATTTGAAGAAAAGTGTCATGTTTCACTCCTGCATTATCTCTAAGTCAAAACATGCCCAACTCCTTCCATCAACCTCCATTATGCATAAATTCCATTCACTCCATAATTTTGATCTTCTTTTACATACACTTTAGGTAATTGATATTCCCTTTTGAAATATCACCCTATTAACTATTCTGTGTCTTTACTGTGGTGGCATTAACATGATTTTATATACTTACCAAAACATATCAAACTACACTTAAAATGGGTAAATTTTTATGGGATATAAATGATACCTTAGTGAGAAACAAAAAAACACCGAAGCAAAGATATTCACCTAAATGGAACACAGTACTTTAATACTAATCAGAGAATAATGCACTAACGCTATCACCTCCCTAGTCCTGGACACTGATTTTCTACTTTAATTTTTCAGCCATGACAGCACTGGTTCAGGGTAAGTGTACAGTCCAGAAAAATTGCAAGAATCTCCTACTATTTGTGGAAAATTATACACAAGTGATGTTTGAAGTCAAATATAGGTCTAAACATACCTTCCAGATTTGTTCTTTTTTAACTTTTATTTATCCTAAATATTTACTCATTCAGCACAGATTTATTGAGTCTGTATTATATGCTAAGGTGAACAAGAGACATATGTGCCCTGCCCTCTTGTAGCTTACAGTTGTTTGGGGAAAATAGTGTGGAAAAAAAAATAAAAGAACAAACAAAATAATTACCATTTGTATTAATGTAATGGGGATGGATGCTGAGATAGAGAATAGCAGAGCAAGGGTGGGGGTAGACAAACTCACTTTAAACTAAGAGATTAAAGAAGTCGACATAGAGGAATTCATATTTAATCTGAAACTTTAAAGTTATAAAAGCCAGTGAAGGGAAGATCTAGGTAAGATCTAGGAGGCCAAAAAGAAAAAAAAAAAAAAGAAAAGAAACAGAGCTTAGCATGTTTGAAGATTGAAGGCCAGAATTGCAAGGGTAACATAGGAGACACTTACAAGAAGTAGGAAGGAGAGGCAGGCTGGGCCAGATCATGCAGGCTGTCATAAAGGATATGCATATTTTTCCCCTGTGTGCTTTAGCAAGGCACTATAAGATTTTAAATAGAAGAATATGTTCCAAAATATAACTTTCACAAAGATCACTTTACCTGATGTGGGCATAATAGCTTGGATGTTGACAAGAGAAGAAATGAAAACATATCAATACAAATATGGAACACGTGTGAGCTTGGACTGCAATACTTGAGACCTCCCCTCAGATTGAGTTGTGCCCCTTAGTTATTACCCTTTGAACAGAGTTTTGTAGCACAAATTCTCAAAAATGTGATGCACACACTTCTTGAGTGTGCAAAATGATCCTTTGAGGTAAGAGAAGAACAATGTGGAATTTCTGTTTATGGTTATGTCATCTCTTAAAATATTCTGAGATGTTTTATGCCTCTTTTATAATATACATATTGCAGTACCGTAATCCATACATATATTATATATAAGCACATGTATCATAACTGGGGTGCTTAAAAAGTTTTGCTGATATAAATTTAACCAGCTGTTAGCTTAAATGGAATAACAGCTGGTTAAAATTATATATATATTTATATGTCTATAAATAGACGTATAAATAAATACATCTATTTATCTATAGACATATAGATAAATATACGTCTATTTTGTCCATAAGTCTATGTCATCCCTATTTGCTTGAGCCTCAGTCTCTCAAACAGGGGGGCTATAATGGGCTTAGACAATGTCATACATTTATATGTACAATAATTATATATATTATTACTAATGTAATAATAATCCTAGGTTCTGCTCTCTGTTTTGTATCGTAAACTCTTTAGGATAAGAAAGAAATGACTATAGAAGTTTAAGCATTGCCCCAAAGTGAATGGTCATATAGTTCTTTTTTTTTTCTTCTTCTTTGTCATGCTTACAACGTTGACTCAAATCATATGGTTCTTAAAATGTGAGAAAACTATTGGACAATTGGGGAATTTTAAACAGTGTAAGCCAAAATGAAAAACAAAATATCACTTAATTTTAAAAAAACCTACTTAAGTGTAAACCTAACAAAATAAGTACAGGATCCATATGCTGCAAAGTCCATAATGCTGATAAAAGAAGGATCTAAGTAAATGTAGAGACACATCATAATCGTAGACTGGAATATTCAACATAGTAAAGATGTCAGTTCTGCCTAAGTTGATCTGTAAATTTACTGCAGGTCTTATCCAAATTCTAGCAGATTTTCTGTAGACACAGGCAAGCTAATTCTAAAATTTATATGAAAAGCTGCAGGTCCCAGAATAGCTAAAACAATTTTGAACAACAACAACAAAAAGTAGGAGGACTCGCTTTACTAGATGCAAAAGCCTACTAGATAGCTAATAATCAATATTATGTGATATTGACAGAGGGATAGATGCATAGATCAATGGGACAGAAGAGTCCAGAAATAGATTAATACAAATATGCTAAACTGATTTTAACAAAGGTGCAAAAGCAATCCAGTGGAGGAATGTTAGCCTTTTCAACAAACGGAGCTGGAACAATTGAATATCTATAGTTAATAAAATGAACCTCAACTTAAATCTCACACTTTATACAAAAACTAACTCATAATGGATCACAGATTTAAAACTTTAGAAAAAGTTAAAAAAAAAAAGAAATATACTTTTAGAAAAGAAAATAGGAGAAAATTTTTGGGATCTAGGCCAGGCCAAGAGGTTTTTAGAATGACAACAAAATACAATTCATAAGAGAAAAAACTGACAAATTGGATATCATCAAAATTAAAAATTTTGCTCTGTGAAAGCTTATGTGAAGAGGATGAAAATACAGACTATAGGCTGGGAGAAGATATATGCAAATCACATGTCTGACAAAAGACTAGTGTCTAAAATATATAAAAACTCTCAAAATTTAAGAATTTTAAAAAATCAATTAGAAAATGGGCAAAATACATGAAGAGATATTTCACTAAAAGAATTGATGAATATCAAATAAGCACATGAAATGATGTTCAACATGATTAGCCATCAGGGAAATGCAAATTAAAGGCATGATAGATAGTACTATATATCTATCAGAATGGCTAGGGAAAAAAATAGTGGGAACACCAAATGCTGGTGAGAATTTGGAGAAGCCGTATCATTCATACCTTGGTGGTGAGAATGCAAAATGGCATAGCCATTCTTGAAGACAGTTGGGCAATTTCTTATAGAACTAAATATGCAACTACCATATGACTCAGGAATTGAACACTTGTGTATTTATCTCAAAGAAATGAAAATTTATTTTCACCCAAAAATCTGTACACAAATTTTCACAGCAGTTCATTCTTGCAATAGCTAAAAAATAAAAAATTAAAAAACCCAGACACCTTTCAATGAATGCATGGTTAAACAAACTGTGGTACATCTGTACAATGGAATACTACTTAGCAATAAAAAGGAGCAAACTGTTGATACACACAACTGGATGAATCTCCAGGAAATAGCTAAATTAAAAGTGTTAATTCCCAAAGGTTGCATATTATAATACACGATTTCATTTACACAGTCTACCCTCAATATCTGTAGGGGATCGGTTACAGAACTCTCATGGATAGCAAAATCTGCAAATGTTCAAGTCCCTAATATAAAATGGCATACTATTTGCATATAACCTCTGCTCATCTTCCTGTGTACCATAAATTAGTTCAAGATTACTTATATACAATGTAAATGCTATGTAAACAATTGTTATACTGTATTTTAAAATTTGTATTATTTTTTATTGTTGTATTAGTTTTTTAAAATATTGCCAATCTGCAGTTAGTTCAATCTGTGGATGCGGAACCCACAGATACACAGGGCCAACTGTATAACATGCTCATAAGGGCAAAATTGTAAATATAAAAAGGGGAGGGGAAAGAAGTGGTGTGGCAACAGGAGAGATACTTTTGATGATGGCACTGGTCTGTATCTCTACTGTGTCAATATCAATATTTTGGTCATGATATGATACTACTATAGTTTGGCAAGATGTTACCATTGGGGAACAGTAGTATAAGGTACATCATATACTCTTCGTATAAGGCTCTATCATTTCTTACAACTATATGTGAATCTATAATTTTCTCAAATTCAAACACAAGAAAATATATGAATGTAAGATGCAATTAATGTATAATTAATAATATCTCTCCAAGATAAAGCCTTCACTCTAATCTTTAGGACATATTTATGTGGTAATTTCTAAAGAAAAAGTTGGCAATCAAAATGAAATATCCAAATTTATGTGTGTGTATGCATGTATATATATATATAAAAATATTTTTTGGGAGGGGAGGCTGGGTATCAATAAAGCTATCCTCGTGCCCTCCATAAGGTGCATTAAAACTTATTCCCCCAAATGAGAAATGTGACAGGATGGAAAATATTCTGTTTGGAGTTTATCAAAATTTCTTCCAACAGTTTTAACAGCAAGAAAGAGTATAATACTAATCCTTTTAATCCAGAATTACAAAATAAATATTTGAGATTAATGAAATAATTGTCTTTAATATAATAAACATACTTCCTAATAGAGTTAATATAAGCAGCATTTTTGCCTATATGTATGTTTTCCTATAAGGAATATTAAGATTAATTGATTCTTCATGTCCATCTTGTACACTAATGAGTATTCATAATGATTTGGTAATTTCAATAAATTCAGAAGCAAAAATGAGGCTGGTAAGAGGTGGACTTAAACATTGTAAATGTTTATACTTTAAGCCATATACATGTATGCACTTCAGAATTATTATTTAGCACCGTATTTATAACATACATAATATATGTAGAAAAAAATGACTGGAATGAAATTCTTACCATGTGATTACTAGTAATATTGGGCGAGGATGGCATATTCACGGCTCTCCTTTGTGCATCATTGCAGACATTATTGATCAATTGTAGGTACTATGACCAGATGTGGCCAAAGAACCTTTTTCAACCCACTATCCAGGAGTGATTAAAAACATGTTAAATTTAGTAGTCAAAATATTTTCCATTCCATTGTGAAAAACTGGATTGTGAATTATTTTGGGTTTTGATTTTCTAAATTTTCATACATTTTTATAAATAAAATGATCACAATTAAATAATTTAAAATTTTAGCATAGTGTCAGAACTATCAAAAATAAATAAATTTCTTATCCCAAGAAGACTTGTCTAGTGGGAATGTTTTACTATCAAAATTAGGGAATGAAATATTTAAACTTTCTATGAAAGAATAATGCCAAATGTTAGGAAAGTGCCAGAATTGTTTCATAAACTAAAAATGTGCACAAAGATCCACATACTGAGAGTTAAAGGTCAAGTGGGGTTTTTTTCAGAATTTTTATCATTTTTTAATTGACAAAAATTGTACATTATCTATGGTATATAACATGATATTTTGATATATTATACATAGTGGAATGACTAAATCAAGCTAATGAATATATTCATTACCTCACATACTTACATATTTTTGGTGGTCAGAACATTTAAAATCTACCGTGTTAGCAATTTTCAAGTATACAATACATTGCTATTACGTATAATCACCATGGTGTACAATAGATTTCCTGAGCTTACTGTTCCTGTCTAACTAAAGCTTTGCACCCTTTGACCAATATTTCCCCCATCTCCTGTCTTCCCCAGCCACTGGGAACCACCATTATACTCTCTGCTTCTCTGAGTTTGACTTTTTAAGAGTCCACATATAAGAGAGATCGTGCTGTATTTTCCTGTCTGCAAGGAGAATTAACTGTCCCATGGCACTTTTGTGTATTTCCTTATTAGAACATTGACCAGGTGACATTGTATTAGCTGATTCTTGAAAACAAAATGAAGTTCTTCAAGTATACAAATGAGGATATCTTAGAGAAGAATATGATAAAAATAAAAAGCATCATGTGGTGAATTTTCTTATCTCTCTACCCTTCCTCCCAGCCAGTACCTTCTGACCCTAACAGAACCTGAAGCCTGGACTAGCAACCTTGCAGCATGCTGGGGCAGTAGAGGAGGGCGCTCTACTTGGTATACTTGGTGGCACAAGAGCAGACAGCCACACCCAGCCCACCACAAGTGCCAGCCCTTGTCAGCATGAGGAAAAAGAGGTTGGAAAAGATGTCATATTAAATTAAGTCAAAACTTTTGATAATTTTTGGGATAGTTCTTGCAATAAGAACTATACCCTTAAAGGTTTTAAAGGAACAGTGAAACAAATTAATAAAGTGGATTTTATGATTATTCTCCTTGCATCCTGTTTATCCAATATGCTGATGACCTAATCATTTGCTGGTAAGACCATACAGAATATATACGTAGATTTTACAATGTACAATTATTCCCCACTAAAACTGATCTTCAAAATAGCTCACAGCTATTGAACAGTTGCTAGAAATCAGCCACCTATCTAAATGCTTTGGTTATATGATCTCACTTTGTCCCTGTGAGCCCAGGGACACAGGTGGTAAGAGCAAATTCTGTATTTTTTTAAATTTTTTTATTTTTAATTATTATGGGTACATAATAGTTGTATGTATTTATAGGCTAGATTTGATGTTTTGATACAGGCATACAATGTTAATTAATCAAATCAGGGTAATTGGGTTATCCATCACCTCAGGCATTTATCATTTCTACAGTCCGAATCAAGCACCTACACTTGAACCATTAAACTCTATTCTAAAATGCTGCAATCTCAAATGTGAAGTAAAGCATACATTTCAAATCTGAAACACCTTATTTTAATGGCATTATTAGTTGTCCTATCTCACCACTGTATTTATTATCCTCATTAAAAATAAATATCATTTTTCATTATAGATGTGTATAGAAAAAGTTCGTTTCATTCAGACCACATAGTATACACAAGCAACCATATAAACAACTAAACAACAACAAAAACCCTTTTGGTTGGGGATTTGGGGAAAGTGGTTTTAAAATTTCATATTAATCAACTTTTAGACTTCTGTACATGAGAGTACCCTTTCTTAATGGCTACAAGAAAAGGCTTCAGGAATAAATAACAGATTTCAAGGCATTCAAATGTGGTTCACTAACACCAGCTCTTCTAAGCCTTTAATGATATGGGGCTAGAATTATTTAATGATACCTGAAACAGTATCATTAGAATCCTGGAGACACTCATGTCTCTGACCCAAAGTGAGATACATAGAAATCTGTTATTAATCTCCTTACTTATTTAGTTTGTCTGAAAACTGATAGTTGAATAAGATATTTAACAGCTAAATTTTTTTAAAGACTTTTAATGTGAAATTACAAGCAGAAAAAAAATTGTTCAAAAGGTTACAAAAATTGATGTATGTAAAAATGTCCATCTAAAAATGACACAACCTCAAAAAGTTGCTATTTTTTTTAACAAGTATGTTCCAAAAGAATATGGCCACATTTCAGAGAGACATTTCTTCTCCCAACACCATGACAAGTGTTGATATCACTAAAAGGATTCTGAAAATGAATTCAAAGCAACATCATTTTTTTTAATGTTGGAGAAAGAAAAATGACTGCTGTGGTATGTCTTGTAAAGACCTTGGTTTTTATACACTCTTAACTCAGTTCTCTTAATACTCAGAACTATTTGGATTGTTAAGTGGATCTTTCTCCCAAACTTTTTTCCAAGCACTCCCATTCACACACATATGCACATAGACACACACACACACACAAACTTTTTATATTTTTTAAAGTGAGCAAGATGTTTTTATTCATGGTTTCACATGTCTTTTTTGCCTCACAGGATATTCTGATCTCTGCTAAATAATACAAAAATAATTGTTTATAGCTAATGCTCTTCCAAGGAAAGTTAGTAGTATCTTCTGCAAGTACTCTCTAAGCCTAGGGTGATTTTTCCAAATGGTCTGTAAATTCTCTGTAAATTAAGCACTGGCATTTCACTTCCCTTCTTCTAATCACATCAAGCTACCTAATTCTAAAGTGTAAAATCAAATGTCTTACTGGCTTTCTCCTAGCTGAGTCTTCTCGAATAGCCTCTCATATTAAGGATTCAATGGCTGTGCTTTAAATGAACCCGTTTCACTGGCAGGTGCCTGCTGTTTTTTAGGTTTTAAACAGTACCATTACTATCATTTATAAGGATAACATCACAATTAAGAATGTATGAATAATTTAAAATTGAGTAGCATTCAGTTTCACAGTCTGTCTGGCAGGAAGGTTTGAAAGTGCAAGGTCTTTATTTTATTACAAAACACTGGCTGTCTGGGTAAAAGGAGATGAAAAGTTACTAATTTCAGACTTTACTTCAAACCCTTTAATCTTGCAAATAAGTGCCTTCAGTGAGGACTCTGTTATCTGCTAAAGCCGAGCCAGAATTGTTCATGCTCTTTGTCTTTTCCCAAGGTCTTTACCTTATCCTAGGTGAGCCGAAGGAGACAAAAGGGAATCCACCGGAGGAAGTGATTATTTAATAGAGCTTTTCTTTTTAAACCCTAACTTGTGCTGTTGGCAAATATTATGAAACACGATCATTTCATTGCCATAAATAATGTTATATAATTAAAATTCCATTCTGTGGTTGAGAACAGTGTGATAAACTGTTTGCGAATTGGTAATTCTATTTATTAAAAACAGAGGCATTAATTTTGACACGTTGAATTATAACACAGACAAACAGATCTTGTGTTTTAATTAAATGCTCTATTTGATGAGCTTTTTTACTCTAAGATTTAATACCAGATCCTACAATCCGTATGGTATAGAGCAGGGGACAATCTCAGCAGGGAGTATAGAGAAAAGCTGTGTTAGGATTCAAAAGGCACAGAGCAGAGCTCCTTGAGCCTGTCCCAGAAGCACCCCTCTTTGTGTTAGGGCCAGTACCATTAGCTGGTTTGTTAAGGCCTCTCCAAGTGCCTTTTTTTCTTCCGAAGGCTCCAGCGAGGTATCCAGTCTGGTAATGCATTACTTATTTTCTAATCATGAAGCAGGCCTGAATATTTTCTAAATAAATAAATAACAACCAAACTGCTTTGAGCTTTCTTCCACATTAAGCTACGTTTAATATTCATTTCACATTTTTTTCTATTAATTAAAAGTAAACCGTGTATTGTATGGTACATTATCCCTCTAACAGCCCCATGTGGAGATCATGAAGTGGAAGACTAATGGTGTAGACTTTAGCATTTAGTTTTAACCAGAATAATTTACATATTTGTGAGAAGAGTCCAAGGCATGTGTAAATAAGCAGAACTCTTGAGATATCCAGACCCTTGCTCAGTTTACTATGGACTGCAGAGCTATGGGCTGTGTATTTATTCCATCAGTCAGGTAATTTAATGAGACTCACACAGCATCTATTTCTGCAGAAGAGACAAAAGTTATTATTAAGGAGAGGCATGTGGCAGTAAGAAAAATGTGTTTGCTTGTTTTATTTTATTCTATTACCCCAAGTAGCAAAGGTGATCCTATTCAATGTTCATTAAAGTTTACCTTTATAATTTATCAAAGGGGACCCACATCAACAGTTTTTGCTGAGATTTCAAAATTGGAAACATTAAAATTTGATATAAAATGCCAGATATTTAGGGAAACTTTTCATTAGAAAAATAACTACATAGGTTTAATCTATGGGTTTTTCCTTAATGTACAACTCTATGAAGTAAACAGGAGAAAGTATATTATAGAAAAGTCATCAACTCTGAAAGGGCATATTAACTTCGATTACCAGACTTTTCGGACAGGGAAGAAAGGGAAGAAGGGAAGAAAGATCTTTTTTAAAGAACTGGGAAATTTAAATAAATGATCACAAAAGCATAATTTCCAGCAAAATTGTCTGTAATGAGTTACACTGTATTATGAATAATGTTACACAGTAACTAGAAGACAGATTATTTTAAGAAAACACTCTGTGTCTTTGATAAAATTTAAATCGAATGACACCAGGCTTTAGTAGTCAAACCAATTCAAGTAATAGGCTCTTAAAATATGCCTTGTATAAAATAGTTTTCTGTGCTAGGAAATCATTGTAAAGGCTACAAAATTCAATGAGGACTATGACTATATGATGCCAAACATCCCTAAGAAAAGTGAAAACTCAATTACCCAGGATGTTTCCAAATATTCATAATTTTTGGCATGAATGTGGCCAAACAGAAATGAAGAACAGAAGCAAGTCTCACCCTAATGACGATTCTTTTTTACTGAGATCTTCAGATAATTGCAAAGACTGCTTATAAAATTTAAATTGCTCGATATCTATCCTAAAACTTCATACCACTTTACCAAAATTGAAATTAATATTAAAATGTTTAGAGTTGGTTGAATTGATGCTGTTCCTTTAAAAACATCACAATCTTTTGTAACCCAAACCAACACTACGAGAGCACAAATGTTCAGACATAGACACTGCATTTTTACATGGCCTCTTGAGTGTTCACACTCCTACAAAGGCTGTCAGACCTGCTAAATGGCATAGCCAAATTTCCCTTGAATCTTTTTATAATACAATGATGCATAAGTGTAAGTCAATGTAACATTTGACTCTTCAAATACCACACCAAAAAGTCCTTTCAATATGCAACTCAATCCATAGGATAAATTTGAGCCAATTTCACAAAAATATCTGTGACTTTATATGCATTTTGCATATTATAACCTAATGTTAAACTTACACATAATTCTTCCTGCAGCAAAAAAACTCATGTTAACATTCTTTACCTTTAGAGTGGGTTTACCTTAATCAAATCATGAACTTTGCTATGATTAAATAGAAATAAGTCTATAAAATGCATATTCTTGTAAATGCTCATGACAAATTTCTTCTATTTTTATTCCAAAATTTTTATTTTGAAGAATATGGAAAATAATTTATTTGCAAAACACTTGCCATATAATGAAAAATAAATTTGACAATGGAAGACAGAAAGGCTGAGAAAAATAAAGTTCTTCATTTCTCTAAAGTTCTTGTCAAATTACTTTTTAATCTTTCTGTTTTTGTCATTTTCTCCTATAGATTGTTAGTTCCTTAAGCTAGAGACCATAGTTTAGCTATCTGTCTCTCCTTAGCACTATTTATATTGCCTAGTACATGGAACATTTAAAAAAAATCTATATTGGATGTTGAATGAGTAGAAATTTTCTAGGAGTCCCAGAAAGAATTTCACACAGTTTAGCTACTAGTTGGATTTTGACACCAAGAAGTAAAAGACAAATTGCTTTGAGTAAGAAAAGTTATATATAACTAGTTGAAAACATATATTTTTAAAAAACAAAAATATTCTTTCTGAGCAATGATTAATTTCTTCTTCCAATATTTTTAGTCATGACAGATATGCTGCATATTTTTTAAGTTTAACAAAAGAATCAATTCTTATTTTATCCCACTTAGATATTATAAAGTATTTGAGTAGCTCATATTTAGTCTGTCCATTTTATGTTTTTAAGATGTAATTTAACATTTAAAAATATTGTACTTCCCTTGCTCTTCTAGTAATGTGTGATAATATAGTAATATGTGTCAATTAAAAGATTGCTTGCTACTTCATTTGTTGGCAGAGATTCAATGGAGTTTCCCAGCAAAGTGAATCTTGAAACATTTGTCATTTTTTTATTGTAAAGTCTTTTCTATATTTCTGTCATTACATTTCTTTGGACAGAAATTAAAGCAGAATTATTTTCTATTAAATTACTCAGGGAGCCATCATTGGCTCTCACTGTCTTTTTTCAGAATACATATGTACATGTTCATGTTCTTCCTTTATTGGTTTTGATTTTAAAATTCTGACATGGGTCCTGGGTATCTCTGTGTGGCATTGACTAAAATAATTCTGATTTTCCTTCCTGTTTAGAAACCAATGCTGGCTTCCATGACATCAAGCTTCTAGTGTCTTATCAAATGGGAGCTTCCATTTTTCTTTTAATAATATATGATATAATAATATTATGTGATTAAACCACTAAAACATGTGGATAAAGACAATATTAATTTTATGATCATTCAGGACCAAACTGTTACAATAAAACAACATATATCAAAGTACTGAATCTACTTGGAAATTCTTCAGTTGAAATGCTATGGTTTTTAATGATCTTTCACTTTTATTTTCTACTTCTTGGTATTTGAAGGTATACATAAATATATCTAAAGATTCATTTAATTCCTCTTTAAATCATAACAAGTTTAAAAATGTTCCAAACATATAAATGCACTGATGATGAGAAATCATTGAAATTTAAACAGGGAAAAATCCCTTTCCTATAACATGAAGAATTTCATGAAGGAATCATATGATTTTATAGATAATGCTAGCTTGAGACAATAGGAACTGGAATGCTGTGGTGTGGAATCTCGTTCCTTATGTATTAATAACAGCCCTCTGAGCACAAATATTCACTTTCAGATTTTTAAGCAATTAGTTTGCAGATGTCACTAAATAAATGGCATTCATTCCTTAAGCAGGAACCATACCTGTTAACCATCTCAGCCTATTCTAGCTTTAAAGCTGGGCTTGATGTGCACAGCATGCTCAAAAACTGTACTCACAGTTCAAATGAGCTGGATTACAGACCATGACCACTGAGACCCTCACATGACAAAGCCTTTGTGTAATTAATATGCAGGGTAAAATGCTCCCTGGACTGCTGCTAAAGCGATTTAAATCATGCACATAAAAAATGTAATCACAAATTTAGCATGGTGGACAGAGTAGTCACACTGGGCTTGATTGCATAGAAGGTTCCAAGTGTGTTTTAAATGTCCTTTAAGATTGAGATTAGGACTTGTACTTACAAGATGCATATTAATCTAAAACTCAACATTTTTCAGTGTGGGATCACAGTAGGAGAACATTATGGGCAATAGAGGTTCATTCTAATCCCAGTAGGTAATTACACTTTGAAATAATATTCTTTAATTAAATCTTGTTTGCAGTTGATTGATTTAAACACTAAATCTAAAAACCTAAATTTGAGTTTTTATCAATTTTTGATGCTTATTGCACACAACTTGGGCTTTAATTGATGTTTCTGAAGTTTTAAAACCCTTGTCCACCGTATCCTGGTTGAATTTAGTATAATTATCAACATTTAATACTCTTGATGACTTCCTCTAGAAACTCAATAAGTTTGAGCACTTTTACAATTTTAATATATAACTGAAAGGTATTTAATATGTCACAGTGCCAATATTTACATGCATGAGTCTTCTATCACACCTTTAGTAGACACATAATCTAATCCTTTCTCTGAAATACTGACAGAGGATGCTTTTTCCAAAATATTTACCACTTGCAAGTTTACAGCATAAAAATCAGACCATAACTCTAAAAATAGACAAGATACAAAGAAAAGAAAAGTTTCTAAATTCCAGAGTTCTTTGCATCTTTTCAAATTTGAGGTGACATGTCATTAAAGGACAAAAAAGATACTGCTTCCATGTATTCACAAAGGGAGGGTGTCTGTCTATATATCTATCACCTTTTATGTTCGTATATGAACTAAGACATGCTGTTTTGCTAAGCTTTGCCAAATGGTCAGAAAGAAAATATGAGCCATTTTAAGATTAATTCCTTTTATAGTCAATAATCCACATGTTCCCGAGTCAGTATATTAACTACTAAAAGCAATATGTTTCTTTGTCACCATTGTGAAGGAAGACTGTCCTGGCAGATAACATTAATATCTAATTGAATTTTAGTCTTGTAGATTTTGGAACTCTTACAATTCCTCACTCTTCTGAAATAGTGCTTTTTCTGAAAGAAAGTTGTGAAAAAGTTCATGTCTTATGACCCACAGAATGGAAATGTGACATATGTACTAGTTTAGCAAATGATATTATCTGTCAGGGATGATCAAGGATCTTTATAATTTGTTGCAAATTTGCAAATTACAATGAGACCATCTTAATAGGCACCCATATAATGAACTGTTTGTATAGTTTACAGATTTATATCCAGAAACACAAAATTAGGTCTGGTGGCCTAAGCATTGTGATTTAAAGATGCTGTTCACCAGTGTTTATATTTAAATTTATACAAACAAGAATTGGCTTAGTTTCAGCTTCAGCAGTGCCATATAGCAGCATCTTGCAGATGTAGCCCAGTAAATTACATTCATGATGCCATATTTAATAACTGAAAATTCACATTTTACTACAATTGCATTTGTCATTGCTGAAAAACAAACTAGTATGTGGAATGTTTTATTACAATGACTACAGTCTTGTGAGAAATGATTAAATCACTCTAAGAGAAAAGTAAGGCCAAAAGACCTCATTCACCATAACGCAAATATTAATCACACATAAATAATACAGGTGTCTTACAGTAAGCCACATTCCCCTAAAATATAGATTACACATCCTAGGGGCAAATAGTAGCACAACAGACTTGAAATAAATCCCTCAAGCCATGGTGGCCAAAAGGAAATCATTTATTTTTTGACAGTTTAATATACTTTTTGGTTATGCATAACAGATGAAAATATTTACACCAATATAAGAGAGTGAAAGAAAAATTAAATCTGACTAATCGACCTGTTCAAAGTATGATTTTTAATTTCAAGGAATTTTTTTATAACTACTTCAAATAATAAATATGCTTCCTACAATTCAACCGTATCCATTCATTTTTAATTATTTCTCAGCAGTTAAAAAATAAAACCAGTCTCTCAACTCAAAGAGAACTTTTTCTGGTATCCACACATACCCTGTCTGGAGGAAAAGAGGGCTGACTGCCAACTGAGAACACTGCAGAGTGAGATGAATGAACATCTCTAAGAGGGATGCACAGGAAGAACCAGGAATGCTTCTGGGGAGAGGCTCAGAAGGATGGAGGTGGGAGGAGATCTATTTGCTACAATACTCCCTTTTATATGGTTTGATTTTTTAAAAATCATATATATGTTACTTTTGCAAAAATATTTAAAGATATAAGTCAACAAAATAAGGAGCCGATAAGTCTTAAAAATATATTTCACCCCTGCTTTTCTACAAGCATTTATTAGGCATTTGTTACACTTGCAGCACTGGTTAGGTATTAAAGAAAGAGTAGGGAATTAGCCATCAGCCAGTGCCTCAACTTCAAAGTGTTTAAAACTTATGGAGAAATTTATCGGATAAAATGAGTATTAGGAAAGAACATACATAATCAAACATGATGTTATATGGTTCATATTAAAGCAGTTCAGGAAAAAAAACAACATATTTAAGATACTCAGGGAAGTGGGGGTACAGGGAGAAGGTGAGGATGGGTAGTTAGCCTTTGATAGGAGCACAGACACTCTAATAACAAAAAGAGTCTCCAAGTTAAATTATAGAATTCTGAGATTGGCAAATGAATGAAGAAATTATTTGTAAGAAATTGACCAAATGCATGTCAGAGCTTTAGAGGTTTTTGATAAAACACACTTACATGAGACATTTGTACCAAAAAAAGGAGATTTACTCAAATCACAAAATAAAATAGAGTGATCGGCTACACAACTATCATTATTCAAATGAATGATCTCTTTAAAAACTTACAAGTACAAAGACTCCAAAACTCCGTGTAAAACATGATCAAGCAAAAGCAGGTTCTATTCTTTTTTATCTGATTTGCTTTTAGTTCTTGTTTTTATGTTTCCTTGTTGACTAGTTAGGAAATGCTTCTTCAGATAATGTCATTTTTCTGTCACCAATATCTACATCACGAAAATTCCCAAAGCGCCTTCATTGTTCCACCACCAAAATGACCAACCAGTCACCATCACAGGCTCCCCTGACCCACCTATTGCTAGGAGTGCAGCATCCTACTGCCTGTCAGAGGCAAACCCTTCACCTTACACCTTGGATCTTTCCTTCTTCCCACCCATTGCATTAATGAGAACTTTACTTTTCAATTATTCCCTATAGCTTTTATTGTCATTAGTTTCTCCCTTCCTCCAAAATTATTTCTATTGGCATACAAAGATGCTAAATTCTATCTTTTTTAAAAAGAAGAAGAACAAAGAAGAAAGGAAAGAAAGAAAGGGGAGAGGAGAGAAGAGGGGAGAGGAATGAAGGGACGGGGAAAGGAACGAAAACAACTCTCCTTCTAGCCCACTTCCCTTTATGCTGTCTCCTTAACATCCACCTTTCTTGAAATGATGGCATATATTCACCTTCTCTGCAGCCTCTCCTACCCCTTTAACCTCAATCTAATCCAACCATACTACCATTCTCACAGGATCACTAACACTGCTTTTGTTAAGGTCATCATATTTGTAAGTCCAATGATCCGGCTTCTATTCTTACGTAATTTAAACCTTTATTAGTAGTACTTGGCATAGTTAGTCTCTCCAAGTTTTTAAAAAGATTTTTTTTTTCTTGGCCTCAGTATTCCTACATTCTTAGTTTCCTTTCTGGTCCACTGATAGCCATGTTGAGGTATCATTTGCTAGATTTTCCTACTCGGTTTACATTCTAAATTTTGAAGACCTACAAACTGTCTTGCATCTCCTTCCCTTTTATCTCTAGACCTCCCACCTAGGTGATCTTATCTAGTCTCATAGCTCTAAATTCTAACTTTATAACTCAGTCTTTATCTTTCTGAAACTCAAAACTCATATCCGACTGCTTACTCCACTCTGCTTCTTGAACAGTGGAACAAAATGAACATAGTAAATAATCAGAACACACTTTTAATTTTTTCTTGCCCAAATTGCTCCTTCCTGAGCTTTCCTTACTCAGGCAAGATGATGACCATCTGCCTAGCTTTTCAAACCAAAAATGTGAGTTTATGTTCTTCTTTTGTTAAAAATTCATTGGACTACTCCAACAAATTTCCATTATTCTAAGAATTTTTTTTTTTTTTTTTTGAGACAGAGTCTCACTCTGTTGCCTGAGCTAGAGTGCTGTGGCATCAGCCTAGCTCACAGCAACCTCAAACTCCTGGGCTCAAGCGATCCTCCTGCCTCAGCCTCCTGAGTAACTGGAACTGCAGGCATGCACTACCATGTATGGCTAATTTTTTTTCTATATATTTTTAGTTGTTCAGCTAATTTCTTTCTATTTTTAGTAGAGACAGGGTCTTGCTCTTGCTCAGGCTGGTCTTGAACTCCTGAAATCAAATGATCCGCCCTCCTTGGTCTCCTAGAGTGCAAGGATTATAGGCGTGAGCCACCGCGCCCGGCCTATGCTAAGAATTGAAGCAGTGAAGCAGGTTCACTGGTTATTTGTCTGAGTTTGATGAGAAAGAAAACCCATGCACACAAGTTACATGAAACGGGTTTTTAACTTACAGATTGGCAGCAAGGGACAAAGAAGCCTTGGATTCATTGCTAGAGGTCCCCTAAGGCTCAAGAGAGTTTCTCCTGGGGTAGATGGAGTCTTCACGGCTCATGCCCCACTTGCACCACGGCTGATGGACTCTGGAAAGTATCCTGTCCTGGGTTTTACACTGTGGGGTGACATGATTCACTGGGCTAAAGCATTGTAGAACATCCTATTGCTACAGGGGACGAGATGTTGCCTTTATCTCAGGATGTTGCATTCCCAGCACATTCTACACTTATTCTTGAGAACCACAAAAGGGAAAAAAGGCAGAACCAGGTCGGTCCAAGCCACCCAGAGAACTGCTCTGCAGAACCATGCTCTTCACCTTTATTTACAGCACTCCATGCAATCGGACCCTATGCACCTCTCTGATATCCTCTTACATGCCCTCCTCCTCTTTCACTATGCTCCAGCCACATTGGCTATTTTCAATTCTGAACATTATATTTTAAATTAAATGCTAGACTAGCCTATCTAATGTAGCCACCAATGTTGTCTATCCTATCACTCTTTTATAATGTTCTGCATTGAGATTATCACTATCTGATATTTATCTTCTTTGTTTGTTTACTATTGTAGTAGAATGTTAATTCTATCAAAGTAGATAGAGTCTGTTCTTTGCTATCTTCACAGAGTCTAGAACAGTCTGATACATAGTAGACATTCTAACAACTTGCATAGAATTATGATGAAAATTGAGGGAAATGCATTTTAATAGCATGTGACTCAATAGACATTAACTATTGTTATTTTAAATTATTTTTCACTGGTATCATTTGTATTAACAGTGTTATAGGTAGTTAGAGACAAAAATAGTACATACAATGTGTACAGGTGTTAGGAAGACTGTATCATCCTATTAAAGTGTTAATGGAACAGGGGCATGTGCTTAGTTTTATTCCTCATGTGTGATGCTAACCTTCATTAACTACTAGCAAATGCTTGAATGTGGCCACCTGGGACACTTCCTATATTAAATGAAGCCCAGCCATGTGAAGCTGGAGTCTCACCAAGTTCATTTTCAGACCTGGACTACCACTCAGTGTCCCTCTCTCTCCCTGCTTCCAGCTGAGAGCCATGGCTGATGCTTCCAGCCTCAGGGCATCTCCTCAACCTATCCCCAAGGAAAGCCCTCAATAGTCACCAGGAGGGATTTCACCATGATTAGTGAAAAGTCTTTAAGAAATGAAAGTAGCCACTCCCCACAAAACACATCAGGATACTTCCAGAAAAAGAAAAATTATCTTTAGAGATTTTTTCAACTCCCAAAAAAAACACGTTACCTTGCTCCAGATACTCAAATTTAAATGAAACCTTAGGTAAGAACAAAAAAGATTATTATAGCCTTATACCACAGGGTTTTTAAAAATTATTTAAGAAACAGATTTTTTTAAGCTTACTTTGACTCAGTGATTTTTATGGATCCTAAGGACTTTTGCTTTTTGTATACCTCATTCTCCATAAAAATTATCAAAAATTATATTTTCTGACTATACTAATTAGCACAAAATGAATGTTATTACATATTAAAACATTTTTCTTTACCTAAAAGTTTATTGCTTTTTCTTCAGATTTTTAAATAAATTAAAATATTTTCATGGGCTTCTAAAAGTATGGGGGGCCCAACTGCTGTGTCTATAGTACCTAATGGATAAGTTGGCCCTGCTCAAATGAAAGAGAGGGAAGTGTTTTGAATGCAGTTTGTCTCTCAAATGGCTAAGTTATTCTTCAAACAAAGCACTATATTTGCATCTCACAGAATTTTTATAGTACTCCATATCACTAAATAATCATTCAACATGTATTTGGAGCACTTAGAACACGTAAGGCAATAAACACACAGACTGTTGTTTGCCAGGTTAATAGAGGAACTAAATTGAATATATTTCTCTAACCAAATAAAAGCAAAATTTTAAATCATCAAACATGGTTGCCATTTAATATCCTTGAACATATGGATTCATAAGAGCACATACTCATGTTTTTTGTAAGATCTTTAAAAACTAAAAAGATCTATATCAGGATAAAAGTTATACTTTGGTTTCTTAAAAACCTCAAATATGGAATTGATAAGCCAAAGATTTTACTATAATGATTAATTATTCTTCCCATTTCTCTTCTCTTCCTGAAATTATTCAGACAGTTTTTTATGTACTATTTCTCACCTCCTTTCTCCAACTTCACCCTAGGGGGGACACCTACACATTCCAAAGAGCCTGGGAGATTCCTGAAGCGTGCCTTTTGCCCCAGCCCCTCCCTGCTAGTCTTATAGGTATTCTGGTTGGACAATGAATCATAGTCATCCTATCTATAGTGACTCTAGAATTGACCATTCATTCAATTCTATTTATACTCTTGTCAAGTTAAACTATTTTAATAGCAGAGAATGATTAGGAAGATATCTGTACCAAATTAAATCCCTTGAAACACAGGTCTGGCTCTGTAAATTCCAAGCGCAAAAATTACCATTCGCTTTCCATTGGCTATATAGTAAGGTGCAATATAAGACTCTCTATAATCTGATCTTAACCTCTGAATACTCAGTGCATTCTCCTATCAATTCTTTTCACTGTTTCCCACTTGCTTTTACTCATACTCTGACTTTCCCCCTTCCTAGCTGCTTCAGATGAAATATTTTGCCTATCCCAAGCCCAACTGCAAGAGCCAAATTTTGGGAGCTGGCCTATCATGCCAGCATCCCAAGTACATCTTTCTCTGCCTCCCTCTCTCCCTAATATGAAGGGATATTAGGTGATAATGACATATTGTTTTACTTTTTCCCCCCAACATCAATAACCTGCCTTGTAGGTAGACAGCATAGGTGTCGATCTATGTCATTATTTCAAGAATTAACTTATGCCCAAAATATGTCTTTTTCTACCTCCTGAAATATTGCTGGAGCTTCATCAAAGAATTCTTTTAATTAACATTCAAATGCTCCTGGGAGGGGTAATTTTTAAAGTTTTTGTCAATAATTTATATGATAGTGTAAGTTAAAATTTTGAAAACAGGTTTTAATAAGGTGAATGAATGGAGGGGGCAATGAAGACCCTGGGATAAAGACAGGGAAAAATGGTACCTTGCCAAGAGAAAATCATTATCATTTCTAGTCCAGCTAGCTTGATAGCTCATCAAATCTTTTCCTGCTAGAATCAGCTTTGAACCCAACTAAAAATATTTTGTTGTTGTTGTTTTTGTGGAGGTATTATTGTGCAGTGTTTAAAAAAAACATGTTCCAGAGTCTTTAAAACTGGAACACAAATACTGATTCTGCCATTTACTTGCCGTAAAACCTTGTGCAACTTAAGAAACTTCCCTAAGCCTTAAATTATTTAATCTGTAAAAGATGACAATTCTTAACTAATGTCATTGTTATAAAGATTCATGAAAATAGCATTACAATAGTGCCTCGCCTACCCTGAATTTCAGTGAAAATCCTTTTGGCACTTTTCAAATAAAGTAAGATATCACAAATGTATCAACATTTAAAATAAGGCAAACATTCTAAATTAGAGCAATTGATGGGGCAAAGTATCTGACCGGAAATAGGCAGTTTAGGTAAAAGATAACCGAGTCCCCACCTGTACAGCCAAGCACTGTATTTCTATCTCTGCCATTCTGGGAATTTTAAACTCTGGAGGAAAAACAAAATAAAACAAACAAAACCAAAACAAAGAAATCTTGGGACTCCAAGTATAGAAGATGGTGGAGGAAAAGTACCACATTGTAAATAAGAAACTAAGTAAAAGTCTACACAGTTAAGAATAAGACCTCCAAGCCTCTTCTCATCCCACTTTCAGTCCCTACAGCTAGGCTTATAGCCTCTTACCTGCCCTGAACACAAGCAAGCTGGTGAGCAGGCTGTGCACCCTAGAGTGAAGGTGGCCAATTGGCAGTCTTACCTGTGCACAGTAAGTTTCCAATCAGTATAGCAGATATCACCAGATACTTTCAAAATATCTTAAAAGAGAGCATCAAAATAAATAGAGATGATGTTGACATAAAAAAAGAATTTTGGGGAATATAATGTCGTTAGTATACTTAGAAGAATAATAGATGATACTGTATTTATCAACCATAGAGATAGAGTGCTATTGAAAAAAAATCAGAGAAGAAATGAGCAACAGAAATCATAAAATATAAAAATATTTACACACTCAATATTAGAGTTGAAATACAAGCTCAAGGAAATATCTTAGAAAAAATATGATAACTTGGATGAGAAAAGATAAGACAATTAGAGGCTCTAATACTTGACTAGTAGAAAACATAAATAATAAGGCCAGGCATGGTGGCTCATCCCTGTAATTCCAGCATTTTGGGAGGCTGAGGTGGGAGGATTGTTTGAAGCCAGGAGTTTGAGAACAGCCTGGGCAACATAGTGAGACCCCCATCTTTACAAATAATTTTTAAAAATTAACCGAGTGTGGTTGCATGCACTTATAGTCCAAGCCACTTGGGAAGGTGAGGCAGAAGGATCACTTGAGCCCCAGGAGTTTGAGGTTGCAGTGAGCTACAATGACGCCACCGCACTCTAGCACAGACAACAGAGTGAGATCATGTCTAAAAAGAAGAAAAAAAAAAGAGATGATAATAGGTAAATTATTAAGAAAAAAATATAAGGGAAGCTTCCTGAACTAAAAATGTATATCTCCAGACATATGCCAAGTATGAAGAATGACAAAGCAAAGACTCATACCAAAGCACAAAATCATAAAATTTCAAAATGTCACATATTAAAATTAGATTCTAATTGCTTCCCAAGAGAAAAACAAAATATACCCCTTTACAAAAAGTTAATATACAAGGAATCAAGAATCAGAGGAGTCTCAGATTTACCTGAAAAAACACTGAGAGCTAGCCACCAATGAGACAACTAAGGGTCGGTTACAGATATCTCAGATAGACGGAGTGTCAAACAACTTACCTTCCAAGAGCTCTTTCTCGGAACATTTATTACAGGATTTACTCCACCAAACTAAGGAAACAAAACAAGAGAGAAATCAATGGAATTCCAGAAGAGTATTGCTATAGATAGGTCTAGACTGAAAACCATAAAACCCGATTTGAGACAAGGAACCCTCTGCGAGAAAAAGAACCAGGAAAAAAAGTACACATAGAAAATTGTACTAACTATTTGAAAGTTACAGGGAGATTTAGCTGTGAGTACAAAGACAATTAAGCAAATTAGAAGTCATAATCTATTATTTCAAGGAAAAGCCTCAAAAGCTAAGCAAGAAAAGAACTACCCGTGCTGAGTTGGTCTGCCCCCACCACATCTTGGAAGCAGAGCCCTATGCTCCGAGCTGCAGGACTCCGAGAACTTTGGGCTACCTGCCCAGCAGGAAATTCCAAGGTATAAATTGGCTTCCTTCCAACTGAGCCATTTTCTGTTCATTCAGGCCTTCTCTAGCCTTTGACTTCTGAGAATAAGCAGGGCCCTGTTTGGGAGCAAATAGGAATCTCACAATGCCGCTCTTGTCTTTGTTTTCAGGTGACTGGCTTTGCCCACGGCTGGCATGCTGCTCCATCTTCTTTACAGCCCACTAAATTTGTCTGACTGTGTGCCTTTTAGTGATAGGAGACCAAGTTCTTTTTGTTTTAATTTTCATAATTTCCCTTTATCCTTATATATTCCCCAGTAAATGTGGAAAGAATTGAGAGAAAAATTCTGTGACCAGTGGGGTCTTCATTTGATGCCTTGAACTTGGAAAAATTAATTACTTTAAGAATAGATACCTGGATTTGTGAGAGCTGGAGAAGTGGCGCTGTCATTTTCAGAAAGTTTTCTTTATTTCTTGTGTCCTTTTCATTCTCATTTTATGTTTGGTCCCATGAAACTAGCTCCAGGTAATAGCGAAAAGCCCGACTTCCTATAACATTAAGTCATTATGTAAAGACAATGGGGGACAAATAATCCAATATTTCTGGGTTCAAATGGGATAAGGTTGGACTAAAATGAGAATCAGGCATGTACAGTGTGAAAGAAAGAATGGGAAATTCAGAGCTTTATTCTTGACTTTTTTCTAACAATGTAAGGGAAAAGCACATGAACATCTACAGCAATTGCAACAGATGATGAAAAAATATCAGTGAGTTTCATATCCAAACATCTTGCCATGGATCCACCTGATTTTGGAATGACTTAGACACATAAGTCCTGGTCCCTTTCTGTGTGCTCATCTCATCCTTTACTTTTATCATGAGGACCCCTCCCCCATTGAACTACTCTCCTTCTGACTAGTCAACTTTCCATTTCCTTCAAACCTAGTCTCAGAACACCGTGGACTTTAGCTTAACGAACTCACTAAATTGCACTGACTGTCGTGATGGATATTTCTGGAAAAACATTATGATAGGCAACAGCCAGATTTTACAATCACTAAATTTGTGGTGAAAGTAACAAGAATCCATAGTAGAGTGGACATAGGCTTCCAGACACCACTTTATTAAGGCTATGCTATAGGCAAGTATGCCATAGGAATTCTGGGTGGCCCTGTAGTGGGTGACTCGCTGAATGGGCACCACCATCTGCACATCCAGATAGATACTTGACACGTATTGCCCTCGAATTCCTGTGAAGTTCACTGCAGCACAGCAGGTGCCATGGAATGGCTTATGCTCCTTAAATTCATAGCGTGTTCAATGTTCAAGGAGTTAATTAAAAAATACTCTCCAGATTTACACATTTTCTCAGAGTAGATCAAAAGAGGGTTTGGAAATACAAGCCTAAAGTAAATAAGACCAACTGCTGATTTTTCAATTAGGTTATGTTTCAGGGATACAAAATTACATATTCCTTTCCTATGCACGTCCCCTGCACTTTTTAAACACAGAGTAACCCATTATTAAGCTATTAATCACCTCTTCCAATTAATTGCTAGAAAATGACCCAGGTTTTAGTAGTAGTGTTGCAATTGAAAAGCTCTTTGATATTTGGCAAGGTAAAGTTACAGGCAGTAGTAATTTGAGACAGTGAGGCTATTAGCTGCTGTTTAGAATCTCAATTACTCTAAAGATAGATAATTACAAATAAAACAAACTTGTTCTCCTACATTAGTAAGTGCTTCTTTTTTGCTTTACAAAATCTATGAGTGATTTTTTTTCAGCCACTAAATATAATTTCCACGTGAAAAATTGACCTTAACAGTATGAAGTATAGCTACAAGGAAAAGCCGTGTTTTCATCGAAGAGAATAAATGCATTTCCTGAACTCTGGCTGTTAAAGCTAATTGATTTATTGGCTCTCTATATAGTGTACTATTGTCTTTATGCTCTTGGGACATGGAAGCTCTTCAGAAAAGAGCTAAATTCTGCCATGTCAATATGACAGTTTGAACACATCTCTCCTTTCTTCAAGTGCAGGGTTTCTTGGAGCTTAAAAATAAGAAAGAAAAATCTCTTTCCAGGATTGGTTGAATTAACTGAATGCTGCTGCATCCCTTGGCTTATGGAATGTGTACTTTTACTGCTTTAATGTTCCTGAGAAGTTAATAGTGTGGGGGTTCTTTTCTTTTTAATCATATTCCTTTCATAGTAAAATATTTATTCAAGCAAATGTAAAGTACTTGTCAAAATATGAGAATATGAAATTCCCATTTTTAGGTTTCTTAAACACAGCAGTGATACAAAATATAAAGTGATGCATTTTCCCCCAGGGCTAGTTTTTAAATTCATGAAATTACCAAATATGTTTTTGCTTTATTTCCTTTCTACCTTTTGGTTGCTATATAAATTAGTAAATATAATGAGAGAACTTTCTCAGCTGCAGTTGATTTCAACATTGTACAATCATCTCCATAAAAAGCTATGAAGAAAAACAAATAAAATGAAAAACACAAATACTGAAATGGTTCTGTTTAGATGTTCCCTTAGCGTGAGGTATAGTCAACAGATTTGATGATATCTTTAAGGAGAATCTCAGTTCAGAAAGCAAAACAAGGATGAGTGTTTAATAGTGCCAGTATACCTATCAGGCTGACAGCCCAGGGGAGGGAATGCAGATGAGACGGTTCAAGGTTAGAGGTAACCCATGTAATCTGCAGGCCTCAGGACCTTCAGTAAGAAATTCTGATCTTCCCTTGCTCTGACTCTACCCTTTCTATAGCTGTTGATTTGGGCTGATTGGGAAGACAGGATGATAGATTTTAGTTTTTTCTTAAAAGTTCCTTTACTCCTAAGAATGTACATATTCTGTGTATATTCTATATAATGATAGAATGCATAAAGAATATTTTTCTCTCAAAATAATTGGATTAGTATATGATTTGCCAATGTCATCATCATTTTTGGTTCAAGTGTCTGTTAACTCTATGTGCTGACTACAATCAGAAATAGAAAAAGAAATAGGAAGAGGTATGTTGAAAGGAAATTAATACAACAAATTTCCCTTGCTCATTGAAAAGGTCTGAATTATAACTAGAAAAGAGTTTAAGTGCTCTAGGAAAATAGGATTTCTCCTCTTTTAGACACTCATATCTTTTAGGTCATTTCTCTAAACTCTCCCACCAGAATTTGTTACCCCACAAATTTTCCCAGATAAACTCTTCCACAATATATAATTATTGCCTTTTCCACGGTAGCACACCTTTCAAAGCAAATCAGAAGTGTCCTGCTTCCAAGTTCAAAAGAGAGAAATATTACTAAGTTATTCACAAATTGAAATTGTCTTTCTGAATGCAGAGGACTGCATTTGAATCAACAGTTTGAGAACAGAGAAACTTTAGAATTTCAATTAATTTAACTAGAACAAAATAAGTTAGTCTATATGTTAGGACAAGGACAAGACAAAAGTTCATTCTGAACTAGGCAGTTTTCATCAATAGGCTGCAAATGTTTTCTGAATGATCACTGGGAACAGTGGGTATGGGCATATGTGGTACCATTTAGGAATGAGTTTATTCCATATATCCAAAGTTTTTATAATCTAATAGTAAATATTAAACAACATGTATATACCAGTGTATATGCATGTAATCATTTCCAAAGAATACAGCAAGGTAAATTGTCTGAATTTTGCAGAGTGGCTGAAAAGGAAAAGCTTGCAATCAGATACTCTGCATTCACAGATAAATTGCATTCTGTGTATACTCTGTGTCACATTGTTAATAATCCCATCTCTAAATTTCCATCATAACGCTGGCTCAAAAAGTCAGAGAAAGGAGTGAGATACCTGCAAGTGATGAATACTACTCAAATCTGGCTTTTCAGTATTCCCATATTTATTGATCCTAGTGTTTTATTGTGTCCTATACATCTTTGGTATCTTGTGATGAACTAAAGCACCGAGCACAAACTAGGATGGATTACAGACTTTTCTGACATCATGACTTGTGACACATATGGGAACCCTTTGCTTCACTCCCCTTTGGAGGAGAAATACCTGCAGAGGCTCTGTTACTCTGTGTGTGTGGGTATGTGGGTACCTGTGAATACACTACAAAAATCATCAAACTTTATAGAAAAAAATTAGCCTCAATTTGGGATTAGAATTATTTTCTAAATTTTTCTGGTCCCATAATGTTCATGATAATTATCTGGAATTGACTATCTATACACATTGTATCTTCAAGGTCCTCCCTATTTAGCGCTGGATTTAAACTCTAGGATAAAACTCTGTATTTCAGTGTCTGTCAGATCAATTATTCCTAGTTGGACCTCTAATTTTATTTTTTGAGACAGGATCTCACTCTGTCACCCAAGCTGGAGTTCGGTGGCACAATCATAGCTCACTGCAGCCTCAATCCCTGGGATCAAGTGATCCTCCTGCCTTAGTCTCCCCAGTAGCTAGGACCACAGGCATGCACCACAATGCCCAGCTAATTTTTATTTTTATTTTTTTGGTAGAGATGAGGTCTCACTATGTTGCCCTGGTTGGTTGGTCTCAAACTCCTGGCCTCAAGTGATGCACCTGCCTCAGCCTCGCGAGTAGCTGAGACTACAGGCATGAGCCACTGTGCTTGGTGAAGATTTAGGACCTCTCCTAGTTGGCTGTACACTGTGCCCACATACCTTGTATGTTAATATTAATTTAGTCAATGGACCAAGGTGAGTTGATCATAGTTCATCACACCTTTGAGATCCGTATCAATTTTTTCAACATTCTGAAAAAAATTATAATACTTTTGCTTAAATAAGCACTAACAGTTTTGTAGATATAAATGAAAAACTAATCTGATCATCAAACATTTAAACTTGGCTGCCTTCATACCTTTACAGACAATAGGAATTTAAAAACAAATTATTTATGAATTATAGTAAAGTACCTAAACCTAAACAGTTAGCCTCCACTAACAAATGAATGAGAAGGTACAAGAAAAAGCTTTCATGGTACATCCATAGCAACCTAAACTAAAGCACTTCCATTTCCAGTGTTATTTTTCTTTTCCAGTAACTGTCCATTCCTGGTGGGACAGACTAATCAGGGCATATGCAAGTCCAAAAGTCCAAAGTGACAATAGGTACTACACAGCACACAGAAGCCTGAAGATCAAAAAAAAAAAAAGAAAAAAGAAAAAAAAGTGATATGGCAAAGCAGAATATTTCAAATCCACTAAAATAATACTTAAAGTTCTTTTCTGATCATACCATATATAGTGAAGATTCATCTTAACCCAATAAATATAATAGTAGGCAAGTTCTTACCTAATTCATATACGAGCAAGGACCCTCTAAGATCATTATTCAGGATATACATAGACAATTATTACAATTATCAGGGAAATAACAGCTAAGGTAAAAGAGTATCAGTTCTACTACTTTGAGTAGTGGTGACTCTTTGCTATCCATCTTTTGTCAGAATTTCTAAACAAGTCTTACTATTGTTATGTAGATGTATGGAGCCTATTGCTCCCTTGGCTCATCCCTCCTCCATAAGTGAGGTCCTGAGGTCTATGCTCACTGGTGAGGTACTTAGAGAATGAATTGCTCAACCAAGTGAACCAGAATGAGATGTTCCAGGAACCTGTGAAGCTTTAAAATACTGTCCAGGTACAAAGAACGCTATTTGGGTGATGAACACATTTATAGCCCTGACTCAAGCCAAGTAAGAAAAACATTTGTACCCTCTTAATATTTTGAAATTTAAAAAGAAAATTAAAAAATTAAAAATTAAGAAAGAAAAAAAAGAGAATACTGTCCCAAAGAAATGATTATTCTCCAATCACTTAACTGAATTTCAACTTTTTGTTTTGTTAGGGAGACTGGAAGAGATGTTACTACCCACATATTGTACAAGAGGAAGACCAAGAACAAGTCTCAGAGCGTCAAGATCTTTCATAGAGAAAGATCATGGATCAGCCCTGACTGTGTGTCATGTCTGCCCACATTCCGTTGCCTTTTGAACTCTTCTGCTCGGGCCATGTGGTTTCAAAACTCAACCTCATAGCAAGTTAAAAATAATAATAGTAATAAATTAGAAAAATTTTTTGAAAAGTCAGGAGAAAAATAAGATTTCTTTATTTCACCAAATTTTACATATTTTTTAGAATGTAGAAGATGAATAAAAGGCAGTATTTTCCCAATCCTATTTCATTTACCTGTTCCTTCTGTGCAAAGAGAAATAGCAATCCTGTGCATAAATGGCTATTCCTGCCTACCTAGCATTCTTATGTGTTATAAAGCCCTTTATAAGATCTGATACCCAACTGAGTACTTCCTTTCACCATTAACTCCTTAAACCATGAATATTTAAAGCAAACAAAGTTTAAACCCCTGACTCTTTTCACAGTTAGTATCTATAATCCTTTTTTCCAGACTAGGTATTTCTAAATCGTGTTAAATCTTTCATCTTCCTTCTGGTCAATTTCAAGGTTTTTATTGAATCAAATGCAATTTTTTTATACCAGCTTTTCTTTTCCTTTTAGACACTTCTACTGGCTTAGCAAGAGCTGTTCAAATTATGTGATTATCCAATATGCAGTACATTAGTTTAAGCAGTCCTTATTTTTAGGCAATAATCTCTAGGTGAATCATTTATTTATTTATCTATTTACTTTTAATGCCTGGACAATGAAAATTGGCTCTGAAAAATGGAAGACATTTCCCTTTTGTGGACTTTGCAAAAAAGTTTGATTTTTTCCATTTTAGCAAACAACTCAAACTCTACTTTCAAGGATTCTAAAAGTTAAAATAGCAATACATAGATCTGCATTTAGATATTACATTTTCTTCTGATAAACTGTTAGAGGAATACACCACAAAACAAAATAATGAACTACAAGTGCTATGATTCTGTAATAGGGTTTTTTCTCCACCTTAAATAATTTTATTTCCTATAAAGTTATAAAAGATTGTGCACCAGACTTTGCTATGTATTTTCCTTAAATTGTCTAAAACCGAAGAAAAGGTAAAGAGGAAGAACAGTTAACCTCTGTTGACCAAAGGTGCACTTGATCTGTTATTTTGTATTCTATACTCTTCAAAAGAGCAATATAAACAGAATTATTTATGCCCAGCAAAATGTTGCTTAATTACTTATGCACCACTGTTTGCTTGTATTTTAAGCTCTCTCTACCACCCACAGGCAGACGTTAAACAGCTGCTAAAAGCTAGCTTTAGTCTTGCCTGTTTGAAATTAGCATACTTGAGCTTTGAAAAAACTTTGTTACCAATTTACATATGCATAGAGACTGATATTTAGACTCACCATATGATATGTCCCTCAAGAGCTTTTCTTATTGCCTCCATCCTCAGGTCTCAACCTAGAGACTGTAAATCTAGCAGGTGATTAATTCTATACCCTTGAGAAACTAGCAATTAGCACTTGCAACCAGTAAAAAATTGTCATTTCAAAACCCTGTTTACTATGCCCATGTATTTTCTATGAACTCACAGTTAACTCTAAATAGATGTGTATGGCAATAGATCTGCAGACATTTCTGTCTCTTTATGTAAAATATAATACTGCTACCAGCTAATCAACCTATTAAATATATATAATTGACATTCCTTTTTTAATATAAAATAGCAAAATGTAGCAAGCATGGAAACACTATACATGATGTTTTATGTTACTAAACCTTAATCAGTTCATTTCAACATGATGACTTTGTAGGGTTTACCTGTTCTGTGTCAATTCTTATCTCTGATAGCTGAAATTACCGTACTTCCAGATGTTCTTATGCATTATTGAGGTCTTCTGCAGTAGATGCTGGAAAAGGTAAGATAAGGTTTTATTTCTTTGTAGTAGTCACAACACTGAGATCAAAGACGGTAAAGTGCAGTGCTTAGTATTGAAAACTATGATGAACCTAACATTTATTTTCAAGTTGCAAACCTATCATAAAAACTGCTCATCAATCTTTGGTTAACCATTTCATGTGTAATCTGTGAGTGGAACCAGAAAAATATTTTGAAAGGTTTAAAAATACATGTTTGACCACACAATAAACTAGTGCTAATTATGCATGTACATAACACTATGTTGGAAGCTCTATCTTATGACACAAGAGTGACAATAAAAAGAAAGGAGACATATTAAAATTATTTCATGAATAACTCGCATTAAGCAATTTACTTTGGTCAGGTTTAAGAATCTGTTAAGGAAGAATTTATATACACACACACATACTATATTTTTAAATGGTTTCTGATAAAATCTGCCGGTGTTCCAGAGAGTGCTAACTGAAGTGAAAACAGAGTAATTCCATTTTCTGAAATGTTTTAAGTTCAGTTCAAACGAAAGAAGATAGGTGAAAATAGCTAACATATATGCTACCTGCAGTGTGTTAACTTACTATAACCAAAACATTTCATCTGAATTATGTTACACATTTTTATGATAACAAGAGTAAAATGAAAAAAAAATGCCATGTAGAATATCTTGATTCCTAACTTGAGTAATCTTCAATTAACAAGCAGGATTACTTTAAAAATAGATATGAAAATCTATGCAGAAACAATTTCATTCCCAGTATTAGAATATCAAGGGCAGTGGATCTCCTTTATCCAGAAGTGCAAAGTTAGGCTCAAATGCAGAAAAGATCACTTAGCAAAGTGGACCTTATTTTCTCCAGTTACACAGTCATTAGATGGTGTGCTAAAAAGGCCTGCTAGACTCTCTACTAATTACATCATAGGATCATCATATAGTTAAAATCAGTTGCAGGGCACTCATACACAACTAAATCTCTGCTTCTAATTACTATTTTAGTCTCTCTTTCCTCATGACATGTTGGTGATAGATCATTATTTTTTCAGCAATTTGTTCGCATTTATATGCAATATAATTGGATCTGATTAATTATTATGATTAATGACTGCAGAATTTCCTTGCAAAGCTATTAATACTGGTAGTATCAAATGAAAGACATGGACAAATTAAAGCCAATGGATTCCTGTTGCTGGTACTTGCAGCGCCTGAGATGAAGTAACCCTTTGCTGTTCCCCAGCAAACAGAAAGTGACTGCAAACCTGAGCTCTTTGAATGGTTCTCAGAAGCTCATAATATATGAAGTGTTTAGTATGCTTTTAGGCTTATTTAGGTGTATTGCAAATGAGTAATCTGGCAGGTCTATGTTCAAAAGTAGCACATAGTGTTATTGATTTGAATAGTAAGGAAATGTATAGCATTAAAAATATGTAGAAAGCTATTAAGAAATAATTGTCTTGAAGGATATTTATAATTTCTCCATTTTCCTCAACAAACATGATATAAGGCACTTAGTTAACTTCTATTAAATGTCAGATTACAAAATTTCTAAAGGACATATTTATGTAGAATGTGTTTTGTATTTTAAATTATATTCTGGCTTAGAAGTAGGATATTACATGTAAAAAAAGCAAACAACGACTGAGTAGCTTAGGGGATCGACTTTCCTGTTACCTCTGGGACCTGACTTTAAATCTGGCTTTGAGCAAACTGAAGAAAAATCATTTCAATCTAATGGCAGCAGCAAATAAAAAAATCAGATAGTTTGAGTTCCTTGAAGGTGGCAGCAAGCTTTTTGCTTTATGAAGTGTCCAGAATTTGGGCCTTTAAAAGAAAGAATTGGATTTGGAGGATGTGTGCCTGATTATAAATTGTAAAATACAAAAGATGTTGAGTATAATTTGCATCTGTCATAAACAGGACCAGCCCTGCTCATAGCATGAGTCTTAACAGGGGGCATGAATCTTGCTGAGAAAATGGATTCATTGCATATGACCCAGAATTGGTAGTGGTGCTCGTATTAAAATCAAGATTCTCAAAAGATGTAAAATATAGCTTTGCAGTTAGAACTAGGCACAGGTATCTGAGGATGCTCATTGTGACAATGCTAAACATTTTTTTTTAATTAAACAATGCTTGCTAGCCAACCCAATATATAAATGCCAAGAGATAAATTTGTTTTATGAACAGCTGATATTTTTTTGCTGATTCATATATTAAATTAAACTTGCTAAAAGGAGAAAGAAGGTAGACTAAAGAAATCATTGTGTGCAGGTGAACAGCAAAACATTTAAAACACACACGACTCGTAGTCAATTTAGTTTTTTATCAAAGACAGTGAATTCCTATGAAGCTTTCACAGTATTCTTGATACTGAAATGTAAAAAATTCTTTATTTAAATCCACACATTTTAAAAAATATGGATTTCTGGTCTATATTTATTATGGAAATGATTAAAAACAAATGCAGGAACCTTATTAAAAATCTTCTAGCCTCTGCCAGAATAAGTAATTTGGCCTATCAGAGTTCTTAAATAAGCCACCCCCATCACCACCCCATTCCCCTGCCGAACGGCTTTGTATAAATTATTTATATAAGGATAATGCTAGTTTTTCTTCTGAGAGTAGAAAAACGGGATTAATGTGAAGATCAACACTGAAGCCATTTTCATGGGCTCCTTGTATATATAAACTATGTTTATGGCAATTATTTTAGAAATTAGGGCTGGCCTTCACCCCAGGTGAGAGTGAGAGTTATGGGGAAAGGTAGGAATCCTGTTAAAGGGTTTCATTTCTTTTTCTAAGCAAGCATCACCACCCAGGAGAGAGGGGGCACTCCTATATCTGATAAATAATGTTGGGTGTTCACAGTTGCTAATATGAGAAAGGTAATGAAACAATTAGTAACAGAGCGATTAATGGCATTATTAAATACACCGTGTATGAATTGCCATTAAGAAAATTGATTTTGAAGTATATTTTGTGGGGAAAGGCAACATAAAGCAAATAAAACCACACACCATCCAGGATATCAATAAGAATAGTCCTGGGCACTGGTTGCTTACAATTAAAGTAGATGACCTGTCTGCCAGTAAAGGGAACATCCTTCAATTCACATCTTAGCTTGGTTTCAGATAGTCACTTTGGACTTATTAAAAAAAAAATCATAACACTTTACTACTTCCTTGTAGCAACATGCCTCCAAGTGTTTTACACACTTTTGCAGGAAGAGTTTTTACACTTAAAATATTTGTTGTTATTACAAAGACACAGAGACCATAGGTTTGTGTCTGGCATGTATGACTAAAGGAATCCTCACAAGAAGTCCATTTTAATTTTAATCAAACTAAATAGCAAAGTGATCAGAATGACTTATTCCCATGTTACCATTTGAAATCATTAATTTATTTGTCGGTTCTTCACTTAACTATTCAGAGCCAATAGTAGATCATCCAGCAAACTAGGAGAAGAATCAAGAGTAAACACTAGGTCCTTGAATCAGTCCTAAGCCACAGACAGACAGCTAACTGCTTAAGTGTCTTGCATCGATTCAGTGCATTCTCTAGGGACAGAATCTCTAGAAGCTGCTCCTTAGTACACTATACTTTCCAGGGGTCCTCAAACTTTTTAAACAGGGGGCCAGTTCACTGTCCCTCAGACCGTTGGATGGCCAGACTATAGTTTAAAAAAAACTATGAACAAATTCCTATGCACACTGCACATATCTTATTTTAAAGTAGAAAAACAAACTGGCAAAAACACCCGCTGGCCTGTGGGCCGTAGTTTGAGGACGCCTGCTCTAAACAGTCTGTCCTAATTCATTTCTAACATCAAGGGTCTACCCAAGCAAGGAAGGTTCTGAGAGAACCTGATCAATCCAAGACTAAGGATTAGAAACTCTTGCACCCATGATTGCATTAAACTGCTGTGTCAGAGTACAGTGTCTCCCTCCTAGGAATAGCGAGTCTGAGTTATTCCACATTTATCTATAGTATAGAGTATAGGACAAGGAATGGCTTAAAATATAGGCATACAAAGGGATATACATTCTGGCTATTATTCAAACACAATTTATATGTCCTGATTTTCATCAGCTTTTTCTACCACATAATCAACAACCTAAAATGGTGGGTGACTGCTTGTTTTTCTTGGAAATCCTCATCTCACCTAGTCACCTGCTTAGTTTTTGACAATTGCAGCATAGAATCTTCTGTTTGGAGTTTTTAGACTTGTTAGATACCACCTACTTCATACCCATCATTTTGCGGATGGGAAAACAGCCTCAGAGAAGTTAGTTTGCCCAATGTCGTACAATTGATCAGTGACAGGGTTCAAAAAAAGACCCAGTTCTCTTAGCTCCAAATCTATAGTCCTTTCCAATATACTACATAGTTACAGACTGATATTAAAAACTATAACATGACACTTGGATCTCAATTTTTCTTATTCTGACTTTAGACAGTGAGAATTTCCTCGGAGATTAGTGTTTTTTCATCTGAATAACCAATACTCCAACTTAAGTAAAGCATATCTTTTACAACTATTCCTCTAGAAAGTGAATTAAAATTGGAAACAATCTAAATATCTACCTATAATCAGTTCAATAAATGTTGACATGGTCATATTATGAAATGCTGTTAGACCATTTCAAAGAATGAGGTAACTTGTTTTCATGTACCAGAATGAAAAGATATGCATTATATATGGCTACATGTCTAATAAGAAAACAGCCGAAAGGTATATATAGAATGATCCAGTTTTTTAAATTTTTATTTGGTTATATAAGGAAAGAATATCTGGCATAATACACAATTATATTTGTTATGGTAACCCTATCATAGTAATACAGATGCTTAGGGTTGTTGCCCAAAAGCATTTTAACATAATACACATAATACACAATACAAATGTCCAATAGTGGGTATCTCTAGGGATAGAAATAGAGGGGGTGGAAGGGATAATTTCACAATGCACTACCTATATTACTGGGCTATCTGATTTTATTTTAACAACAAGGATATATTTCCTTTTACAGTTAAAAATTAAAAGATAAAATTTAAAAATTGCATAAAACAAAATTCTAAATTTTACAGGCTTATGTGGTATTTATAAAGATCAACTCTGTGGGGCTTTTTTCCAAATTCTTATCACATTTTGGAGGTGTAGACATCTTTTGGTAGGCAAAATGTTTAGTTAACTTTCTAATTTTTAATTTTTTAAATACTTCTCTAAATATTTACTGTTTATTCTTCAATCAGAATATGATAAGTAATGATGCATAGTTATAAAATAAGTTATGGAGTCTTACATTTTAATCAAGTAACAAGAGAAGATTATTCTATTTTATTACAATTAATCCAATGCTGTTTTATGCAGGGAAATGACAAGAGTGAAGAAAACAAATTAAAGGTTTTGGTTTTTGTTTTGCAATTTTGTTTTGCAATATCACTTCCAAGGATGCTGGCGTATATTTCTTAGTTGAAAGATTCAAAAGACAAAGCAATTCAGTTGTTTGGCAGCTGTCAATGACTCTGCCATGCAATTTCAACATAAAATATTTCAGCTCCTCAGTTTTCCACAAATACAGTATATTCTTGGAATTAAAAAATGTAACTTCATGTGAACTTAGTAAAATCATGTTTGTTAAGAATTTGGAATTTGGAATGCCTCAAAAGAAGACATTCTATAAATATTAATTTGAAGAGCCCCAGAACTGCCTATTTAATGTGTAAAAGAGAGTATCAGAACATCAGTTTTTGAATCCTGTTCTCATCCAAATGTCTGTTTTTCTGAAGATTTTTGGAAAATCTTAATATATGTCATATCATTTCTGCTAAAATCTCTATTTAACGACAAAACAAGGTTCTCAATGTTACAACTTAGAATATACATTGCATTTTTTAAAAATAAAATTTTCTAAAGTAAAATTTATACCTGTAAATAAAAGAAAACTATACATAAGAGGAGAGATGTTTCCTAAATGGTGACTACATCTATTCTTGTCTTCATGCTAAGAAGAGAAAGTGTTTATATACATTTATTCTAAAAAAAGTGTAATAATTTTAAATTTAACAACTCCATATTACCAATACTCTTTCTGCTTCAGTATTCAGGCCTTGTCTAAGAATTATTTAATGGGATAAAAAAGCTTCATTCTATTTTTAATGAAACAATGTACAGAGGTTCTGTTGCTCCCCCAAATCACAAAGAAAAAAATAGAAAACCAAATCAAGAAACAAAGAACAGTTGATGCACTGCTAATCTCCAAACTCCTTTATCTTAAATACCATTTACATGTCTTTATGTTTTAAATTCTAGCATTTTAGAGAAATACCTACCAAGAAGGGCACACGTCTTCTAATCAAATGTTTTATAAAAATTACCAATTGTATAGAAATTATTGTGTTATATATAGTTGTTCTCTAAAACATTAATGCTAGTACATCACAATGAAATGAATAAGATCAGAAGCAATATTAATAGTCAGAAATGTGTTTCTAGATATTGTTTCTCTGAATTTTTTAATCCCAGAAGAGATGTATTCAGAATGATAAACATACATTAAAAATTGAATTTTGTAAATCAAATGTTTAGAATTCAAGAATCCGAACATCAAATAAGAAGGTCAAATGGCATACTGTTGTCAAAGGGCCCTATAACCACTAAACATGTGGAAAATCACACATTAAGTTACCAATAAACACAACTCACTAATCATCACCTCTAATGATATCATGCCTTTGCAAGTACACTGCTTATATTCAGATTTGAGAAAATAACAGTGATTTGCCATTTTACTGCTAATAGTTGCCTGAGTTCTAGTTCTATTGTTGTGTAAATACTTCTTAAAGCTTTTTTAATAATAAGAGGAAGATGATTTATCTTCAACTATTGAGCTGATACACTCTAATATGTTCTGCTAGATCAAAAATAGCAGAGATCAGTTTCTTCACTACTGTCAAGAAGTATCATTTCAGAGGAAATGAAAAACAAGAAAGGTTAAGAGGCAGAAGCTGTAAAACACAGTGGTGGGGAGGTAGATAGTAAGGTAGATAGTAAGATAGTAAGAATATGTAAATAACATCTAGGTATGAATAAGAAAGAAAACATTTTAATAATGGAAGCCCCAAGAGTGAGAATTTTGTGATGAATGAGGAACAATACAATTTGTTCATGTAATTGGCAATATTTGTCAAATGAAATCATATGGTTTGTGATCAGGAAGTAGATGAACATATTTCACCTTTTTTTCCCCATAAATGCACATAAAATCCATGAGAATTTCTCAAACATGTGCATGCTTTTCTGGTGAATGATTTGCTTATTTACTAAACCAACAATCTGGTCATTCTGTTCTGAATCACAGCAAAAACATGTCCCCCAAATTACTGCAAGATTAGCTAGGTGCAATGAAATGCCTGCTATTTTTCAAAAAACAGTAAAAGAATTAAGAATCAATTCTGGTTTCTAGAGGACAGAGACCAATTTTGGTATACTCATCTGTTTGACTGTGTGCACATGAAACATGAGGCTTCTACAACTTAGAGCCACTGGTACAACGATGATCAGACACACACTTGGTAAAGTCAAATTATGATTTTTCATGATCTCTCTCCTTGTCAATTTTTGTGTTAAAATGCTTTTGGGCAACGACCCTAAGCATCTGTATTACTATGATAGGGTTGCCATAACAAAGTACCACAGACTAGGTGGCTTAAACAACAGAAATTGATTTCTCACAGTTCTGGAGGTGAGGGGCGGGGGACCTGTGGTCCAAGATCAACATGTTAACAGTGTCCACTTCTCCAGAGGCCTCTGTCCTTGGCATGCAGATGGCCACCTTCTTGCTGTGTCCTCACATGGTCTTTCTCTGTGCAGGAGCTTCCCTGGGTCTTTTTGTGTGTTCCAATTTCTTCTTATAAGAACATCAGTTAAATTACATTAGAGTCCACCCCTAATGGCCCAATTTTAACTTAATCACCTTTTTAAAGGCCCTATTTCCAAAAGCAGTTGCATTCTGAAGTATGGAAGGTTATGGCTTCAACGTACGAATTTTGGTGGCTATGATTCAGCTCATAACATCATCACTTGTACTCTATTCTAAACATCTATGCAGTATATCACAGTACATTAATCTGCAGAGAATGTTATTCTATCTTTGAGTTCCTTGGTGTAACAGGAAGATATTGCACTACACAGATATTTTTCTCAGTTGTATCCCCCAGCGCCCTCATGTTCCATAGTCAGTAGTAAGTGATGAACTGGTATTAATAGATGTATTAATAGATGGTATTCTAGCTTTCTGGAAAACAGAAAAGAAGCCCTGATTCATAGCCTTTTCCAGTTTCTGTAGTGTAAATACTCCCAGTATAACGGATTACAATCTACTAATCACTGAATGCAAAGTTGAGAAGAGATGCACACAACAGAGTCACATGAGCCAGTTTGAGCTGGTTCTAGCACACCACTCACAGGTACTTTCATGACTTCAGGGAGGTTAAACTTCACTGCTCCAACTCTTTATCAGATAGTGCTCCCTTTTTTTGGTTCAAATTCTTGATATCCATTTCTTTAAAGTGGTTGGATTGACCCCACAAAAAAGTTACCAAATACCTAATTACCTAATCCCTAAAACCTTTTAACACTGTCAAATAGTACTCTTGGATCTAGTATTGAGTTTTCATTTTCTTTTTGACAGACTCTAAAATCTTTCTTTAAAAAAAGTAGAATATTATTTTTCTATCGCCTTCTTGATTTGATATGTGGTTCTTAAAACTCTCCTTGAAATTTTCAGCAAGATGGTGATGCAGCCTTGATGTATATGATGCCAAAACAACTGGTCAACGTCCCAAATGAGTCCATATTGTTACAGTATTTGTCTTTAGTCTCTGTAAAAGTATGCTAGTCACTTGTCACCTGTTACTTAGGTATTTTTGTAAACATAGCAACAGAAATAAAATGGCTTTGAAAAGAGTTATGTAACTATCCACAGAATTACAACTTTAATGAATTTCTCTATTCTAACTTAGTAAGCCTTCTTATATGCTCCTACTGCTTTCTGAAATACCATTATTAAAGCAATGTTTTAATAAATGTGTTTGCATTTCTATCTTTCCACTAACACTTGGAAAATATAATATTTTTGTCTTTATGTCCATAATACCTACAATTTGTTGTATGCATGATAAATATTTGTAGATAGAGTAATGATTAACTAGTAGAAAAATTAATAATTATATTTACTTGAATAAATAACTAGTAATAACAGATAATATATGATTTGCTGGCTTCAGGAAAAATAAAGAATTAAAATGATTATTTTTTAATGTAAGAGAATTTTCAGAATAGGAGACTTCTTATATTTATGTTAGCTTATGTTATTTTTCACTTTTGAAGAAATTTTTAGCTAATCCTTCTTAAGGAAACTATTAAAAAAGGTAACAACTTTATTAATTTATTTAGCTTGATGAATATGTTTTAATGAACAAGGATTGCTGGGTACTTTCAAGAAAACCATGAAATAACTAATATCAAATTTTAATTCTACTTGAGAATAATTTGCATTATTAGATATAATGAATTTTAAATAATCACTAAAAAAGCAAGTCCAGTACTTATAATAACTCTCTAATTTTAACTTCATCATTATTAATATTTGAAAACATTATAATCACTGGCCATTATGGCATGGTTGAGCAATATTCTTATTTTAAAGTACCAAAATGTATACACTATGCAAGGTCTGTCTGGAAAGTATCCAGCCATGTAATACAAAAAATGGAGACATTTATTGAAGAAGATACAAGATAAAAGACATAGGACAATGATGCCTCAGTCTCCTTCGAAGTAGGTACCTTAGGACCTCACACAGTTCTCCCAGCATCTCTTCCACTGTTCAAAACACTCTGCAAAATCCTTTGTTGGAATCACCATCAGCTGCCTCAGCATATTTTCCTGGATCTCATTGATGGTCGGAAATCTCTTCCCTTTAAAGGTAATTTTAGTTTTGGGAAAAGCCAGAAGTCACAGGATGCCAAATCTGGGCTGTAGGGGGCTGAGTCACCTGGGTGTTTTACCAAAAGACTCTGCAGGAGACATGATGCATGGGTGGTGTGGTGTTGTGGTGAAGCTGCCAATCATCAGATGCCCATAGCTGCAGCGGTCATCACATTGCATCTTTCTGACTCAAAACATTGAGGTAGTACTCCTTATTAATTATTTGGCCTGGAGGAGCCTACTCAAGATGGACAACACCTTCCCAATCAAAAAACACAGTTAGCATGGTCTTGATCTTGCTGAGATTTTGCCACACCTTCTTCGGGCATGGAGAGCCAGGCGACTTCCACTGGAAAGACTGGGCCTTCGTTTTGGGTCATAGCCATAGACCCATGATTCATCTCTAGTTATGACATAATTGAGGAAATCTGGTTCATTGGTAGAGGTTTGAAGCAAGTCATTAGCAAATGTGGCACAATGTTCCTTCTGCTCTGGTAGCAAAGCCACGGAACACATTTTGCCATGACATGTTTCATGCCAAGATCCTACATCAAAATCTCAGACACAGTAGTTTTTGGAATCCCCAGATCAGCTTCTAGTTCTCGCACTGTCAGTCACTGATCTTTGTTGATTGCAGCCCATACACGTTCAACATTCTCAGGTGTTCTGCTTGTTGCAGAACTTCCAGAACGTGGATCACTTTCAACAGATTCTCAACCATCTTTGTTTGTGCCACATTTTCATTTGTGCTGCACTCATTCCATCATGCCCAAAAGCCTTCTGAATCATCCAAATAAGTTCTGCGGGGGAATTTTCAAGATTAAGGCAAAATTTAACTCTCTCATTTTGAATGCTACGGCCCCACGGTACACATGTTCACTAAATGGCATCTAGTGCCCCACTGACTAGTAGTGAGGTCATCATTGTTCACGCATGTGCATTACGGTCCACTCGCCTTGGCTGCCAGATTACATCAATGTTGGCACAAACTGTTCTCCTTATATTAACAATGGCTGGATACTTTCCAGACAGACCTCAAAAGCTATAACTCAAAAACTCTACAATAATTAGCCTCAAAAATTAGCCCTATGATTTAGCTCTCAAATATATGCAACAGACTACATATATTAACATCACCCTGTTGGTCTCTGTGGGTCTCGCTGACTTCAAGGTGCAAATATAGCACAAAGATCATAAAGAACACACACACAGTCATTCACTGACATTAAAATACGCCTTCATATAAAAGATACAGCTTGGGTAGCCACTATTCCCTATAACCTAAGTGGCCAGATCTAGCTATATTACCCTAAAAAAATCACTAATTATCTTTAATTGATTATTTGAGTTTTTTTATTATTCTTGTTTTAAAATTCTGGGCCAAAAGAGCACCTGATAGAGAAAGCACTATCTAAAAAATGTAGCTGGTTGAGCTTATTGTATTTCTGAGAAAGTAAAGAGTGGATATTTGAAATCTCCACAGTCACGCTACATAGCCACAGGATTCCAAACAAACTGAAATGATTCAAAATAATCTTCCTTTTTCTAGTAAGAGGTAGAATGTCTCTGTATTTTTAATTTGTTACCCTCCTTCAGATATATCATACATCAGTCTACTTTGTGTGTTTGTGTAACTTTCTCATTTTCTCCTTGTCTCATCAAATGTACAATAGAGTTCTATGGAAAACTTGCTCTGAAATGGCCTAATAAAGTTTTTAAAAACCTGAAAACTAAACTGACATTTTATATGGCATAAAAAGTTAGACTCCCCTCCAAAAAAAGTATAAAGTAGTATTTATTTTTTTCTTTTTTTGAATAGGCACATTGTGATGCTATATGTTTGTATCAATGGGATAACAGATTTTTAGGGGAAAAATCACAAAAGCATATACTTAAAACTTTGAAATTAAATGGGATTAATAGTTTAGAGAAAGTTAGAATCTATAGAACCCAATACTGAGCTGACTCAAAGGAAGTGGCCATTAAACATCATAGCACTAGAATAATAAAGGAATTGGGATATATGATTTAATAGGAATTTGCTTACTCAGTCTAATTGTATTCCCTGTAAGTGTTCAGTCTGCTTAAAGGTCATTCAACTCTTAGGAATAAGAAAGTGCCTAGCAACCTGTAGGAGACCTAAGAAAATCCACAACACTCTTTTAAAAACAACACTATGCAAGAATTGTAAGTTAAAAGTTATAAAATCAATAATACTCTCCTAAAATATTCTATCTTCCTTTGGCATGACTTTTTTATAAAACATCAGTGCCTTAACTTGATTTCAATAAGCCAGTGTTCCTTTCTCAAATGACCACAAAGTTAGAAAAGAGAAATTGATACTTAAGCATATGTACCTCAAATTTAATAAATAATGTTTATCTATGGTGGTGGTGGAGGGGGTAGGGAATTCCTTTATCCTTAAACAAAAGAAGTTTTAATTATAATATTCAAAATATTGTTTGTCTATCTTTTTTCAATTTTTTTCCAGGACAGCTTCTTTATAATGAAGGCAGTTTCTGTAAATGACAAATCAGTGAAGACATCAGTTTGAAAATATAATTCCGAAGGTACTAGTAGGAAAGGCAAGAATGAGGTTCATAATCTATTAGTGCCTTTGCATTGTGTTAGCAAAATACCATATCATCAATCTCCTTTCTTTTTCTGTGTCTGACTCTGCCACCTTCTTGGCTTGTACACCCAGAGGAGCATAATTATAGGCACGTAACATATACATTGTGACTTTGAAAGTATGGAATTTAAATTACTTCAGTACATTAATCACCCTTACCCTACAAGTCCATTTTACTGTGCAAATGAGGAAAACCTACTGCTTATTTTCCATACTTTGGAAAACTTAAAAAAAATTGTACATTGCATAATTATTGGATTTGTAAAAACATGCTTTGATCAAATGAAATGGGCATTTACTTTGTTCAAAGCTACTTTCCATAATCCATTACACAGCATAAATTTCACATAACTGCTCACATAGCAACTTGTAAATATACTTGTATATTTTCCTTCACTTTAGCATCAAAGGAAAAAAAATGATTAAAGATGTAGCGTGCAAATCTCTTTCACTTACAACTTTTCATTTGAGTTAAAAATCTCAACCTATAAGAATTAATCCAAAACTCTTGTAGCAAATATATAAATTTGGCAACATTTCCCTCCTCCTTTCTGCATCATTAATATTAACAGACAAAAAGATTGGGTGGCTGGTAAATATTATAAATTCAACAAGGTATAAATATGCTAGCATTCTTCCAAAACCTGAAGTAGACATCCATTATATTCCAAAAACCTTACACAATCACAAGTCCAAATCTTAATCGTACCCTAGATTAAGATAAGGGAAGCTTGCAGAACATCATTTTGGCTTTAATTATTATCTTTTGAAAAGTAGTGCGATGTTCCCTGGGGCATGAACAACTAAGGAAATTAGAGTTCAGTGAGAGGTTCCATTTATTTCCTTCTTCCACTTTAAGTGAGGGAAATGTGTGAGAGTTCTGAGAAAGAAAATAACTGAAACCAATCAATACATGCCCATGTTGTTCATACAGTTCTAATGGTGCTGGTCCCATTCTGTCATTCATTAGATGCCAGATCCTAAAGCATTTTTATTTTCAGTCTCACGAGGGCTGTTGAAATAGTAAATAGCTAATACTAAAGAGAATTTCTGAACTGAAAGTCATACTGCTTTTGAGAAAAACTCTTCCCTGCCCCAAAATTGTCAGCCCCACTAGTTGAAATGTGAATCCTGGTCCTATAAAATTCACTCAAAACTCTATAATTTTCATTTATGTTTTAAAATTTCATGTATTTCCCACAAAGCATTGAGATAGAAATTTGAAAAGATTAAAATAAAAGTTAAGTGATCAAGACTATATAGAGTAGCACTGTCCAACAGGAATACAATGAAAATCACATGCATAATTTTAAATTTTCTAAAAGCCACATTCAAAAAGTAAAAAAAAAAGTGCAATTAATTTTGAAATGTTTTTATTGAGCTCAGTATATCCAAAATATTATCTTTTCACTATATAATTCATATAAAACACCACTAATGAAATATTTTACATTTTTTATATTAAATCTTGGAAATCTAGTGTGCATTTTACACTTAACCACATCTTGATTTGTACAATAAATTTTCATTGGAAATATATAATCTGTACATAGATTTCATAGAATTTACAGTTGAAAAAGTAGATTCATATACCCAAATTTCCAAACATATTTAAAAGTTTTTAAAGAACTGAACCAAAAATATCAATTTTTAAATTTAAATTAAGATAAAATAAAAATAAAAACTTATTTCCATAATCACATTAGTCACATTTTAATTATTTAATATACACATAATAGAGAAATAATAAGAATAATTTAAACTTTAAATAGAAATACTTATAACTTTATTATCTAATTAAAGATCTAATACTCCTATTAATTTCTGTTATATTTGCACATTGTTGTTTACATATATAGCTAAATTTCTATATATGTAAACACTATATAAATCTATTCCCATTTTAAGTCTTCAAAAATTAGTAATTTCTACCCCATATTTAGGTGAATGCATTTTGAAGTTGTGAAAATATTTAATATGATTGCCACTGAAAACATTTGAGTAAGGTATTTTAGAACTTAGGCTAAGGCAAGTTAAAATTGAGCCAATATCTTCTTCATAAGAAATGTAAGAGCTTGAGGAGTAGGTTAATGATTTGATTTATTTAGTAAGTACTATATTTATTATCTCATTGAATAATTTAGATATGAAAGTATTTTTTCCTCCCTTTTAGGTTACCAATGTCACGGACAGAAAGTTTAATACTTCTTGGTGATGTGCCACAAGATTGGACAAAGCAGTTCGTAGTGACTGACAAAACTATGACTAGGGAGAGATAATAGTCTATCCAAGTTGACAGTGTGTTTGACATTGTATTAAGCTGCTTTATATTCACTGTCTAACCTTAAAAAAAAGCCCACTACCCATTAGACATTATTATCCTCACTTTATAGATGAAAACATCAGCATCAAGCTTTAGAGAGTTTAAATAAAAGGCTGAACTCACACTTATTAAGTGTTAAAACTAGACTTTACATCTAGATCTGCTTGATTCCACAGATAGGTTTGATACCACCACACAATATTATCCTCCATAACTTTTTACTTTCACATGATATTTTACGATGCTTGTTTCCCTCTGTACTTTTTCCTAATTGTACGTATGATCTGCCCACTGGATTATGAACTCTCTTAGCCACGTCTATGTCCCCTGTGAATTCTGTTTTTTATGTAGAAAATCTTCAATATATTCTCACTTCGCTGATTTGAACTGAAGCCTGAGTTCAAGTTCTCTGCTCTGTTATCAATAACTTTTCCTGAACAATCACCACTGATCTGGGGCAGGTGTTTCATTCTCTCTGAATTCCCGTTTTCTGATATATATCATTAAAAAATATTAGATTATATTCATGGTTTTAAAAAATGTATTTTAGCAACATAATCCATTCTTTCAAGTGATTATTGTGTATAATCATGATATATAAAATAGATGAAAACCAATATATGTGATTATTTAACATCCCTCTCTTCTTAATGGCCTCAGAGGAAAAATATAGGGCTAGAAAAAGCCATAAATTAAACCACAGGAAGGGCGCTTAATCTTGTCTGTGCCATGGACACATTTACATCCTATAGAATAATATTTTTAAAAGTATAAAATCAAATGGAAATAAAAAGAAACCAGTTATATTGATATACAATTCTATCTGGAGATCTCTTAGGAGATCCATGTAACTCAGGTTAATAACTCTATTGATGAATGTTTTAGGGTTCTTCCAGCAATTATGCTCACAGATGCTATATGTGTAGTGTACACATAAGGTGTAAAAAGTTGAATAATATTCATTTTATCAACAAATATTTTTGTTTCTGCTAGGTGCCAAGCACTATTATTAACACTAACAGTGAACTAGACAATAGATACCCTATCCTCATGGAACTTACCTTCTACTTAAAAGTAGATTTATAATAAAATTGCAAATACATAAAATTACTAGCTAAGGAGTTGTGATATTATTCTAATAGTAACAGAAAGACATTTGGCTATTTTAATAAATAACATTATAGTATCTAATTTATTATTTTAAAAGATTACTTTGTGAAAAACAGACTGTAGGTAGGCAAAAGATGGATGAGAGATGATGCAAAAGATTTTGAAGGTACAACTGACAGGTTTTGCTCATGGATGGGGTGATGAGAGAAGTGAGAAATTACATTTTGGGGGGTGATTAGTTGAATGGGTGGAGTGTTACTGAGATGGAAACTGGAAAAGGCATAGATATAAAAAATAATTTTTAAACATGTTAAAAATCAAAGAATCTACTCTTCCTCTAAGAAAAAGGTTAAGTAGACAGTTGGTTATAGAGTCCATAGTAAAAAGGAATGGTTAAAGCTAAAGACATAATTTGGGAGGGGGGGCATAATTGAAAATTAGTAGCTTATAAATTAAATTTAAATCCATTACCCTTAATGAGATATATAGATAGTGAAGAGATCTGGGCTCAGGAAAACCCTCAGAGGCTTTTGCCACAAAAGCTTGAATAGAGAACAAGAAATAAGAAATAAAGGACTGAAAAGGAGTGACCAATCAAGTGAGGAAGGAAGAAAACTAAGACAGTATAATGACATGAAAACCAAGCAAAGAGGTGTTCTGCATTGAAGAGACTTGTTTTGATGTACCAAATCAGTAGCATAATGGCCAAGATGTCACTATTGGACTTTGATTAGACTAGTTCCAGAGAAGTGGTAAAGATAGGAGCAAGTTAAAAAAAAAAGTGGGGTGTAAAACAATGGAGATAGTCATCTGGACATTCGCTCAGAAGGGGAGCAGACAAATGGAATCACGAATGAAAGGAAAAGTGGGTAAGAATAGAAGGAATGTTTGGAATGGGTAATAAGGCGTATTTGCATAATATAATCTTTTAGTCACTGTTTTTTCTCATTAATATTCTGTTCTTCATATAAAACACTTTCAAAAAACATTGTTTTAATGAACTGAACTGCGATGAGTTCAAGCTCCCTACTCTATTAGAAAAGGAATGAGGGAGAGAGAGAAAGAAAGAGAAAGAGAAAAAGAAAGATAAAGAGGAAGAGGAAGGGGAAGGAGAAAAGGGAGAGGAAGAGGAAGAACAGGAACAGAGAGAGTTAAATGCAAGGGTAGAACCTGCATAGACAAGAGAATGAAATAGAGAATGCAAGATAGAGTTTGACAGTAGATAGGACCAGGAACATTTACATATTTCAGTATAACAACCTGGAAGACAAAGTTATGTCTACAGATGCATGTTCACATGAGATTTGGTAGTGGGAAGATGAGGCAGTTCATGTCCTATTGCTTCACTGTAAATGAAGGAATGAATGAACAGAAATAACATGCTTAGTGTACTTTGGAAATGTTACATAGCCTTAAACCACATGAATCTCTGACCAACGTGTCATTCTGAAATAACCTATAATAAATTTTGTGGTATTATATTTTAGTGAGAGGGATTAGGATCTTTGTTTACTTCAGTTTCAAATTTGTGGACAACTTACACCACCCAAATATAGTGGAGGCAGTGCAGCATGTGGTAATTAAGCTTAGTCTGGAAATTTGTTTGTGTTGGTCTACAAATTTAAGGTCTTGGGGAACTCATATTCTCTCTGTGTTTCAGTTTCCTTTCTGTAAAGTCTATATATTATAACAATGGCACCCACTTTGTATTATGAGTTTTACTAAAATAATACATGTAAAATTCTTAGAAAAATATCATTATAAAGGTAATATATACATCTATTAGAGGATCATATGGTCTTTGTTTTTGTTTCTATTTATATGGTGAATCACATTTATAGATTTGTATATGTGGAACCATCCTAACATCTCTGGGATGAAGCCCACTTGACTGTGGTGGATTATTTCTTCAATATGCAGATGAATTTGGTTTGCTAGAATTTCATTGTGGAATTTTGCATGTATATCCATAAGAGATATTGATCTGTAGTTTTCTTTTCTTATGTCCTTTCCTGGCCTTGGTATCAGGGTGATATTGGCTTCATAGAATGAGTTTGGGAGGATTCCTTCCTTCTTGATGTCATGAAATAATTTCTGCGGTATAGGTACCAGTTCTTCTTTATAGGTCTGGTAAAATTTGGCTATGAAACCATCTGGTACAGAATTTTTTTGGTTGGGAGATTTTTAATTACTGCTACCATTTCATTACTTGATTTTGGTCTGTTCAGGATTTCTATTTCTTCCTGATCGAGACCAGGGAAATTATGTGGTTCCAAGAATTTGTCTATTTCCTCCATGTTTCCATAAATCTCTATGTCATGTGAATAGAGATTTTTATAGTATTCAGAAATGATATTTTATATTTCCATGGTATCAGTTGTAATATCTGCTTTTTCATTTTTGATTGAGCTTTTTAGGGACCTTTCTGTTTTATACCATCTTCCAACTACATGAGTTATATTTATTTTAAGAGAGTTTTGTTGAAATTTTTTAAATTCAAAAACATGATGAAGTCCATGTTTGTTACTAAATTATGATGCCAGATAATGATGTAGATTTAATTGAGTGTGGGTTTTATATTCTTCATATTTCTCTATTCCCCACCTTTTAAAGATTCCCGTCCTTTACAACTGCAGAAGTTACATTCATGCTGTTCCACCACCTTTCTCTACTGAGAAAATTAAGCAAAAAATAAAAATTTTGAGTAAAATACTTTACATAAAAATATTTATAACTTTATATATCAGCTGTCTGATTTTTGGAATGTAAAAGAATGGAAAATTTTATCTGCATATTTACCTTGTGTTGCTTTCCAAGCCATATTAAAATGATGTAAAATATTAAAAATACAAGAAAGTATGTGGTAGCAATGTAAATATGTCAATTAAAACTATTAATAAAATCAACTAGTAATAGAATTGAAGTATAATGCAAAACTGCTAAATAGAAAAGAGGGAAACAAAAGCATCCAATTAAGGAAAAGAAAAGAAAGCAAAAAGGAAACAATGGAAAAGTGAAAAAAAGAAAACATAAATTATGATGACACCAATATTAAAATGCATAACAACAATAAATATGTGAGTTAAATTAACACATGTGATAAGTGTTTATAAAGCATATTAGCTGATGTAGTGAGAAACCCAATATAGTATTTTCAATAAACGTTTTTAGAAAAGTGCTAGGTTCACAGCAAAATTGAGCATAAAGTACAGAGTTCTCAGATACTCCCTGCCACCACACATACACAGCCTCCCCCACTATCAACATTCTCCACCAGAGTGGTACATTCATCACAATCAACATACCTACACTGAGATATCATTATCATCCAAAGTCTATTGTTTACATTGGGTTTCACTCAATTAAAAATATCAAATTATTTCAAAATTAAAATAGTACAAGCTATACTCTCTAAAAATAAATTACTGGTTAGCGAAAGATAAGTTAATGCAAAAATATAAAAAGTAGGACAAAACTAATAAAGATTAAAGTAGAAATTTAAAGATAAAGATCCATCTCCCACAGCTTATCTCAACACATATATGGTGAAATTGATCAGTTAAACCAGAAGTTGGTGTTTATTAAAGCAAATAAAATAGATAAAAAAAATTCAGATTTTGAAGCCCAGAATACTGAAGATTAAGAATGAAAAGGGACATATAATTACAGATACAGAGATTTTCAAAAATTTAAGAATAATATTAAGTTCAATTCTATGTTAACTAATAAAATCTATATGAAAGAGGCCATATTTCTAAGAAAATTTAAACAATCAAAATTGACTTGAGTAGTGATAGAAATTTGAATAAAAAATAAATATAAAAGAAATGAGAAATGTTTTCATTTATCTTAACTCTAAAAATTCATTACACATAGAAGGATAGAAGGGTTTTATAAAAATTTCAATGAATAAATAATTCTTAGATATTGTAATCTATTCAAACACTTCTTTCCCCATTTCTAATATCACATAACAAATGCTGGTTCTCACCTTGGACTCACATAAAATTCTGCCATTTCTTTGTCTGTCTTCCTATTTATCAACATATACTCCTCTACCTAAATATATTTTCTTGCATCTAGGCATTTGTTCTCTGTCTCATTTATGTTCTAACAAATTTTTTCTACTTTTATTTTTCATATATTTGCTTTACGTTTTAAATTGAGGTATAATACACATACGAATTATTCAATAATTTTAAATATATAATTCATTGGGTGTTGACAAATGTTTAGATTTATATAATCACCACTGTGATCATCAGTGTATAACATTTCCAGCTTCCCAAGTAATTCTCTCCTGCCCTTTGCAATTAATCTCTTACTCTATCTCTGGTCACCATTAATTGCTGCTTTGTATTATGTCACTGTAATTTTGTTTTTTCTGAAATTTCATATGAATGGAATCAAGCAATATGTACTTTTGTGTGTCTTCCTTTTTATTTAGCCTAATACTTTTGAGATACATTCCTGCTATTGCAGGAATGTATAGTTTTTTTTTTCCTTTTTACTGCTCAATAGAATTCCATGTACATATATATCACAATTAGTTTATCCATTCCCCAACTGATGTATATTTGGGTTGTTTCCAGTTTTTGGCTTTTATGAATGAATAAACAGTAATGTACAATTGTGTACAAGTCTTTTTGTGGACATCATTTAGTTCTGATGGATAAATACCTGAGAATGCTGGGTAGTATTGTTAGCCTCTGAGTGGAAATTGTTCCAGTGGTGACAGTTGGGAGAAAAGAATTTCAGGACACACCATGTAAATCAAGCAAGAGACAACTTTTTTTTTTTTAATTGAAAGCAAAAATATACTCTGAAGAGAGAGAGAGCAGGTAGGCTTGAAATAACAGCTGCACTGGGAGGAAGTGATTTTTGGTCTTTTGAAGTCTTACTAATTGAGGGGAGGAATATTCAAGGCTAAGGAGTTGGATTTTACTAAGAATTTGGGTAGTAATTCCTAGAATTAGGTTCCCTCCTACTTTCATATTTTATATAGTTGTCTCGGAACTGTCATGATGATTTCAAGGGGGGAGAAACTTTAAAACCACAATGTAAATGATACTGTAATTGGCCAAAGTTTATGTAAGGTGGCAGAGATAGTTGACAATCTGATTGAAGCTGGTTCTTGCCTACAGTAATCAGCCCCCCTCTCTAGCTTCTGTTTGAGGGTTGTTTACTTTAACACCTGTATCCAATCTTATTGTCTCTGCATCTGGTCTCAGCCCGGTCTCCTAGCTTCCTACTCTAACAACATGATAAGTTTTCAATTTACAAGAAACTTCCCACTACTTTCCAAAATACTATATTATTTTGCATTCCCATAAGCTATTGTGAGAGTTTCAGTTGATAGACATTCTCACCAATACTTGGTTTTGTCATTCGTTTTACTTTTAGCTATTTTAGTGGGTGTATAATGATATACATATATATATTTGGTTTTAATTAGCATTTTCCTGATGAATACTGGTGCTGAGCATCTTTTCATGTGCTTGTGGGTCGTTTGTGTTTCTTCTTTTTTGAAGTATAGGTTCAAAAATTTTGATCAAATATTTTAATTGGGCTTTTATAATATCATTGAGTTATTAATACAAAAGTTATTTGAATGTTCTGGATACAAGTCCTTTATCAGGTATATATTTTGGAGATGTTTTCTCCCACTTAGTGGCTCGCATATTCATTTTCTTAATATATTTTGAAGAATAGTAGTTTTTAATTGAAGTTCTTTTTTATTGTTTTTTCACTTTATAATTCATGGGTTTTGAGGTTTTTTAAAAAAAATCTTTGCCCAACTCAAAGATTTTTTTCTATGTTCCCTAGTAGAGTTTTTAGAAATTATGTCCTACATTTCAACCTACTATTCATTTTGAATTAGTTTTTATAGATGATGTGAGATAATAGTATGCATATTTTAAGCACATAAATATCTAATTGTTACTGCACAATTTGTTGAAAAGATACCCTTTGCTTCATATAAATATCTCTACATTTTTGTCAAAACCAATGTATGGGTTAGCCTAACTTTGGATTCTTTATTCTGTTCCATCAATCTATTTGTGTATTCTTACCCTATCTTAATTGTTGCAGCTTAAGTCTTGAAATCAAGAGTCTACATACTTCAGTTTTTTTCTTATTTTTCAAAATTCTTTTTCTTCATTTAGAGGTTTGGCATTTTCATACGAACTTTAAAATAAAATTAACAATTTCTACAAAAAAATCTCGCAAAAATTTTGATTCTAATTGCAAAAAATCTACAGATCAATTCACAGAGAATTGATATCTTTAAAATATTTAGTCTTCTAGTCTATGAATATGGTAATATATTTCTATTTATTTAGATTTTTTAACTTTTTAGCTATGTTTTATTATTTTTGAAATGTAAGTTTGATCATGCATTTTCTGAAATTTATTTATAAATATGTGATATTTTATAAGTTGATTTTTTAAAGTTCATTTTATAGCTTTTCATTACTAGTGCACGGAAAAAAATTAATTTTTGTATACTGAACTTGTAACCTGCAAACATGCTAAACTCACTTATGAGTTCTAGTAGGTGTCTTTAATTTTTTTAGATATCTCAATTTAATAATACTATCTATAGAGGATTTTAACTATGAATTCAATTTCTCTAGTGAATGTAGAGTTATTCAGTTTATCTATTTCTTTTCAAGTAAACTTTGATAGTTTGAGTTTTTCAAAGAATATGTTCATTTAATCTAATTCTTCTATTTATTAGCGTGAAGTTATTTATAATATTCTCTTTTTATCCTTTAAACTTTGTAAAATCTATAGTGTTCCTTCTTTCAATGTTGATATAGGTAATTTATGTCTCCTCTTTTTTATTATTGTCAGTTTGGCTATAATTATATAAATACCAGCTTTTCATTTTATTGATTTTCTCTATTGTTGCCATTTTCTATTTTACTGATTTCTCCTGTTATGTTTATTATTTCTTTTGCTTACTTTGAATTTAGTCTACTTTTCCTTTTCCAGTTTCTTAAGTAAAAGAGTTGCTTAGGTTATTGATTTGTTACATTTCTTGTTCCTTTTTCTGGAAATCACTTTTGTGTGATATTAGTGTAGTCATATCAGCTTAATTATGCTTATTGTTTGCATCGAGTATCAATCTCTAGTCTTTTGCCTTTAGTCTAATTGTGTCTTTGTATTTAAAGTGCAAATCATGTAAACTACATATAATTGGTTCTTACTTTTATATATAGACACTGACAATTTCTGCCTTTTTATTGTTTAGTCTATTTACATTTTCTATAATTACTGATATAATATTAATGCCTAGCATTCTATTGTTAATTTTTGTTTTTCTGTTCCTCTGTTTCTACATTTCTTTGTGTTAATCAAATATTTTATAGTATTCCATACTATTTTAAGACGTCTATTGATTTCCAGCCATAGCTTCTTCTCTGGTAATTTTAATAATAGCACTAAGAATAACACTATATTTCTTAAATATATTAATCTACCTAGAATTGATAGTAAATGACTTTAGGTAAAATATAAGAAGTTTGTAATAGCCTATTTCCATTTGATCTCCCAATTTTAGTGTCATAGTTGTCATATATATTGTATCAATATGCATTACAAACATAATAAATACCATAGAATTCATTTATTCATACTGTTTTTTTTTAATTAAGAGGAAAAAATATATTCTTTCTGTGCTTACTTTCTCTAATGTTCTTCATTCCTTTGATACATCCAATTTCCTAACTAATGTCATTTTCCTTCAGACTGAAGATTTCATTTAGCATTTCTTATAGTTCAGTCTGCTGACAACGAATTCTCTAAGTTTTAGTTTACCTGAAAATGTCTTCATTTTTCACAGATTTTTTAGGTAAAATAGATGTACTATAAACTTAATTGCACAAATTGATAGGTTTTCACACACATATATGTATATGAGTTTATATATACATATATATGTATGTGTATAAGTATATATTTTTATGAAATCATCATCAAATCAAACCTACCAACATGTCCATCACTTTCAAAGTTTGCCTAGTGCCTCATTATTGTACAAGCCTCCCTCCACACCAGTCCTCAGGCAACCACTGATCAGCTTTCTGTCACTATAGATGAGTTTGCACATTAGAATTTTATTATAAATGGAATCAAACAATTGTCTTCACTTTTGAAGGATAAATTCATTTGATATAGAGATTGTCCCTCTTTTCAATTATTGATGTTATATTTGCCTTCAGATATTTGAAAATATTGTCATTTAGTTCTTTAAACATATTTCTGATGGGTTTTTCAAAATCTTGCTTTGCTAATTTTAATATCTGGATTTACTCTGAGTAGGATTGTGTTGCCTGCCTCTTTTAACTTTTTTTTAACTTTTTGCCTGCATATGAGTCACACTTTTCTGTTTCTTTGCATGTCTAGTGGTCTTTAGTTAGTATTTGCACATTTTATATAGATAATTTATCATAGTGACAATAGATTCTGTCATTTTCTCCTGAGGATTATTAGATTTTTATTCTGGTAAGGGTTACATTGCCTAGAATCACATTGCAAACTTTTTCTACTCCAAGTTTTGCAGCTACTTACATCTCTGTCTTGCTCTTATGCTTTCCCATCGCTAAATTTTTATTGGACCTGATCTCTGTGGGACTCTCTTTTACCTAACAATTTTGGCAGGTTTCCTGGTTTTTAAGGATACCCTTAATTTCCACTTACTCTGCTGGGTTTGGGCTCAGTAATCTTACACTTCGGTCTTTCTGAAGCCCAAGATATTTAAAATTGGAGAATGCATTTATATAAGGAAAGTATCAAATTCACATTTCTGGCTCCTTATTACTCTAAGTTTCAAGAGTTCTTTCCCCACTGGTCTCTGCCTTCTTTTTTGGTATGCCCCTTATTGTCTATTTTGCACAAGCAAAATTTAACCATCAGCCTGGGACTTGGATAATTTATGTTCTAAAGGTATCTACTCTTTCTTGGTATTTTCATTTTTAGGGATTTCTCCTTTAAGTTGCTTGGTGATTTTCAAACCTAAACACTAATTTCTGGCACCTTTAGTTAATAAAGCTGTGGTTTTCCTATTAGAATTTCAGATTCCCCAATATTGTTTCCTTCAACTATAATCTTGGGGATTAGGCAGCACAGTTGGGCCAGGAAACTGCAAATTCTCTTTCACTGCTGTCATTGGGTATTTCCTCGTGCCCTTAAATACACGTTTTTTTATTTTCTACAGTTTTTATAATTGTTTATATATTGGGAGTTCATGGGACCATTTCCCTCCTCTACTTTTATCAGTAGGCAAATCTCTAATGCAATTTTTTTCAGAGTTCATAGGCTAGATCTAGTGGTTTAAGAGCTACTCAGTGTTTATAAAGTTTGATCTGTAAAACAGTGATGTTCCACAGGTAGTATTAATATTTTTCATCATACACTAAATGATGACATAATTATGACATTTTAAAAACTAAATACACATCTTTGATCATTAAAATAAGCTCTTTAAGCTAAAAGTAGAAATACCATTTGATCCAGCAATCCCACTACTAGGCATCTACCCAAAGGAAAAAAAGACATTCTATAATAAAAACATCTATGGCGGCAGAATTCACAATTGCAAAGATGTAGAAACAACCCAAGTGCCTATCAATACATGAGTGGATAAATAAAATGTGGTATATGTATACTATGGAATACCATTCAACTACAAAAAACAATCCTGAACTAGCACTTCTTATATTATCCTGGAGAGAGCTTAAGCCCATCCTTCAAAGTAAAGTATCACAATAATGGAAAAACAAACACCACGTATACTCGCCATTAAATTGGTACTAACTGAGCAACACTAAGGTGCTCACATGGGAGTAATATTTATTCACTGGATGCTGGTCAGGTTGGAGGGGGGTGGTGGGGGTGGGTAAACTCACAACTAATGGATGTGGAGTGCACTGTATAGGGGAATGGCATGCTTGTAGCTCTGGCTTGGGAGAGGCAAAGATATTATATGTAACCAAAATGTTTGTATCCCCATAATATTCTGAAATTTGAAAAATAATAACAATTTTTAAAAATTAAAAAATAACTCTTTAATTTTGGTGATTTTTGCTTGTTAGTTATTGTACTAATCAGAATTGTGAGGTGAATGAAACCCTACAGAGGAAGCATCAGGAAACTCAAACCAACTTTAGATTTAGTCACTAATCTACACATAATCACACATGAGCATTTTAAAAGCATTTATTTTATTAGAATACCCATAGAACCAAAAACATTAGGCAATAGAAAATTCCTAGAGAACTCAATATTTTGAGAAAAAGATTTATCACATTTTTTGTTGGATTTTGTATTACAAATCAATATAAAATTACAGGAGAAAATTTGTTAAAGCAGAAAAATATAACAAGATAAGGAACTATGCTATTTTTCTTACCAGGGATATGGGACTTACCCCAATAAGTGAATTGGTTCCTATTCTCCCAATACTTACCCCAATTCTTATACAGTGAAACATGAGTTCTACTGACAACATAAAAAGTCATACTTAAGGAGCATTTGTGGTATTATATATGGAGTTCAGTGTAAGATTTAAAATATATAAATTAATTCTGTGTTTTAAGTTCAGAGGAAAATAATATAAAACGATTTTATGGTACATGACAAAAAAATGAAAAGGATTTATTTTTCATTTTCATGAGAATGAAAAAATGTTTTTAAACCCTTTAAATATTTTTTCCTAGTTGTCATACTCAGCCGAATTTCTTAAATCTTGGTTATTTACTTCTATAGTCCTGAGCTGTAAGTGACCTATTTTTTAGACTGTCGATTTGTTCTCCAGAAGTTTGTTTTACATTCAACACTTCTGATATTTTCGCACCATTTTAGCTCCAACTTGGCATACGTAGTGATGTTCTCACACCATTCTATCTTAGAACTAGAATTTCACAAAAGAAAAAAAAAGACAAACTTCCTGTTTCTCTAAAGAAGTAAGAAAAATTGGTGGTATGATAAGCAGATGTTAAGACTACAGATAGGGAGGAAAAAATATATTCACATATTTAATAATCTATCAATTTAGACAAGTTATTAACTTCTCCCTGGGCATAATAATCTCAACTTATTTCTATAATAAAGTCCAGTGTATCAAGAGGGCAGAGGACTTTGGGCAGAGTAGATTCACAGAACAACAAAACATTTCTGGTTAAACCCTACCACACATCATATTACTTCAGGTCTAGGAAGAGTCCCAGAATCAGGCAAAGAAAATCTCTGAGATTGTCGTCAGGGTAACAGTACAATTTATTTTCTAAACCAGTACATTTTTGAGAGAGAAACACTGTCAGTAATTACACCAGACAACAAGTATAATCCAAGAATCTACTATGCAGGGCAAACTGTATGTATAATCTTCTTAGTGATAGGCAATCAGAGAGAGGAAAAAGTGAATGCTAACAGAGAGGAGTCAAAAATGCAATTCACCTAGTGTACTCAACAAGAGCTGGTCATAGCAACAAAGAATGTTTCCTGAAAGATAGTATTCAACTTTGACATCAACTGAAATTTCAAACATTATGCAACTCATCCTTGCAAGTCAACTAGGAGTCTAGACCAAATGGGACGTTGTCCTAGAAAAGCCAGATATAGTTCTTCAATCCAAATTTTGTATCTTTCTAGATCTAAATGAAGAATCACATCTTTTAAGCCAATTTTTCTCAAAATATGCTCTAAGAAACACTAGAGGCCGGGCGCGGTGGCTCACGCCTGTAATCCTAGCTCTCTGGGAGGCCGAGGCTGGCGGATCGCTCAAGATCAGGAGTTCAAAACCAGCCTGAGCAAGAGCGAGACCCCGTCTCTACTAAATAGAAAGAAATTAATTGGCCAACTAAAAATATATAGAAAAAATGAGCTGGGCATGGTGGGGCATGCCTGTAGTCCCAGCTACTCGGGAGGCTGAGGCAGTAGGATCGCTTGAGCCCAGGAGTTGAGGTTGATGTGAGCTAGGCTGACGCCACGGCACTCTAGCCCGGGCAACACAGTGAGACTCTGTCTCAAAAAAAAAAAAAAAAAGAAAGAAACACTAGAACTGGGAGATTTAAAATGTTACTATAGTAAAAAATGATTCTATTGTTAAATAAATTTTTTAAATTATGAATTAAACAAATTAATAACATTTATGACTACAGAATATCACAGTCTCTAACATCAAAAGTTCACTGATTCCAAGAGTGGGTAGTAATAAGCAGTTTTTCCCCAAATGTATTTGTTCCATTTTGAGAGCTTGAGACAGGCATTCTGGTACAAGTGATTTATTGAGAAAATGCTCTCAGGAGTAAAATACTGTCTCAGCTGGAGACTAGCTTCAGTGAGTTTCCCCCAGAGAGCACAAATTGTACCACAAAGTTAGTCCTACTTTGTGGCAAGGTGGCTAGGCTTTTTGTACCCCTTTGTCAGTTAATCACTGGTTATATGTTTCCTGAATTGAATGACATTCTACCTCTTATGTCAGATAGCTTCGGTTTATTAAAAGAGGGTAATTCTCCAGGAAAACAAAGGACTGGGGAGGGCAATGGTGGGCTATTGGTAGCCAACCTTCACACCTACAGAAAAATGACTATACCTGTCAATAAAGGGGATCTGGCCAGGACAGTTTTCATCTGACCAGGTAATTGTGATTTTCAAAATGTATTTAATAAGAAAAGTATTTCTTTTAACACACGTGAACTAACACTGCTCTGAGGACATCTTGCATTGTACAAAGTTTCTTTATCTATTTTGCATCCTGTTATGCTAAGCTCTGGGAAATCCGTTCACATTCTGGCAGGGAGATCACAAACTCTTCATCATCAGATAGTTTCCAGGCAAATACAACCACAAGCTACTGGGGCAGAAATCTTGACATCTGGGATACTGACCGCAAAGTAATATAGAAAATAAACTTCAACTTGTAAAAGTTGAATTTTCATGTAATATAGAATCATCATTATTTGGATTTCTTTCCCTTTATTGAAAGGAGCTATGAAAATCTCAAAAATTCCAGGACAACTTTTGGATTGAAAGGTTTAGGAAGACATAATGTCTCACACTATGAATATAAGTAATGAAAATTACTGTTTGCTATAAATAAATAAATCATTCTTAAGGTGAATAATAATGTGTCAATAATCTATTAAGAAATATTTCTAATTTAACCCAGCCCACAACTTCATAGTATTTTTATTAACTGAAATATTCTATTTTTTATTGCATTTATAATACCTAAAATTTCAAGACTAATATTAAACAACACATAATTTCTAGAAGATAGAAATGATGAATTGAACCAAAGGATTTTAAATTTTCAAATACAATTTAGAATTATACTGTTATTAAGTCAGTTATATAAGTAATAATAAAATAACATTCAATATTTATACAAATTTTGTAATTTTTAAAAAATACTACATTCTCTCATACTAACAATCAAATAAGTCAACTTGAGAAATTGAAAATCTAGAATTACCTAAGATACTAAATATTTTCTTTGTATACAAAATAAAAACAATTTTTACAACATTCTTTGTCTTTTAAAAATATGTAATTAAAATTAGTGTGTTCCTAATTAATAAAATATATTGACAAATTGGACTACTTCAGAATTAAGTATTTCTGAGCTTCAATATAGTGCTAAAGTCATAAAACAATGAGACACAAACTGGGAGAAAATATTTGCAAATCGTATATCTGATAAAATATGTTATACAGAATATGGAGAGAACTCTTAAAACTCAGTAATAAGAAAACATAGAATCTAATTAAAACATGGGGAAAAGACTTGAACAGACATTTTACCAAAGAAAAAATACATAGAGCAAATAAGCACATAAAAGATGCTCAACATAATTAGTCCTTAGGGAAATGTCATTTAAAACCAAAATGAAATGCCATCCAAACCTATTATAATAGCTAACATTTTGATAAAAAAAAATAAAAATAAAAATGATGATAATACCAAAAGTTGGTGAGAATGTGGAGGTGATGAGAATGTGAAGCAACTGGAACACTCGTGCATTCCTGATGGAAATGCAAAACAATACAGCACCTTTGCAAAACAGATGCAGTTTCTTATAATGTTAAACACATAATTACCTTATAATCCAATCATCCCACTCCTAGTAGTTCACCCAGTGAAATAAAAATTTATGTTCACACAAAAACTTGAATGCAAATATTTGAAATGGCTTTTTCATTATTAAAAAAAAGTAGAAAAAAACTCACATGGGGAATGGCTCAATAATATACAATGGAATATTACTCAGCAGTGACAAGGTAAACTGATAGAACAACAACGTGGATAAATCTCAAGTGCATTATGCTAAGTGAAAAAAGCTAGAATCAAAGGCTTTTTTGGTACGATTTCATCTATATGATATTCTGGAAAAAGCCAAACTTCTAGGTATAAAAGGCAGGTCAATGGTTGACAGAGCCTGGATTAGGGGAAAAGTTGACTAAAAGAGACAAGGTAGAAGTTTGCAGGATGATAAAACTCTTCTATTTCTTAATGTTACAAAACTGTATGTGTTTAGCGAAACTCACAGAACTGTACATTAAAAGGGGTGAATTTTACTGTAAAAAGTAATATGTATTTATTTAATAAAGTGATTTTTCTTATCAGAATATTGTGGTCTCATTAATCTCATTTTGATGCTCTAGCTAGAAGAAAACCAACATGCCACTTGCTATACTGTTTCACTCATGAGGAAGTATATCACTTTCTTACGATAATTCAATGAGGAATCTTCCAAACCAATATTGGCTTAGTTAGTCATCTAGTGAGATTTTAGAAGTTCTGTCATTTATTAAGAATGGACCGCAATCTAAATTTTCCATTATGCATATGAATTTTTTTAAAAAGATCCAATCAATTCTTATATCTGAATATTATTATATTATTTAAATGACTTTCCACTAAAAAAGTTTATTTTAATTTTTTAAAAATAATCCTTGTTTTTTAAGAAACAAATCTGTCCAGATTAGAGGAATTTAAAATTAGGAGACATTTATTCTAAGTATTCTCATACTAATTAATGTTAAATTTTGATAAATAGAAATTACACTTAAAAGCTGAATTTATTTAATAATGATATTTTCACTGTTTCATGAGTTTCATAGAACTTGTAAAAATCTAACTGCCAAGGAAAACAAGATAAATAAAGAAACCAAAATATTATTTACTTAAAATTCAGCTTAAGCACTCTCAAATTTCTTTGTGAATAGAATTCCCCATGGAGGAAAAAATACAGAAGTGTCCCCCAGTGCTTGTTCGTGGCCCTCTAGTAGTCTGTCCTGGTGTCATAAATGAGAAATCTTGTCATCTTATCACAAAGTTCCAGAAAACTGTAGCAAACTTTATCTGCTGAGTGAACCTTAATAACCCCAACTTTAACTTCAAGAAAATTATCCTTGGAAACATTTCACAGTCCTGCAGGTTGCTGAGGGTGTAAAAATGTTCCCCTCACCAAGACTTACTAACCCTCACAGCAAATTCCCTGAGATCTTAATGGCAGCAGCTCAAAAACATTCAATTATAATAATCACATTTTTTATTTCTCTTATAAAACTAGTTCCTCCAGATTTTACACAGCAAAACAAACTCGGGTCAAAAAACATCAACAATTTGTTTAATTTGCAACTGCCTCGTTCTTTATGTGAAATTGCTACTTTATTGACACTGTGGAGTACACATCAACCCTCAGGAAATGTTTTACAGGGTATACTTGAGATTCAAAAAAGTGTGATTCTGAAAATGTTCTCAGAATACCATACAGAATTCATATAAAAATAATGGAAGAAATGCCTACCAAGAAGGCTAGCACTGTTCTTTCAAAACAGCTCCCCAAAATTGCTTTTATTGGAAGGTTATGTTTTTAAATTTTATGTTTGAACTTTTGGGAAGCTATTTTGGAAACCTAAGGAGGAGCAGCACTCTTCACAGATAATCCATCTAACTCGTAAGAGGCTGAAGCAAATTATCTGGTTTTAGAAAATGCAAAGTATCCTCACCCAATATCCATAAGTATAATAGACTCCAGAGTCATAACTCTGCTGTCAATTGCACCATTCCAATCTTTCTTTCAAAGAATTCTCTTCACCCTATAATCCAGGTAACTGAAAATTTTCCCTTTCATACATCTCAATTTATCATCTCTGTGCCTTTGCTCAAACAGTTCATCTACCTTGAATGTCCTTCCTTGCTATCTCACGTTGCTCAAATCCTACTCACATGCAAAGGTTATGTGAAATGTACACTCCCCCATGAAGCTTTCCTTGACCACCTAACACTTGAGTAATTAATCAAATCCCTCCTTCACTGGAATTCCCATAGCACTTCATTTTTACTTAATGGTGCTTATTTTTTTACATTATAATAGGACTACTGATATACATGTGTTATATCCATTACTTGATTATAATATCTTTAAGGGCACAAAAATTTTTGATTTAATTTTAATCCATTCCCCCAACTCAGGCCACGCCATGCTTAGTATATACCAAACTCTCAACAAATATTTGACCAAATGGAGAGAGGATAACATTTCTCAGTTCAAATAAAAATGAGCTTGAGAAATATGTGTGTTCCACATAATCATTAAAATCAAACAAGTCTCTCTCCTACCACTTCAAAACAAAGTTATTGATGCTCAAGAGAACAAAGGGATTTAACTCAAAAGATGAAACAAAGAAACTATAATTTCTGGTAACACTGACTCTACATATTGATGCTTATTAAAAAAATTTTTATTTATTCTTAATCACTTGACTCAAAAAACATTTATCATGCCAGACACTGTAGATACAATGTTAAGAATATAGTTTCTGTTCTCATAACACTTTTGTCCTCAAGACAAAACAAAACTTACAGGTTTGTTCAAACTTCGGTGTCAGAAAGGTAAAAGTAAAATAAAATATAATAAGAACTATGATAAATATTGAATATAAGCACAAGGTGTTTTGAAAACACACAGTTGGGCATCACAACTTTGGGTGACATGGAAATCTTCCCAATACCGAGAAATTGTAAGCTGTGTTTTCAAAAGTAAAAACAAATTTCCTGGGCAAAAAAAGGGAGTGAAGTTTACAAACACCCAGGTTAGAAACTGGTTACAAACTGCAGGTTATAAACACCCAGAAGTGAGATGGAAGATGACTTCATCAGAATCTGAAAGGATTTCTACCTGGAGAGAGGTGCTAAAGATAAGACAGTGGTAAAAGTATCCCAAGCAGCCTAGTGCCATGTGAAATGTGAGCCATCGATGGATGGGGATGATGGAGAGGGCTGGCAAGAGAATCCCTCTTCCTCCCAACCCTCCTCCTCCAGCACATAAGGGGCATTTTCAGGTCATCCTCTGTAAATACTACTCAACAAAGATCTAACACTTGTTTTATGGGCCAGATTGTGGCCTATTTTGGTGAAAATTCTATATGCCTATGTACTCTGCAGTGGTTGGGTGTAATGTGCTGTAAAAATGATAATTAGCTCAATTTGGCTAGTATTTTTCAAATTATCTACGACTTCTATAACTGATTGTTTGCTTGTCCTCAAAATTACTGAAAGACATGTACTATAAATCTTTAACATAATTGTGGATTTGTCTACTTTTTTGTCTTTTTTCCTGTTTTGCTTTCATAGACTTTGACATCAGGTTATTAGTTGCATATACATTTAGAATTTTTAAGAATTCCTGCTGAACTGACCCATCTACCACTTTGAAATGTCTTCTATTAGCTCTGCTAATTCCCTTTGATTTAAAGTCTACTTTATCCAGTATTTTTTTTTACTTAAACTCCCTTTGAATAAATACTTTTCCCAATATTAATATAGTGAAACATAGGTTTTGCCATCCTTTTTACCTTGGAATTATACTGTAGATATTACATTTGGGCCTTATTTTGTATTGCCTGGCAAATTTTTTAAATTGGAGCTTTTATTAAAACCTAATGTTACAATTTGTATAGTTGGGCTTAAATATTAAATATATTCTGCTATCGTTTTTATTTATTTGTCCGCCTATTTTGGCTTCCTTCTTCTTCCTTTCTTGCTTTCTTTTGGGTTAATTAAAAATTCTTTTAGAATTCCATTTAAATCCTCTACTGGCTTTTTAGTTACAACTTTTTTCATTTTTAATTAGCTACTCTAGAGATTAAATAATATGCATTTTTAAGCAATTAGAGTCTATATGAAATTAGTATTTTATTCCTTTATGAATAATGTAAGAACCTAGCAATAGCATACTTCTGTTTACTCTGTCCTCTTGTATTGTGTGCTGTCGGGCACTATACGTTACCTCTATATATGTTATTTGTCCTACACTGCATCATTCTTTTTCTTGCATTAAAGAGTTAATTTCTTTAAAAAGTTTTTAAACATTTGTTGTATTTACTCAAATATTTAATCTTTCTATTCCTGTGGTCCCATGTTTTTATCTAGAATATTTTCTTTCAACCTGAAAAATTTTCTAGAACATTTATTTCCTGTAGTGGGGGTCTTCTGGCAGTGAATTTTCTGTTTTAAGTTTTCTTAAAATGTTTTTATTTGGTTCCATTTTTCAGTGATGCTTTAAATGGATATCGAATTCCAAGCTGGCAGTTATTTGCCCTAGAACTTCAGAGCAAGCATTTCACTCTAATTTTGGCTTCCACAGTTTACATTTAGAAATCAGCCTTTAATCATGCTTGCTCACCTGAACATATTGCATCTTTTTTCTCTGGCCACTTTTAAGATTTTCTCTTTATCTTTGGTTTCCAGCATTTCACTATGATGTACTAGGTATAAACTCCTTTGTGTTTACCTTACTTGGGATTTATGGAGCTTCTTGAATGTATGGATTGAATTCTTCTTAATTGGTTTTGAAGAAATTCTTGGTAATTATCTTATCAAAATTGCTTCTGTCCTGTTCTTTCTCTCCTCTCCTTTGGGTCTTCAATTACACACATGTTAGAGGATGTGACAATGTTCCACATGCCTCGCACATTCTGTTCTGTTGTTTTTTGGTTCTTCGTTTTCTCTCTGTATGTCAGACTAAATACTCTCTTTCAGTTCACTGAGCATTTCTTCTGCTGCATTCGGTAGTTGTAAGCCTATCCAAGTAATTCATTTCAGATACCCTGTTCTTTTCTAGAATATCCACAGTTTTTTCTTCAAAATTCAAATACTCTGTGTTGTATTTTTCCATCATTCCTCCATGTTCTATTTTCTTCTTTATTTTCTACAACATATCTATGGCAGTTATTTTGAATTACTTGTCTACTGATTACAGTGTTTGTATTATGTGTGTTTCTGTTTCTATTAAATACTTTTTTTCTGCATTATATGGGTCACATGATCTTGCATCTTTCTATATCTCATAGTTTTGATTATGTGCCGTGAATTCTATAGTTTGAAAGTGGCAGGTAATTTGACATATATGTTTCCCCAGACAAGGCATGCCCTTTTCTCATAAGGCAGGTAGAGTGAGGGCTGCTTGCCTGGGTGTAATTGAGAACTGAGCTCTGTTGAGGCTGGTTTGCAGCTTTACTTAGTATCATTTTACCTCATGTTAAAATGTCTTGAGGGAAAGAACATTCTTGTGTTTATTGCTGGTCCCCCTTGCCAGAAGTACTCTCTCCCAACCGTCATGACTCTGTTTTTTTCTCTGCCTTTCCATCCTAGCCCCTTAGTCTTACACCCCCAACAAAGTCCTGAAGGAGAAATTGCCGGTGAGGAGTGAGGACACCATCAGTGAGCTCAGGGTTCCTGAGATTCTGGTAGGTCACACTGGCCTGCTTGTTCATTAATGTCACCGGTTTCTTCTCCCTACATACAGTCCCTCAGCCAAGAGGAGGAAGCCCCACCTTCCACTCACTTATGCCACTTGTGCCCAACATGACAAATGCAGACAACAAAGAACAGTGGCTACTGATAACCAGTTATCTCTCTATCTTCCTGTGTGGAATTTAGTTCCGACCTCAACATGGGAATCCTCTTTTTCCATTCTATGGCATGAAGTAGTCGTTTTTCATTTTATGTCTCTTGGTATTTTTTTGGAAAATGAAAATGATGATCATATTTGCCACTAGATGATGCTTGCAAAGAGACTTGCTCAGCTTACAGAAAGAATTTTTATCACTATAAAAAAAGCCCTCTTTAAAAAATTAAAACAACAATAATAACAACTATACAACTTCAAAGTAAGATTACCAATTTTTTTACGAGGTCATTCCAAGTTAGTCAAGAATAATTAATCAGATGCAAAAAGAGATAAAGAGAAATAGCCAAATTTACTACAGAAACAGGGACTTCTTGAACAGCTATTGACTTTGGAACACTGACAGACCAAACTTTACAATTATTAATATTACCAAGTAAAATATTGCTTTTCTTCTAAATCTGGAAAAATAATATTATATTTACAAATCTTAGAAGTAAGTTTTCTCCAGATGCTAATTGGAGGTTAAAATTAAAAGTCAAATTTGCTTTCATTTCAAAGATGTATGAGTATGTGTGTATATACATATATACTTTTTAAAGACCACTTTGTGTCTTCAAATAATTAAGATATTGAAGAATTATCACTTGCATTGTAGTTCTACCAGGGTACTTCCTTTCTAAGCACAGGAATATAAAATTTCCCTATCCACCCTCTATTCAAAAGAACAAAATCTTTTTCCACATGTGTATGACAGAATTTATCCTTTTAATCCTATTTAAAAACTAAACTTTTCCTTTGAGTCATCATTGTTAAATTCAATTTCAAGAAAAGTACTGACAAGCTTGTAGTTTAATATTTCTTCTCTTTTCAGGGGAAAATTATAGATTATAAATTGGCTTTTTGATTCAGATTTTAAATAACCATTTTCACTAAAGTTTTTAGAACTCCTCTCTGTTTGATATAGAAAATATGAACAAAATATAATATAAAAATAACTCATTTCTAAACGTGCATGGGAATATATGGTTAGGGAAAAAAGAGATTCTTTTATTAAGTTTAATATCCTTGGGAATTGAAGACTCAAATATATAACTCGAAATGTAAATTTAGAAAAATAATTCTTCTAAAAGACATTCTTTGGTTTAAGATCTTCTTCTTCTCCATGAATCATTTTGGAGAATACAAATATTAACTTAGTACTTGAAAGATTATAAAACAATAATGGTTGGTTTCCAAAATCTATTTAAGACAGATATGATAAAAGGGAATGAAGAGAAAGTGGACAATTTGATCTGTCCTCTTTGGAATATAATAAAAATAATATTTAAAAATTGCATGTGGAATATTCATTGTTTACACTATATTTTTAACTTCAGATATTTAAATGCATTCTATGAAAATCAACAAAAATATTGACTAGTTGACTTAAACAGTACATTTCACTTTTGCTTCTTAATCCAAAGAATTCAGATTACGTTACAAAAGAAATCTCAAGATATTTCACATTTGTAAACCCTAAAACACGACTTTCAAAATCTAACTGCAGTTATTTAATAAGGATGTCATTCCACCAAATAGGAATTTTAAAGGTAATCTCAGAGAGAAATCATTATGTTTCTTTTCATAATAACTCATGAAGAACTGTGCATTTGCTATCTAATCTTCCAAAATTTTAAATACGTGGTGCAGTAAAATAATATTTTGTCATATAAAGTAATCAAAGTGGTATAAGAATCCAAGAATATTGTGTCACTGGTCAATGCATGTACAAAATTTGTCCCTGATGATGATACAGGACATTTTTGTCATAATGTCCAACTACTTCCTACGATGTTAGTCTCACCTGTTTAAATAAATCCTGAAACTGTGTTACCCACAATATATATATATGTTTTCATGCATAATTTTACCTCTGTTTTTTTGGACTATATAGTTTAATTTTATACTACTTCTTAACATTATGAGCCTATAACCACCCTATGCAAACATGGTAGAGTAGAAATTACACTAATTATAGTAACTAGTATGTAATTAGATGTGCTATTTAATTTCGTAATGTGTTTTTCATTGTCTATAAATTAGAAAGCTTTTTGGACTGAGAAGTATCTGTGGGAATGGATCCTTCTGACTCTACCTATAGGAATTTGTATCATCCTATTGTGGCTGGAGTTTTCCTATCCATAAAGGAATTTATTACTTTGGGTCCAACTCCCAGTTCTATAGTTTTTCTGTACTTCAGCATTACCGCATCTGAAGATACCTTTGTCTGAATATTAGCATTGCACTGATTTCCACCCAAAAGTCTTTTCACACCAAACTGTTGGTGCTATAAGTAGGTTTTATTGACCTCAGCAGGAAGGGCAAGGGCATAGCCATCTGCAGGTCTTCTTTCTATCACATTTTTCTACTAGTTCCCTCTCCAAATAAACACATTTCTCTCCCTACCCACCTCTCCTCAACCTTCAACTCTGATATCACACTGATTTCCTCCCCTGACCTGAGGCCCTCTTTGCTTTACCTTCTATTCCAAGGGCTTTGGACAATTATCAAAGCATCAAAGTATTTTTTTTCCAAAAAGAATGTAGCTTACTTCCTAGGAGAAATTATAGCAATAAATGTTTTCTATTTTATTATCATTTATTTTGACAAAAGCATCCTTGCAAAAGAGTCCAGTTTTAGTTTTCAGACATTGTGCAAAAAATAATAATCTATTCTTCCTTGCACTCTCATGATTTTGTTAAAATTTGAATATTGCTTCTCTCAACTTTTGTCTTTCTGGACTTTATTATACACACACATACACACACACACATATACACACACACATATATATACACATATATGCTTAAGGAAATTCTTCAATCCTTTTTTTTCAGGAATGAAGTTTTGTTAAATCATTTTTATGCACTCTCTTGAGACTCTAACACAGCATTTGGTCATTACGGTTTCAGTTACTTTGAAGAAAATAAACTCCCATGCCCATGAATACAACTAATACTAATAAATAAAAATAGGAAGATAACATCTATCCTAATAAGGACTTGGAAAAAATATGGCCTCACAACCAGTGTCTTTCTAAGCCACTATTATGAAGCAAATATTACTAAAGTATTGAAATCAGGTCACTAATAGTTCAAGATTTGCAAATTTAAACAAATGAAAGATTTTGCAGCTTTATTTAGCATACTTTATTTTCGCAAATAATTTTTGAACACCTATGCACTGGTTAGGAAAATTGTTTTATGAAATGAATCAGTGTTCAAAATAAAACATGCCATAAACTCTACATTTAACAGAATATAATCTACAAAGGATGCATATTGAAATATAAACTATTGGAAGGCATTAAAACAACTGTAATTTATTGTTTTAGGCAAAAGTGGGTTAAGATTTGCAATGTACACCTTTCATGTCATCATATAAATATAAAGCCCTTTTTTTGTTCAGAAACAAACAGGTATAAATTCACAGTATAATGATTGCATAGACATCTATAAAACCTTTTAAACTATCCCTACAAAACTGCTCTACCAAATATAGATTGAAAGAATCCATTATTAAAAGAGGGATCAAAACAGGCTGCAATTATGCCCAGTTAATCCCCTCAAAACAGTGTGGTATTTCTTCACCAGAGTAATTATTTGCACAGGAGAGAAAATAACAACCATATAGAACAAATTAAAACTTTACCTTCAGATGCTACCTCAATTGTTATGCAGATTTCACTCTGTACATTCAGTGACAAGCAAGAGAATCAAAAAATAAGATTTTTCTTCTCTAATAAAAGCATTTTAATATTATTTATTCCCCAAATAGTGGAAAACGGTTTTAACATTTCACATATTTCCTCTTTTATACTACCATGTACATTTGAGCATACTCAAAAGATGTCTTTAAATACCCATGTATTAAAAGGGTGAGCAAATACATCAAGCATCCTTAGAATTTCTGAAGTCTGCACCTGAATGCATGTGCAAACACACATCAAATGACCACTGCCGTGTACAAACTGCTTGTTTAGGCTTTTTTAAATACGACGATCACATGTTTAAATGTCATGCTGGGATTTAGTTAACTAAGGTGGCAGGTTCTTAAGATGGAGAATTTATTATGTTAAAATTTTCCAAATGCAAGACCGAAAAGGAAAAAAATATGTCAAGTTTTATTTATTTCCTATATAAATACAGGCAATTTAGTTCTTCCCCAAAATACAGGCGGATTAGATGAGTTAGACAGTAGTCAATTCATTTTGCATAGGAATGGCTCATTAAAAAAAGGGCCCTGCATTTGTATTAAGCTCTGATTGGACAGAGCACAAAATGAATTTACAGTGTCACTCAGAGATGTAGCAGGACTAATGAGGAAGGAATGGTACAGCATAGGGTGGGTAAATCCGCAGTGTGTTCATTCATTCCTTCAGCTGGTATCGCTCATGAAACTGAGGTGTCCCTCATTATGCATGTGTCCCAGGGGCATTCTTTAATATTTTAATAAATAACAACATCAGCCCAACAAGAAATTAATGAATAGTATCATTAATAATGAGCTGGAGTCTTGTAGTGATAGGACAGATATTAAATTGAACCACTGTGGTGCTATCTCTAGAGACTTGGGATATTTCCAGTGGCAAACAAGGCGTCTGAATGAAGCAACCACCGCTCTGTGCCAACAGCTTTTACAACAGGTTGGGAGTAATAAAAGAGGATTTTCTGCACGATAAAGTTAAGCCCTAGAAAATCTGCTGGTGTAGATCGGTGTGAAAAGTACTGCCAAACGTGATCCTTAATTAAACTTTAATTAAGATAAAGCTTTTATTTTTTTTTCTCTTCCAAGAAAAGTAGCAGCCAAATGGGCCCTGGCTATTTTCTACCAAAATCTAACCTAAAATCATTTTGTATTATACCACAAAAATCATGCTCAAATGATATTAAGGTGCTGACTTAAATCCGTCAGATGAGAATATTAGGGAATATTAGGAATAGTTGAAATGGCATAATTTCTCAGCACAACAGTAAGGACGTGTGCATATCTGGAGTTGTATGAACAATGAAGGGGTCTCAATTTCTCACTTTCTATAATCTTCATATGGAAATCACTTAAAAATATTCCAAGTTGTTTCAAGATATTGAGAATATTTTTATTTTGAAAACAAAGATATGGATTATATAACTTTTCAATTAATCTCGAGCCTCAGATTATATTCAGATTGCATAAAATTGTGTAGAACTTGAATAATTCTTGTCATTTTTAAAAAACTGCTTCAGACAATTAAAAAAGTCTTATCTTTAGCTTTCATTTCTCTAATTGCATGACATATTGTTGCTAGTTTTATTTATGTTAATAATTTTTTTCTGTATTTTTGTAAGCCAAGTTGGTATAATTTGGTTTCTGCTCCTCAGTTAAACTATAAATTGCCTAGAATGTATTATGCTGATGACAAAATATAAGATTCAAAATAATTATTGATCAATAACTATTTTATTCAAATAGTTCACATAGAGTATTGAATATTATTGTTGTGGAGTTCCTATTTTGTGCCTAATTAATTTTTTCTACATTGGAAAACACTAAAATGTGCGATTTTAAAATTATTTTAAGGAAATTTGAACATTCCTTTTTAACACAGAAATCTACCTTTGATATTTTTTAAGAAATCTATCTCTTTGGTAAATTTCTCATTTATACCCTGAATTACTTTTCTGATTTCTTTGTATAGTTTTTCTGTGTTCTCTTGTATTTCACTGAGCTTCTTTAATATCATTATTTTGAATTCTTTTTCCAGGATTTAACAAACTTCTTTTTATTGGAATCTATTGATGGAGATATTGTGTTCCTTTGAAGGTGCCTTATCTTTTTGTATTTTGATGTTTCTTGTGTACTCACAACAATATCTGCATATCCTTTATAATAGTTGCTTCTCCCAATTTTCGGATTTGCTTTTTAGGTGAGATGTTTTTCCTTAGGATACATCTATGGTGTTGGTTGGGTAAGGTACTTTGGCTCTGATTCCATCGGCCTTTCCCTGAATTAGGGAGCCTCTCCAGGCTAAGCAGGCTGTCTCCTTCCCTCTCCTTCCTTATTTTAGGTGTTTCCTATCTCCTTTCTGTTAAATTCCAGTGTTCTCTCTTAGATAATCTATTCAAAATGTGATTCTACTTGCTATTTTGGTTCTTTGTGCTGGAGGTGAGTACCAGATGCCTCTAATCAGCCATCTTGAAGCTCCCTACATTTGATATTTTAATATAATAAAATATAGCTGCAAGGTATACAGATTACTGCAATGCTCTGGTTTTTATGCATATGCACTTATATGCTTTATTATATGGTGACAGATTTTAAACAGTTTGCTCTTCAGTAGACAGTTTTCACATTTATAAGAATTCTGATATTAAACGGTAGGGATATAATCTATGCTAATTTTATTATATCTTTATAGTTTATCACTAAATTTTTTGTACCATGTAAAACATATGGCTATTATCTACTTAAGGAATGATTTTCAGATATTTTAGAGTCTAATTCTGTTAACCAAGAACAATTACTGTCAATAAAACATATTCAGGTTTTTATCCCTCAAATGGCCTTTGACCAGCAGTAACATAGAGCAATCCAGAACTAATGCAAACCTACCTCTATGAAAACTTTGTAAATCAACATGTTTGTAGATCAACATGTTTGCTCTGGCCATCTTCTTCATTTTCTCTCTTTTCTTATGGTTTCCACTCAGTCTCTAGGAAAATTTTGGAAATATACATGCCTTCAATTTCTAAATTGTGGCAAGTAGGTAAGGTGAACTATCTTTAAGGAGAGCTATTATAAATGTTCATTTTAATAGTAAGCATTATGCCAATAAAAAATAGTCCAAAGATGATGGAGTAGTTCTTCTCAACTTCTGGCTTAGATAAAGAACAATGCCAATGGGTTCAAGGTGTGAAGAAAGTAGAGTACCTTGTTAATTCTCTCTGAACAACTCATAAATAGTGACAAAGTGTTGAGGGGAAGGTGAGCCATTGAAATGAGATCAGAAGCCAGGGCTCTCAAATTTAACAAAAAGAAAATTATTCATGGCCCTATGTATCTCATTGTATTTGATCTGAATCAAGTTAATTATGCCTTCTTTTTACAATGTGCATACATAGATCTTAAGTTAAATAAACATTTAAATTAGTTCTACTCTAGAGAACTTTGAGCCATTTCCAACTCACAAATGATATGCTTTCACATGAGAAAGTTTAGCTTTTGAGTTCCATCAAATGTTGTGTCAGTAAGATTTTTGACCTCAGAAATGAATTAACTTACAGCTTATTAAAAGCAAGAAATTACAGCTGAATTGTATTAAGTGCTATTTTGGTTGCAACAGCATAGGGTCTCTAGCATAACATAGTGTCAATAGCATAACAATTGACAAAAGTATATTCTAATTGTGCAATTGAGACACTATAATTATATAGCTTTCTCACAGAGAAATATAATGCATATATGCATTATCTGTGTCTCCTGTCTTAAAGCTAGTAATTATTATGGATCATGATTGGATGTTTTTCCTATACAGGAAAAACTCTAAGACTCTAAGAACAAAGATGTTCCCCACAGAATTATTTATAATAGAAAAGATTTAGGACATCCACACATTACAACAGTGAGCTGATTAAGTAAAATATACAGTATTAAGTCAATAGACTATTAGATAATAATTTATTGTAAAAATTACTATTTTAAAGTTTATTTAGTAAAAACATTAAGGTTTGAGTTACAAGGTAAGATTTCAGAATTAAATTCAAAATTATGATAAATAAATAAAGAAAAGCTATGTATAAGAATGTTCATAGAAAATTGTCCACAGTAATATAATTTGGAAGAATCGGAATATTTGTCAGAGGAGAATAAATATATAAACTTACATATTCTCATATTAGAATATTATAGAGTACTCAAAATGATTTTACAGTGATGTGCAACAATGTGGTTAAATCTAAACACCTATTAAATAAGAAAAGAAAACACCTAAAATAATTAGGTTGAGCATGATATTCTTAGCACCATGCTAAAAATTATACACACACACAAATATCACATAAATACAATAAGAATATATAAAAAGGAAAGCAAAGTAATTATAAACATGGTTTCAGGGTGATATAATGGGGGAGAGCTTATAGGTAAGGGTTCTTGTTAAATTCCAAGCTGCCAGGTACATTCATGGGTTTTTATTAAATAATGAAGATAGATTGATGACGAGAATGATGACGATAAATGATAAAAAATGGAGAGATAGATAGATAGATGGATAAAATAAGAGAGCTAATGCTCAGGGTATCACAGAAGACTTTGATTACTACATTTCCATGTTACTAAATTCTGACACACAATGAGTAAGTGAAAAAGGCAGTATGTTGTGGCGGTTAGAAACATAAAATTTTCAACCAGGCAGACTTAGATTTGAGTTCCAATTTGACTAATTAATAGTATTTGAATAGAAGAAGAATTATTTAAACTCTTCCACCCTCAGGCTCCTCATCTGTATTTATAAGGGTCAATGATCAGTATCCTTCATACTGTTGTAAAGCATATTACTTATAAAGCACTTACCAAAATACCTGGTGTATAGTGTACATTCACAATAAATGTTAGGATCATTAGCTATGCATCAAAATAATATTTAAAGAAAACAAGCATAGGGAAAGACTAGAATAAAATATTTCAAAATCTTGACATTGGTTATTTTTATATAGGAAAGTAGTTCTGTTTTGCTTTTCAATATATGCTCATTTTTTGTAAAGAATATGCATTATAGAAGCCTAATAACAGAGGCCTTATCCCCAAGGGACTCAGCTTAAGACATTATAATAGATATTCTATGGATATTCTATGGTAGGATATTCTGTGGTAGGTATGCCAAGAACTAAATGAGCATATATGAACAGTCACACTACGGACTTTAGAAAGATGCTCAAACAACTCCCTAATGTGATCAGTCTTGGAATGTGCACACAGAAGATGGGTCTTGGTATAATTTAATCAAAAGATATACGTAGGCCTAGATTCTAGACAGATACATTCATGTGAAGAAATGGCATAAGAGCTGTTGCATTTGTAAAATAATACCTAAGCTTTTTGCTTAAGAAAATGGTTTTGTAGGGGAAAATGGAGGCAGGATATAGGAAGTGACAGATTGGAGTGAGTCTTAATTTCCAAAGTGCAGATTTTGCATTTTGCCTTTTGCAATGAAAACTATGAAAGACTGTTGATCAAACTCATTAAAAAATTTAGAAAGATGAAACTGTTGTAGGATGTTATCTTAGTTTGGGCTTCTCTAAAAGCAAATGCTGAGACTATGGGTTGTTAGTTTATTTGGAGGAAATCTCAGGAGGCACAGGTGTTGGAAATAGGAGGTAGGACAGAGAAGAGAGAAAAGCATTAAAGAGTAGGCCATCGCTGTAGGCAACTAGGGCTCAGCATCACTGGGTAGCCTGTGAGAAAATCTCCTGTTTGCCCTACTGATGCCCCAGCCAGTCCAGGAGGGGATGGGCAGGCTGCAGCATTTATCCATCCACTTCCACCCCTTATTGATTGAAGGTTTTCCCTGCAGGTGTTGACACCCTGCCTCTGGTCAAGCAAGCTCCTAGGATGCTAGAGAAAACCCTCAGACAGAGATGGAGGGAGCCACAGACATGCCTAAAACAGTCTACCACATTGGGTGAATTCAGGACAACAAGGGGAAATGGAACAAGATACCAACAACAGATGTATTGAAAAAGAATGAAATTGACAGAAGAGAAAATTACTAACATGACATTAAACATTTGGAAATCTGTATTAAAACCCCCTTTAAAATGATCATATTCTGTACCTTACAATTCCATTTTTAACATCCAGTCTAAGAAAATAGAATGTAAATAAAGATTATGCAGGGGAAGGGGTGGTGGCTCACGCCTGTAAACATAGCACTCTGGGAGGCCGAGGTGGGAGGATTGCTTGAGGTCAGCAGTTCTAGACCAGCCTCAGCAAGAGCAAGACCCCCATCTCTACTAAAAAAATAGAAAGAAATTAGCCAGATAACTAAAAATAGAAAAAATTAGCTGGTGTGTGGTGGCATGCACCTGTAATTTCAGCTACTCGGGAGGCTGAGGCAGGAGGATTGCTTGAGCCCAGGAGTTGGAGGTTGCTGTGAGCTAGGCTGACACTACAGCACTCTAGCCTGGGCAACAGAGCGAGAATCTGTCTCAAAAAAAAAAAAAAAAAAAGGATTGTGCAAAGACATGCTTATGAAATCACTATTTATGTTGCTGAATTTAGAGGCAATTTCTGCCTAAAAAGGTTGATGATGATGATAATGATGTTGATGATGGTAGTGGTAGATGACAATGATGGCGATGATGGGGGTGGAAGCATTAGATGATGATGATAATTGTAACAGAATAATAGTAAGAATAGCTAATATTTATTGGGCACTAAGAGTACACACGGCACGACTCTAAGTGTTCCACAACTATTACCTCATTTGTTTTTCAGAACAATCCTGTGGTATTAATTTCCCCATTTTATGAGTAAAGAAATTGGCACAGAGAAATTAAGTACCTTATCCAGGAATATTAAAGCAATAAAGAGGTAGAGCCAAGAATCAAACTCAGACATTTTGGCTCTAAAACACAGAATATTGTAAAACAATGGAAAATGAAGTTTACAAAGAATGTGTGGTCATGTAAGAAGTGCTTATAATATCACATTAAGTGAAACTACAGAGTATAACATTGTGTGTACATAGATATAAGTTTAGGTTCTAACAGTATTCAACTCAGCCTATGTAGATTTCTCTCCAGCAGAAAGTCTTTGAGTACATAGAAATGCTAGCTATCAGGACACATTTTAAAATTTAATAGAAAGAAAAATTCCTAAGTGCCAGAAAAGAAAACAGCTTAAAGTAGATTGTTACTACTACAAGTCAATGTTGCATCATCCTAGGTGAAATTGCTGCAAGATTTAGGACCTGCAAATTAGGGACTGCAGCTTTAATCCTCCACAAGGAATTTTTTAAAAAATCTACTCAGTCAGGGAAGACTCAGCCCTTACTTATGCCCAGAATTTTTATATAGGAAAATGAAAGCCATTTATGAGGATAAATCAAAAGCACAAACCTGTAATGAATATGGTTGTGGATTCAAAATTCTACCTGCAGTCATTCATTCAAAAAACATTTATAACATAAAATAAAACAATTATAATGATAACTAGCATTTGGTGAGATTAAAAATAAGGAGAAACTAAAATATGAGAAAATAGTATCATGGAAAAGAAAATGTAAGGAAGAAGTTTTTTTTGTTTGTTTTGTTTTGTTTTTTTATTTTTTATTTTTTTATTTATTTTTTTTATTTCAGCATATTATAGGGGTACAAATATTATGGTTATGTATATTGCCCATGCGCCCCTCCCCCCTCGGGGCAGAGCCTCAAGCATGACCATCCCCCATACACTGCACATCTCACTCATTATGTTTGTAGTTAAGACATGATGATAGTAGTGTATGGAGAGGACAGACAGGGCAATGGGCTTACTAGGTAAAGCATGCATGCTAAAATTTCAAGAGTAACCACTAAAAGAAAGCGGGAGAGAGAGAGAAAGAGAGAGAGAAAGCTGGGAGGGAGAGATGGGGGCAAAAAAAAAAAAGTCAAGAAAAGGCATTAGAGGAGAAATAAATAAGAAAAAACATTGTAACCAAAATTCACAATATTCACAATATATTCGTTATCCTAATAATTGTAAAAAGTTAAAGCTTTCCTTTTAAAACAAAGTTTCTAAGTTTAGATGATAAAAATCAGTCCAGGTACTCCTCATAAGAGACATACCTAAAACTAGGCAAACAATAACCAAATCATCTGGTATGGCAATATTAATATCAGACAAATTAGGCTTTAAAGCACAAGCAGTTTAGGGGAAAAGGAGGTCATTACATTATAAGAAAAAGAACAATTCATCAGGAAGATATAATAATGTGAAACCTGTTTGAACCTAAAAACATAGCCTCAACATATATAAGAAAAAAAACTTTTATAAGAATTTGAAACATACAATCATATTGGGAGATTTTAACTTACTGCTTTCTGGAAATAACTGAATGAAAAGTTTGAATAAGTGTGTTATTATCATTATTATTATTTTTTTTTTTTTTTTTGAGACAGAGTCTCACTCTGTCACCCGGGCTAGAGTGCAGTGGTGTGAGCAAGGCTCACTGCAACCTTGAACTCCTGGTCTCAAGCAATCCTCTTGCCTCAGCCTCCCAAGTGACTGAGACTACAGGCACGTGCCACCATGCCCAGCTAATGTTTTCTATTTTAGTAGAGACAGGGTCTCACTTTTGCTTAAGCTGATCTAGAACTCCTGGCCTCAAACAATCCTCTCACCTTGGCCTCCCAGAATGCTAGGATTACAGGCATGAGCCATTGCACCAGGCCAGTACATTATAATTGAAGAAGATACTAGAAAGAGTGACAAAACATCTGAAAATATCACATATTTCATGACAAGGAATTGCATAGCTCAGTGGTTTGCTCTGTCAAAAAAAAGCTCATTTACAATACATTTTATAAAATCACTACTTTCTTATGTTTTCTGAACACGTTTGGTATCCCTTAGCTTGGCTAATGGTTCATTGGTCAGTTATCAGTTAACACTTTATAGACTGGAAGTGCCTCATGAGGATGTCTTATTAATTTTGGTGTAAAATATTATAAGTAAGAAAAAGGTAATGAAACTTGATGTTTAAATTTAACTTTACTAAACGTGTTCTTATAATTCCTTTTTTAAAACAAGAAACAAAATATTATAATATTGTAGACTACTATTTTTGGGTACCTGTATGTATTTGTGTATATGTATACATTTTTCAAAGTTACATTTTTTAAAAAGCGTGCTAATGCATATGATAGTCAATCTACTATTATTTATATACATTTACATACATATTGATTATCTCTAGAAGAATGTACCGGAAACTGGCAGAAGTGATTGCTTCTAGGGAGGGATACTTAGTGGCTGAGAAATAAAAGGAAAGTTAATGTGCACAGTACATCTTGTGTTCTTTTTGAACCACACACATGTTTTACTTATTCAAATAATGAAAATTTACCTTCAAAATGTATTTACTAAATGGAATGTTAGTGACTTTCAATAATTTGTATAGCTTAATATTCTTTTCCAAAAATTAATAATAACAATAATGTCATTGCATATACAACAGGATGTCAATGATGTAAAAATTATGCATAGAAAAACAAATTTATGCAAATATGTTAACAGTAGTGTACTCTGAGTGATAAAATACTGGAATTTTGTTACTCTTATTTTTTTCTGAATCTTTATGTGTTTCACATTTAATATGTAATTTATTAAAATCAGGTAGAAAGATGCTTTTGAAAGGAAGCACTATTATAATCATGAGCTTGAGCATTAAAAGTAGAATTGGAAAAGAAAAAATACATATACAAGAGGTTTTGAAGTAAGTATCAACAGGGATTTTCAACCGTTTGGATATTGGTAGACAAAGAAAAAGAAGGGTTAGGTGATTCTGAAGTTTGGGCTGACCAAAGTTATTAACAGGAACAGGGAAATTAAGAGGAATGGAAGACATCTGAGTTTAAAGTGATGACAAGACACAAAGTAGAAAGGTCCAGTGATTTTTATGGAGTGTTAGGAATAAATTTTTAAATAGAACCTCCAAAAGGGTTAATGAGCTGCCGCCTGGATTTCAGAGCCTTTTATTAATTGGCCTTATCGTACTTATACAGGTTTAAATCAAAGACAGCAATAATAATTGAAGAGTAAAAATACTGAAAAAGATGATTGGCAAGTTGCAAACTGATTTATTACATATTATCTCATTCATAATACAAAGAAGAAAAAAATGTTACTATAAGATCTATTTTACCAATGAAGAAATTGAGAATCAATGAAGTCATTGAGTACTTTGTCCTAAGGACTTAAATTCAGGTCTCTGACTCTCTGTCCAGAATTTTGGGTGATGACTATATGACATCAGGTCAAGTCTATTGAATTAAAATAAGATACTTTCTAAATGATTGCTAGATGCAGGTATATTTTAAATCTGGACCTCTGTAAATCATCATTTTTATCCTTTAAATTGGTTTTCTATTTTAGCAATTCTGTCATTGATTTTTCTCTTTTCTATTTCAAACTATAAATTTAACTTACATAATGTTTTATTCTGTTGACTAATTTGGTTATTCTTTAGAACAAAAATATGGGGCATTTGGAAGGGAAAAATTTATTATTTTTATGCCTTATTACCTCACGTATTATCACCACGAACACAGGATCAACATTCTTGAAATAAAATCATGAATTCTAATTTGAGTCTATTTCACAACAGCATAACTGAATCAGTGTTGAGTGGTAGGTAAATAATTTTGTCCATATTATATGTTTTCTCTTTTCATTCATTTCTTATAATAGTATGGAAGAGTCCTGATCCCTGTTTATAATACTGCAGAATTCAAAAAAACAATAAGGCCAAAGACCATTATATCTAGAAAAATTACAGATGAAAAGTCCATTTTATAAATGGCAATGTTGCCTCTCAGCATGTCAATGAACAGGAAATCTTGTTACCTGCTCTTCGTCTATGAACAGATCAGTTAAAGTGGCAACATTTGATTATTTTGATTATAGCATTGCTATAGTTGTCTCTGAAGGCTATCCTTGGTTATAGATGATGAAAAGGCATCTAAATATACAAAAGAAATGGTCATTTATCAATTCTATGTCTACCATTTGACTATGACTTCTTTCAGCTTTGAGTTGTAATTCTTTACCTCCCTTTAGATAGGAATAGCATTAGGTCTGCCTTCTCAAACTAATTTTTTTTTTTTTTTTTTTTTTTTACTGAGCATGAATATTTGTGTGTTTTTTTAAATTCACAGACTGGTAAAGGAAGTGTGTACTGACACTGAAACCTAGATTTTGAAAGAGGTTTCCACTAGACCTTGACCTTTGACTTGCGCTATTTGTGCCAAGAAGATTGGCACGCAGAATTGTGTGTAGGCACAAATTGCACCAAGGATGCAGAAACTGTGAGCACTTATACAAGCATACCTTGTTTTATTGCACTTCACATTATTTTGCTTCATAGATACGGTGTTTCACATAAATTGAAGGTTTGTGGCAACTCTACATCAAGCAAGACTATGGGTACCATTTTTCCAACATGTGTTCACTTTGTGTCTCTGTGTCACATTTCAATAATTCTCCCAATAGTTCAACCTTCTTACTTATTATTATATCTATTATGGTGATCTGTGATCAGTGATCCCTGATGTTACTATTGTTAATTGTTTTGGGACACCATAAACAGCACCCATATGAGATGGCACAGTTCATCAATAAAAATTGTGTGTGTTCTGATTTCTCCACTGACTCAACAGCTGTTCCCTCATCTCTCTTCCTCTCCTTGGTCGTCCTTATTCCCACAACTATATGGAAATTAGGCCAGTTAGTTACCCCATCACGACCTCTAAGCCATCAAGTGAAAGAAAGACTCTCAGGTCTCTCACTTTAAATCAAAAGCTAGAAGTAATTACACTTGGTGAGGAAGGTACATCGAAAGCTGAGATAGGCTAAAAGTTAGGCCTCTTATGCTAGTTAGCCAAGTTGTGAATGCAAAGGAAAAATTCTTGGAAATTAAAACAAAAATTAAAAGTGCCACTCCAGTGAACATATGAATTATAAAAAAGCAAAACAGCTTTATTGCTGATATGGAGAAAGTTTTAGTAATCTGGATAGAAGATCAAACCAGCCACAACATTTTCTTAAGCCAAAACCTAATCCAGACCAAGGCCCTAACTTGCCTCAATTTATGAAGGCTGAGAGAGGTAAAGAAACTATAAATGAAAAGTGTGAGGCTATCAGAGGTTGGTTCATGAGGTTTAAAGAAAGAAGCCTTCTCTATAACATAAAAACACAAGGTGAAGCAGTGACGCAGCAAGTGCTGATGTAGAAGCTGCAGCAAGTCATCCAGAAGATCTAGCTAAGATCATTGGATAACTGATGAAGGTAGCTACACTAAACAACAGATTTTCAATGCAGATGAAATACCCTTATGTTGAAAGAAGATGCCATCTAGGACTTTATAGCTAAAGAGGAGAAGTTAGTGCCTGGCTCCAAAGCTTCAAGGGACAGGCTAACTCCCTTATTAGGCCTAGTGCACTTGGTAACTTTAAGTTGAAGTCAGTGCTTATTTACCATTACAAAAATCCTAAGTCCTTAAAAATTATGCTAAATCTACTTTATCTGTGTTCAATGAATGAAACAACAAAGCCTGGATGACAGCATATCTATTTACAACATAGTTTATTGAATATTTTAAGCCCCCTATTGAGACCTACTGTTCAAAAAAACAAAGATTCTTTTCAAAATATTACTGCTCATTGACAATGTGCCCAGTCACCCAAGAACTCTGGTGGAGATGTACAAGGAGATTAATGTTTTCAAGCTAGCTAACACAATATTCATTCTTTAGCCCATAGATCAAGGAGTAATTTCAACTTTCAAGTCTTGTTATGTAAGAAATATATTTCATAAGGCTATAGTTGCCATAGATAGTGATTCCTTAGATGGGGAAAGTAGATTGAAAACCTTCTGGAAATAATCCTCATTCTAGAGGCCATTAAGAACATTCATGATTTATGAAAGGAGGTCAAAATATTAAGATTAACAGGAGTTTGGAAGCTATTGATTCCCATGCTTATGGATGACTTTAAGGGGTTCAGGATGTTAGTAGAGGAAGTAACTGCAGATGTGGTAGAAATAGCAAGAAAACTAGAATTAGAAGTGAAGCCTGAAGCTTTGAGTGAACTGCCGCAAACTTATGATATGACTTTAACAGAGGAAGAGTTGCTTATTATGGATAAGCGAAGAAAATGGTTTCCACAGATGAATCTACTGCTGGTGAAGATGCTGTGAACATTGTTGAAATGACAACAAAGGAGTTTGAATATTACATACACTTAGTTGATAAAGCAGCGGCAGGGTTCGAGAGGATTGGTTACAATTTTGAAAGAAGTTCTACTGTGGGTAAAATGCTGTCAAACAGCAGTGTGCCAAACAGAAATCTTCATGAAAAGAAGGGCCAATCAATGTGACAGACATCATTGTCTTATTTTAAGAAATTGCCACAGCCACCCCAGTCTTCAGCAACCACTGCCATGATTAGTCAGCAGCCATCAACATGGAGACAGGACCTTCCACCAGCAAAAGGATTATGGCTCACTGAAAGCTGAGATGATCATGAGCAATTTTTTAGCAATGAATTATTTTTAAATCAAGATAAATATTGTTTTCTAGAAATAATACTATTGCACAATTAGCAGACTACAGTATAGTGTAAACATAACTTCACACTGGAAAACCAAAATAATTTGTGTGGCTCATTTTATTGTGATATTTGCATTATTGGAATGGTCTGGCACTGAACCCACAATGCCTGCACTTTGAAAATGGGGTCAGATGGCTAATGGGGCTGGCAAGTTGTCATCAGGTGGCACAACTACCTAACTCCAGCACAATTATTTGTATTTCTGATTTGAGGTCCTAAATAATCAAGGCCTCAGTAGAGTCTTAGAAACGGGGATCACTTCTTTTAAATTTGATTCGACATTTCCTTTTTGTCAACTAAACAGTCTCCTTGTTCTCTTCCAGATAGGATGCTTATTTTATTCTAGCAGTAAGTATTGGGCAAGATATTCAACATGCTGATAAATTATGTAGTAAAGAAATTATTTTTTTATTGAAGTGTATTATTAATTAAGGCATAATGAAATAGGTAGGTGGCCTTTTCAATTGACAGCTAGGAGTTAAAATTCAAGAAAGCTGTTTATTATATGGTACAAATAGCATCAAGATCCCAAAGCAGAGTATAGGGAAGATACGCCTCTATACACACTAAATGCTCTTACTTCTGGTGACTCTCATGCAATTACAATGCACTAGCCACCAAGTCCTTTTTGATAGCTTTCTCCTAGCTTTTCACTTCCTGTGAGGGGAAAATATTGTAGGAAGTCCACCATTTCTTTGACTTCATTTCTCTCATACAACTTAGTGTACACTAGAGCAATATAATAAAATCACGGCAGTGATCCATGTAAAAGTCACACTTTCTTTAAACAACGACTGCTTCTTTTATGCTCCCATCCAAAAAATTCAGCTTGAAAATGGGGATTGATTCACATACTCTCAAACTAGTTTATGAACATATTAAGGAGAGAGTAAATGCTCTGAGTATGTCTACACCTATATCCACATGCATATAACTTCCATACCTATATCCATTTAAAGATGTGTGTATCTGTGATTCTGTGTGTATATACACAATGGAGAATGCTATTTAGGTCTTTAAATGATTTTTCCCTGCCCTTAATCTGTATTTAATCAGAAAACCATTCTGTAATGAGAAAACTGTTCATTTTAGTCTTTTATGTTTGCAATCCCAAGGTTCCTCCTTAGTGATTACATTTAGTAACTCCCTTTCGCTGTCTGAAAGCACAGGCAGTTTTTCCATAATAAAAACTGGATTAGCATGTATCAGGAAGAGACACCACCAGCTGTCACTTTGAAATCAGACCACTCAGCCCTATTTGAGATGACAATGGATAAACCGATAAGTGACATGCAGTTTTCTTATATTTATCTAGTAAGTGGTTAATATATGCTAACACTTTCTGTAATAAAACTATAAAAAGGGTCAAAGCAGAAGAAAGCTCCATTTGAATATGATGTGCATTATTGGCAGAGAAAAATCCACTATGGAATATAGTATTATTTAGTTTATTCAGTAGGGCTATTATAATTGTCATTAATATTTGTACTTCTATTTCCTTATTTCTGTTGCTATCTTCTCATTTGATAATATTCAGAGTTATGTTCCTTTTGCTGTGCAAATTCAAGAATACTTATGCTTAAGGACAAAATACAAAAGAATTCAAATTTTAAGAAATTTCCTCCTGTCTTCTAAGGATTTCTGCAAATCATGGTATTTCAGAGAATTCTCTGTAACTGAAATAAGTAGAAGAATTTTATTTCTCACTATATTTAGCAAGTCATGTTCTTCACACAGACCTCAAATATTGCCACATCATTAAGCTAATCCAGACTACAGGTGAACTAAACTAAAGGACGTATGAGTAATAGGTACCAATGACAGATTTAGGAAGCACTTATTGATAATGGTTATCAAAAACATTAAGAAATTAGGAGATTGTGATATTCTGATAATTGTCACTCAGAATAATGGTCTTGGGGGTTTAAATGATGACTACTGGGCTTAGGGCATTTGAATTAAATAATTTTGATTTTAATTTTTTCTTCATTCATTGCTTAGATTATAAAACAATGCATTCTCTTTTCAAGTATTGAGAAAATATATATCAAGAAAAAGCTAATAATAATCTTCGTCACCTCCTTCATTTCAATCTCTGAGCTAATCAATATTATCAGATTGCTATCTGCCTTTACATGATTTTCTCCATGCTGTAACATCCCCATGTTAGAGATGACAAGGTCATGCAGAGAGATTAAGTAACTTGTAGAAGACACAGACCTAGCAAGTAATAGGGCCAGGATCTAAACAAAGGCAGTCTGCTTCTAACACTGACATCAAAACTATTATGCGAAAGGCTGCTTCTGTTAGAATTGATGATTAAATGAATGAACGAGGTGAGACAAAAGTTAAAGTTGACCCCATGTTCCATTTTGGGTAAGTGAGTATAATCATTAACAGATACTTGTCACAAAGGGAAAAGAGATTTGGAGTAGGAGTAATATATCTTCATTTTGGTGTATTTAGTTATATTCTAAAGACATTTGTGCTTTAGATGCTAAGAAGACCTCCACGTGTGCTGCACATGTTCAGCAGACACGATAGCAAATAAGAGATGTCTGAACTGGGTGTATAAAATTGAGAGCCTTGGCATACAAGTAGTGCTTAAAGCCACATGTGATGGAGGGAGAGAGAGACCAGGTCACTTGATATTAGGTGCAAAGAAGAGAAAACCAGAAAGAAAAGACTGAAAAAAAGTAGTCAGAAAGCAGAGGCCAAACAACAAAAAAAGTGGAGTCACAGAAATCAAGGGAGTTGAGAGTTCCAAGAAAGAAGAGAGTAATCAACAACTTTCATCATTTCCAAGAGACAAAGGAAAACTAAAAGGAGAACACTGGATGTGGCAACTGGAAATTCATTCCACACTTTTCGCCAGAATAATTAGCGAAGAGGTAAATAAATTGAGATAGTGAAGGTAAAAGACATTTTCATAGAGTTAGCTAACAAAACAGAGATTGGTAGTCCAAGAGGATTTCAGGGGCAGTGTAGTTTTATTCATATTGTTTTGCATGGTTTTGTTTTACTTTAAGTAGGAGAGGTGGTAGAGCACATTTATAAACTGCAGAAAAATAATCAGGGTGGGGATAGGAGAATTGCAGAGGATAAAATCTGTTCTGTTCATCATTGTATCCCTGGCATCTTCCACAGAATACTACAGTGAGTGAATGCTTGACCTCCCACAACTCTCCGATCTGAAGAATAATAATGCACAAGGTATTCTTACAAGGAGAATTTCACTCTCTAGAATTTTTATTTAACAGTGAGTATATTTTACTCTGAAAATTGAAAGACTATATATATGTCTGGGAATCTGAGAAAGGATTAGATAGTTGCTAACCACACATGTTCTAGTTAATATTGTCACCTCTCATCTTCCTTTTCTGGAGACTAGAGTGCCTGATTCCTACAGTTTCCACCCAGTCTTAAAGGCCCCTTTCAGAGACCTGGGTCACTGCCATGCCCTTTGGACTCAGCGATCCAGGCCTCAACCTTCTCCCTTTCTTCCTTTTGGGATATATGCGTGATGTTTCCTCATTTAAAAGACTTAAGTGGTTCAAGAGTCTTCAAGTACACATGTTCCAGTGTACAAACATCGCCCCCATGTCCCCAAGACTCGACCCTTGACGGACACTGAAGAGCTGGGGAGGCTGCCATGTATTGCTCAGTCCCAGCTACCTGTGACTACTTATTTTTAGAGGCTCCCTTAATCTCCCCAATTCTAAGAAACTAAAGTATTTTCATACTCAGGTTTATTTTTCTTAGTGCCAGAGTTTATACCCTGCATGCTTGCTGAGGTTACAGTGTGATACACACACAAAGTATATCTATATGTATTTAAATATCATATATATGATCTAAAATACAATTTTCTAAAGATACTTTCATGCAGAAATGTAAGGATTTGCCAATTGAGCAACGAACAGTCTTTTTTACTTTTTTAATAATGCTTTCAAATTTAAAGTTTTAACCTTTAAACTTCAAAGATTATATTAAAGGTTTTTGGACATAAGATATTTTTAGGAGGGAAGGGGTAAAATGACTAGGATCACATACACCAAAAATACTGTGCTTTTTTAGTAAGAAAATAACTGAAAGAATTGTCTAAACTCTCACTTCAATGCTTTTCTGAATTTATGTTTAATTAGGTAGGCCCTTTAGGAGTCTCAAGCATTTTTGCGTATGAATATCTATTTTAAGAGATCAATGAACAATTTTCCAACATTATGCTTTGTTATTTTATATTCTCTTCATGTGTGTTAGTTGGCCAGTTTCTTTTTAGTTACCTTAATGTCTTTCTTTTCTTAAGATTACAGATATAATCTTAGTCATTTTTGCCATTATTTATAAAACCCAAAAATAACATGAATAAGGCCTTTTCCCTTTGCCATTGTTTCACTCAAATAAGATTTTCTAAATGTGAGAGACCTTAAATAGAATAGCTTCTCGAAGAGAAATAAAGGATTTTTCTAAAATCTGTGTATAATTACCTTAGTTCTGTACTTGAGTTGCTGTTCCATTAACTTGTCTATTAAGATCTAATGCAGAACTATCATGACTGATGTGGATAATATACCATATTCCCTGTCCCATGACCCTAAGGTATGTAAATTAAGTTTAAAATAACTATTTTTATAATTTTGTTGCCATGTAATTAAAAACATATAAAAGCATCCTTAAAATTATCAGAGACCTGAAGAAATCCTTTTGATTACCCACTAGCCATTCACCCTTATTGTCCCTTATGAAAAGAATTTGATTTTGTTTGGGTTTGGGATAATCATATGCTTAAGATGGGGCTGATGTTTCACTATCCCCAGTGGAGGAGTCTTGATTAGTGGGAGCCAGCCATAGGGAATCTGGTCTCCTTGACCATAGTTGTTCACGATCAGGCATGCAATGGAATTCTGATGGATGGGCTTTAGGGGAAGATAGTTTTTGGTAAATCTCTTATAAAGAGATATCAGAAGAAACATTTTCTCATCTAAACTTTGGATTTCTGTATGTGTGTGAGAATATGAGTTTTAGAGCTTTTGTAGCCATTTTATGAGTACGATAAAATAAATCTGAGGTCAAAAGCAATATGATGAGCATGTCAAAACTGAGCTATGAAGAAGACCTGGTTCTTTGATCATATCACATAATACTGAATTAATTAATCTGGAAATCTTTTTACCTCATCATTTCTTTTTCATTAATAAAAAAGAGAGAGAGAGTTTAGCAAGGTCATACGATACAAGGTCAATGCAAAAAATTAGGGGTATTCCTATATACTAGCAACATAAAATTGCATTTCTCTAATGCCATTATATAAAATATTTAGAGAAAAATTTAATAAGATATGTGTAATATTTATACACTGAAAACTATAAAACTGCTGAAAGAAAAGAAACAAGACCAAAACAAAATTATAGATTTCAATATAGACTCATATAAGATTCAGGTAGGCTTTTTGTAGAAATTGCAAGCTGATTCTAAAATTTATGTGAAATGCAAAGAATTAGAAAAACCAAAATAATTTTTAAAAAGAAAAAAGTTTGAGGACTTACATTGCCCTATTTCAAGACTTACAATGAAACTACAGTAATCAAGACATTATGATATTGGCAAAGGATAGACATTTTAGTCAATGGAATAAAATAAAGAGTTCAGAAATATAATTACACACATATCATAAACTGATTTCTGACACAGGTATCAATGTAATTCAATGGGGGAGAAATAGTCTTTTCAAAAATAGTTCTGGAATAGTTGGATATTTATGTACAAAAAGAAACAAATGAACCTTGACCCTTCCTACCCAACATTTGCAAAAATTAACACAGAATGGACCATAGGTCTATATATAATACTTAAATCTACAAGCCTTCCAGAAGAAAGTAGGAGAAAAATCTTTATGACATTTGATAGTTAAAGATTTCTTATATATTATTCCAAAAGCTGGATCCATAAAACAAACAAACAAAAAAGTTGATACATTGCACTTCACCCAAATAAAAAACTTTTACTCTCTTTAAAAAAAAAAAAACTTCAATCCAGAATATGTGGAGCATTCTTCTTACAACTCAATAATAAAAAGACAACCTACCTCATTTAAATATTGAGCAAAAATGAGCAAAGATTTAAGTAGATACTATTCTGATGAGTTGCAAACAAGCAAATAAAAAAATGTCAATACCATTGTTTATTAAGAAATGCAAATTTAAATTACAATGAGATACTTCTACATACTCATTTATCTTAGTCAACTTAGACTGCTAAAACAAAATACCATAGACTGGGTGTCTTAAACAACACATATTTATTTCCCACAGTTCTAGAGACTGGGAAGTCCAAAACAAAGATGACAGCAGATTTGGTTCTTGGTTAGGGCCCTCTTCCTGGCTTCTCGATGGCCACCTCACAGTATCCTCACAAGGCAGAAAGACAAAGTTCTGGTGTCTCTTCCCCTTGTAAGAACACTAATCCATTGTGGGGATTCTACCCTCATGACCTCATTTAAACTTAATTAGCTCCCAAAGGCCATACCTGTCTATATCATCACATTAGAAGTTAGGGCTTCAACAAACAAATTTTGGGGAAAAGCAAACACTCAGTCCATAATACCACTTGAATGGCTAAAATCAAAAAGACTGACCATGCCAAGTGTTATTGAGAATAAGGTGTGAGTGGAACTCCTCATACATTGATTGTGAAATTGCAAAATGGTAACAGCCACTTTTGGAAAGAATTTGGCAGTTTTTTGTAAAGTTAAATATACCTTTATTCTATGGCCCAGCAATCCTACTCTTAGGTATTTCCCCAAGAGAAATGAAAGGATATGTTCACACAAAAGCCTAAACTCAAATATTTATAAAGCTTTATTAACAATAGACAAAAACTGGAGTGTTTATCACTTAGCGAATAAATAACAATTTGTTGAATATAATGGAATACAAACTCAACAATGAAGAGGAAAAAAATACTGATACATATAACAACATAGATGAATTTCAAAAGTGTTATGCTAAATGATAACAAGCCAGAAACAAAAGACTATATACTTTATTATTCTATTTATATGAAATACTAAAAAAGCCAAAGATAGAAATCAGATTAATTGTTGTCAAAGGTTGGTGGGGAAATTGACTATGAAGGAGCACAGGGGGACTCTTTGGGCTGATGGAAATGTTCTATATCATGACTGTGGTGTGGATTATGCAGCTATATGCATTTTCAAACTTATTGAATTATACAGTTAAATTTGCAAATTTTACTTTATGTGAATTATACATCAATGCAGCTGATAAAAATTAAATGCATTTTTTCTTGTTCCTGCATCCTTTGCACCTTTCTTTATTAACTCAAACCAAGAAGAAGAATACCTAATCAGTAATGCTTTGAACCTCTAACCATTTTAGAGATAGTAAATATTTTGGAAAATGTTTCAAATATTTTCCTTGTTACAACAAATGAGACACGTTGTTGTAATTTAGACTAAAGAATAAAACAAGAGAGAATAGTTTAGGGTTGGTCTCTTCTCTTCTTATGCCTCCTGTGATTAGTAAAACTAAAGTGCAGAATATTGAACTAGCAATGGTCTTCGTCCTTGACATCATTCAGTCTTTGAATAAATTAGAAAAAGATTACCAATAATTTTTGAGTCTGTGTTTTTTCTCTCTCTTTCTCTTTAACAAACCATAGTTTTTCATATATAAATTCCATTTTTACTTCTCACAATTAAGAAAGTTTACAGCATTTAAAAGTGAATTAACTACAATCTTATTCTAAAATTCAAATTAAAATGCTTTTGAAATGTGGATATATTTAGTTAACTCTTTATTACCACTTTTTTGGCAGACTATGAAAAAAAACATTATTTGTACGGCATTTATAATTTCACTACAGCCAAGAAAAGTGAACAAATTTCTGACAAGAACTCCATCCTTATGCCTCAACAAAAGAGACTTAAATAAATCTCCGATCTTAATATGAAATCTGAGATGATTAAACCAAGAAAATCACATTTGGTATTTTAACTCTTTCTAGTTTTTCTTCTTCTTTTCCCTCTTTCATTATGTATTATAGTGATTTTCTTCACAAAATTTTCTTTTCATACATTTTAAAAATTATTCTTACAATGGTAAGCTAAGTGCTCAACAGCAGCAGAGAGGTTTGAAAGACACAAGGTTATATTTTGATAATCTTCCTACTTCAAGCACTAACTTGAACAATCCTCCATTTTACTCTTTTTTTCTTGAATATGAAAGGATAAAAATGGCTATAATAGCTAAAGTTCACATAGTAAGGACAGATCTTTTAAACATGACAATCACAGACAGTATTTAAAAATACAACAATATTCTCTATATTTGTACAAGTAAAGAAAATTTAGACAGTATTTAACTGCAAGTTTTTGGCTTATTTTCTTGGCATACCTTATTTTTATAATGGACCAATCAGTGTTCTCTATTCTTTTAGAAGAAAATAAGATGAAGTTCTCTCTTTTGACTGCTGAACATTTTTTATTTTTGTATACCAACCTTGTTTTTAGAAACTCCAGAAATATTTCCAAATTATTTTCATTCAATTCTGTAATTTAAAAGTAAAGTTAACTTTAAGAAGGTAATGAATGAGTGGGAATCAAATTATTCAAAATTACTGTATCTTCTCAGATGCATATAATTCTGTGTCATAAATTTTAGTATGCTTTTGAAATAAAAAAATGTATCAAAAACATAAAGAAAAAATATCTAGGAGAATATTTGTACTTTATTTTCTTGAAAACTGGCAACTTTGAGCCTGTGTTGTTGTTGTGTTTTTCCCTGTGCTCATGAGAAAAGAAATTCCATATTTTCTGGAACTGTTTTAAGATCATTTAGTAATAAGCTACAAACACTTTTAGCTGGTGGAAAAGTTGGTCTCACAGTGCAAACAATACTTCTTGGTTTGAGAAGAGGGGGAGCTAAAGGCCAAAGGGTACATTCCACTTGTAACATGCTGCATATTTTTGTGGGCAGAGTCAATGCCAGAATGGTTGACAGTTTTTACACCACCAGGCTGGCTTGTTGCTAATGGGATCAACTTCCTTTAGATATGATAGAAAAGTCATGTTGAAAAACTAAATGTATTGATAAGTTGTGGCAAATTGACCCAGGCCTTATTTTTCTTAGATTTATGATTTCTGCATTTGCTTCATGAAAAATCTGCTTTGTGAGGTTTTTGTCTTTGTTTTATTCAGAGTGTAGGAAGAGAAGGAGGGTGTGATGAAGAAAAAGCCTGTGAAAGAGTTTGTTTATAACATTTGTTCTTATTGTTTAGAAGAATTTTTAAGCCATTATGGAAAAGGCCAAAAATAAGGAGAAGGGATAATTATGAAGACAATATTTTAAGAGTCTTTTCGAGAATGGGGGTAAAAAAATAAGCCACTTATAAAGAATGTCTCCCCAAATCCAGGTTTCCTGTCTAATTAGATTTTGGCAGAAGTTACATTCTAAAGCGTTCTTCAAAACATTTGGGAATTTTTAAAAATCTCTCTACAGGGGACTGTATTGGCAAACACAGGCCCAACAGTGAAGAAAATGAAGGAATCAATAAGACATCCCAAGTCAAAAAAGGAGCATTCTTGTATTGTACCTGCCCCGAGAGAAGTGTCTTTTACATATTAATTTGAAAAAGTAAAACTTTAAAAACAAGCATATATTTTACCAAATATGACAAAAATGTGTATTGTTTTGATTCACAGCAATTTTTAATTGTTATACTCAATAGACATTGATGACATTTGTGGAAGTATAATATCTGGGGCAGCAATTAAATGCAAATCTTTACTTTGAAGATGTGAACTGAAAGGATTATTTACATTTGTTTATTTCTGCATATTTTAAGACAATAAATGTTTCAAATTTAGAAAGGTTTGAAAAACTTGGTTGATATATAATAATACTTTGCAAACAAGTACCCCCCAAAATGTTCATCTAAATTATGAATTGAAAGTCAATAGCTACCCAACAAAAACGTTGAGGACTCTTAGTGGAAAGTTTTAGGAGTGAAGATATTTGGGTTCGAGTGTTATTCATGTTACTATTTGTGGGATCATGAGTAAATCACTCTGCAACTCTAAAATTTAGCTTTATCATCAGTAAAATAGGGCTTCCCAATTTGCAAGATCTCAAATTCAATTAGTAACTCTGTTGTCTTCCTACAGATGGTGGTAAGCACCAGTTAGTGGCATGCCACCACTAATCTTCCTTACCTATTCTATTAATACATTAACTCTTCTCAGTTTCATTGTTATAGTTAATCTGAGTAACAAATTCAACCCTAAAGTGTTAAAGAGCAATAAAAATGAGTTTTTACTGTGCTGTATCTTTTAGATAACACTTAAAAGAAAAACCAAGAATCATTAAACTCAGAGAAATTTGAGAAATTTAAGTCAATTTAGGTGGTTCAAGAGGGAAAGTAATATTTTGCAATTCATTATTTTGCTTCTTAAATCTGTCCACCCCTACTCCCCTTCTCCACAAAAGTTTTTTTGTCTTATATCATAATGTTTTAGATTGGGCTATCATTTAAAAAATACCATAGACTTGGTAGTTTAAACAATAGAAATTTATTGTTTCACAGTTCTGAAGGCTGGACATGTAAGATTTAGGTTCCAGTGAGTTTGGTTTCTGGTGAGGGTTCTCTTCCTGGCTTGCAGACTACCACCTTCTCACTGTGTCCTCAGATGGCAGAGAGAGAGCTGTCTTGTCTCTTTATAAGCACATTAATCCTATCAGATCAGGACCCCAGTCTTATGACCCTATTTAATCTTAATTATTTCCATAAAAGCCCTATCTCCAAATACAATTGGAGATTGGGGTTTCGACATATGAATTCTAGGGGGACATATTCAGTCCATAACAAATAATATTACCATCTACCTCTGAATCATGTTAGAAATTGTCTGACTTCTCCTTAGTTTATTAATAATTAAGTTCAATAAAATTCTTTTTCAAAGTATGTTTCATCTTCCCTCCTTTTAAACACTTCTTCGTTTGTTGCATTTTTCCAAACAGATACAGGGAAATTTATAAAGCAATATGGATTTCTAATGATCCAAATAGTGTTATTTGGGGTGGCAGGGGGGTGGGGAGGTTGAGGAGGTGTTATGGGGGAAGGGATAGATATGAGTTAAATTAGAATTACAGAAAGATCTTTTTCAAAATATATTTTTTCCAGGAAGTTCTCTTTACCTGTGAGCTTTCATTTTTTAGAAAGTTCTACAGGGAGTGATGATGATCCACTTGTTTCCTCCTCTTTTACCCAACTGCAATGCCACACCATGATCTAAACCACTGAGATACAGAATGAGTTCCACATTTTTTATTTTGCGATTCATTCCATAGAATGACCATGATTTACTCTTTTAGGTTAAGTACACCTTAAAACACATATGCACAAGTGTTAAACATCATCTTAGACCAGTGATTCTCAAACATTTTGGTATCAAGATTGCTTTACACTTTTTACTATTATTAAAGAACCCAAAGGATTTTTGTTTATGTGAGTTACACCTATTGATAGTTACACATTAGAAATTAAAACTGCAAATATCTTAAAATATGAGACTACACAATATATATTCTATCAGTGTTCAGAGCAATGATGTAATTATAAGTCAGGTAGCCTCTTAAAAACTGCGTGGCACTCAAGATAGAATGAGAGTGAAAAAGCCAAATAACATCGTGGCATCATTATAAAGAGTATGTACTTTGGTCTCAGAGAACTCCGTGAGTCCTGAAACTGTACTTTGTGAATCATTACTGTAGATTATTCATAATTTTTAAGTATCAGTCTTGAAATTTTTTGATCCTGAAATCACCTCATCCCCAATTTTACTTTTTCCTAGAGGGCTAGTTAAAATGTCAATCTCTCTATTGAAGCATTTTTTGATCTAGTTATTTCATAACAATGGAGATGTGACAAAAATATTGGTAAAATCTATAGTAGAGTAATTAGATTAAATAAAATCTATAATATATTTATATTAAAATTATCATAAGGCAATGAATTTTTAAGTAAAGTGAAATCATTTGCTGATGGGGTATAAAGGAAATAGAGGAGGAATGATGTCAGCAAGATAGTGGAATAGAAAGGAAGGCTCTCCTGACCCCCACTAAGAAAAGAATTCTACAGCTGTTCACAGACAAAAGTCTCTCTGTGGGAGCCTCAAAATTTAGGTAGAAAATTGGGAAATCCTGATGGAGACCAAGACCTAGGAAGGTCATTTTTAGGGTACTGACTAGCACTCAGGTAGCAAACCCACCAATTATGTTCCTAGGTTCAAACCTGGAAACAGCCTCATTCCCCAAAGAGCATGGCTCCATTCTTATTTGACCTTCAGCTTACAACCAAAACAACCTGCCAAGGGGCTCAGAGGAATCATGCACACTGGTGACTCAACAGAAAGGCTGGACTGCCTGATGACATTGATCTCAGCAGTGGATCTGAAAGTTAGCCAGCAACTCAGCTCCAGCCTCCCTCATCTGTGGTCTCAGCTTATTACAGCTCATACAAGGATGTAGAGCGAATCTCACACATACCTCAGAGCCTGGGAATTACTCATTTATCTAAACCTTTGTGATGGGCCTGCTGTCCCACAGCAGCTTCCAAGAGGGCTCAGTCTCAGCTCCAGCATCTCTTGCTTCATTTGAGGAACTCTCCCACTTGTGCCAAAAACTGCTGGGAAGCACACACATCTGGGCCACTAGACTGGGCTCAGTAGCATCCGTCCCACAGCAGATTCAGAGGGAGCCTAGAGTTAGCATCAGCCCCTCTTAATATACTCAAAGAATTGTCCCACCTATGCTGTAATCTTCTTGGAGATATATGCCCATCTGGGCCAACAGGACAGTCTTCTCAATTCAGATTTATGGCCACCTCTCCAGTACCCTCTTTGTGTCTTCCCCAGGTCCATCTGGACAAGGAAGCTATACCAAACTTGGAACCCTCACAAAATTCACAGTGAACCAAGGTTTAGGTTTCAGCCCTGTAGAGCTGAAATGTATGCAATAGTTATGGGATCTGACAACAGTCCGTCTACTTATATTTCTGGACAGGCTCACTGAAGAAGAATGGGCACAAACAATGCCAGATTGTCAATATTGGAATAAATTCCTAACTCACTAATGTGCAGACACTGACATACATCTAGGAGAACAATTAGAGAACAATTAGTGAATTAAGACTTCACCTAATGTACAAAACAAAATACCAGCGATAGACCTCAAAGAGATAGAGATATGTGAACTATCAGAAAAGGAATTCAAAATAGCTTAATTAAAATAAACTCAGTGAGCTTCAAGAAAACACAGAAAAAAATTCAGAAATTTATCAGAGAAATTTACCAGATAGATTGAAATAATGAAAAAGTCATTATATTATATAATATAATAATCTCTCATGCTTAAGGGCATGAGAGATTTGAAGTAAGGAGAGGAAGTAATAATAGTCATCTATAAGGATGAGAGAGTAAAAAGGTTATAGAAAAGTAGGATTCTTACACAGCACTAAATATCCACTGGAACTTAGAAGTCATAAAATTAATGTGAAAATAGTATGATGACAAGACCTGACAAGGAATCTTAACATGGGACCTACCCCAAAATAATCTGTGGCTGCAAAACATTTCAATATAATTGATATTCTTTACAATCCTATGTATTATGATAGTATCTATATGCATGTGTTTGTGTGTATTCAATAACATTTTACAAAGTTACAGATAGCAATATGCTGCCCTTCATAGTTGAGCAGCTTCTGACATCTGCTAGGCATCCTGTCCCCCGTGCTCTGTCCCCTCTTTGATGCCAGTGAGTCACAATTGCCTATGCTTATTCACAGCAATAATATCAAGGGAATGCCTATGAAGCCATTTTGTCCTGGTTCTCACTTTGCCTGAGTCTCCTGGAAAGGCAGCCACTGAGTGTGTCAGTCCATGAGAATCTGAATTTATGAATCTCTGGGCTGTGCAGAGATCATCAACATGGGATGAAGAGGGGTGAGAAGTCCAGACCAAGTGGAGCTATGGCAATGAAAGTGCCTTCCACCCTGAGGCCACCCCAGACCTGGAGGAACTACAGGCCCTAACTCTGCAGAAGAGCCTTTGAAGTACTTGGGACTATCTCCCAACTAGGCAGCTCTCGAGAGGACACACGATTGGTTTATGTCACAAAAACATATAAGAATCTTTTGAATCTAGGGAATAATAATAAAAATTGGAACTGGAGGTCAGTTGGAGGACAAGAACATTGAGGGAAAAAAAACTGCTCCTTGACATTTTCTGTTAGAGGTATGCCATTCTGTGGTGGGACTTTCTTACTCTGAACAAGAATCAAACAATATTTGTTGAATAAATGTGTACTCATACTAAAACCTGTGCCACACACTTTCAGAGGTAGATCCTTAAATATCTTTTGATTTCTTTCATAAATATTGCTCTGTATAGACTTTTTTCTTTTACTTTTTTTTTAATTTCAGCATATTACAGGAATACAAATGTTTAGGTTTCATGTAGTGCCTTTGCCCCACCTGAGTCAGAGCTTCAAGCATGTCCATCCCCCAGATGGTGAATACAGCACCCATTAGGTATGAATATACCCATCCCCTCCTCCCTCCTCCCAGCTGCCCAACACACGATCAATGTTACTACTATGTGCACATAAAATATTGATCAGTTAATATCAATTTGATGGTGAGTACATGTGGTGCTTGTTTTCCCATTTTTGTCATATTTCACTTAGTAGAATGGGCTCCAGCTTGATCCAGGGTAGTACAAGAGGTACTAGATCACCATTGCTTTTTGTAGCTGAGTAGAACTCCATGTTACACATATATCACATTTTATTAATCCACTCATGAATTCATGGGTACTTGGGTTGTTTCTACCCAAGGGAATTTGCAATTGTGAATTGTGCTGCTATAAACATTCTAGTGCAGGTGTCTTTTTTATAGAGTCTTTTTTTCCTTTGGATAGATGTCCAGTAATAGGATTGCTGGATCAAATAGGTAGTTCTACTTATAGTAGCTCTCTGAGGTATCTCCAAATTAGTTTCCACAGAGATTGTACTAGTTTGCAGTCTCAGCATCAGTGTATGAGTGTTCCTATCTCTCTGCATCCATGCCAACATTTATTTATTTATTTTTTTTAAATGTCATCTCCTCATAGAGGCCTTTTCTTACCACCCTATGTAAAAAAAGCATTCTCATCACTTTAATTTCTTTTTTTTCCTTTTATTTCATCATATAATGGGGGTACAAATATCGTTAGGGTTACATACATTGTTCCCACCACCCTTCCTCTCCCACATGCCAGAACTTCAAGTGAGTCCAATCCCCAGGTGGCACGCACGGCTCACATTATGTAACTCTACACTTCCTCCCCCCTCCCGCCTGCCCTCCATCCAACAAAAGATTTGTTTTTTACATTTTGGATACATTGTATAACTTTGCCTCTCCCTAAGAAGGGCCAACATTTATTATTTTAGGACTTTTTGATAAAGGCCATTCTCATCGGCATTAGGTAATATCTCATTGTGGTTTTGATTTGCATTTCCCTGATGATTAGAGATGTTGAGAATTTTTTCATATGTTTGTTGGCCAGTATTCTGTCTTCTTTTGAAAAGTTTCTGTTCATGTCCTTTGCCCACTTTTTAATGAAGTTGATTTTTTCTTGCTGATTTTCCTAAATTATATATAGATTCTAGTTTATCAGATGTGTAGCATACGAATATTTTCTCCCATTCTGTAGGTTGTCTGTTTGCTCTTGTGATAGTTTCCTTGGCTGTGCAGAAACTTTTGAATTTGATCAGGTCCCATTTATTTATTTTGGTTGTTGCTGTGATTGCCTTTGGCGTCTTCTTCATAAATTCTTTCCCTAGGCCAATGTCTATAAGACTTTTTCCAGTATTTTCTTCTAGAATTCTTATAGTTTAATGCCTTAGGTTTAAGTCTGTTATCCACCGTGAGTTAATTTTTGTGAGAGGTGAGAGGTGTAGATCCTGTTTTAGTCTTCTACATGTGGCTATCCAGTTTTTCCAGCACCATTTATTGAATAAGGATTCTCTTCTCCAGTGTATGTTTTTTCTGCTTTGTCAAAGATTAGGTGGCTATATGAGGATGGTTTTATATCTGGGTTCTCAGTTTTATTTCATTGGTCTGTCTCTGTTCTTGTGCCAATACCATGCTGTTTTAGTTACTATAGCCTTGTAGTATAGATTGAGGTCTGGTAAATTGATGCCTCCCAATTTGTTCTTTTTGCTTAAGATTTCTTTTACTATATGGGTGTCTTCTCTGGTTCCATACAAACCATAGAATTATTCTTTCTAGATCTGTGAAAAATTATGCTGGTATTTTAATAGGGATTCCATTGAATCTGTAGATCACTTTGGGTAGTATATATATTTTAACAATGTTGATTCTGCTGATGTATGAGCATGGTATGGTTTTCCACCTATTTACATCTTTGCTACTTCCTTCCTTGGTGTTTCATATTTCTCCCTGAAGAGGTATTTCACCTCCTTGGTTAATTATATTTGCAGATATTTTCTTTTCTTTATTGCTATTGTGAAGGGTATTGAATCTTTGATTTTGTTCTCAGTTTGACTGTTGTTGATGTACAGGAATACTACTGATTTCTGTACATTGATTTGTAACCTGTAACTTTTCTAAATTTGTTTATCAATTCCAGTAGTCTTACAGCAGAATCTTTGGGGCTTCCTAGATATAAGATCATATTGTCAGCAAAGAGTGATAGCATTCAGACTGAAGATGAAGGGATGGAAAACAATATTCCATGCAAATGGAAGCCAAAAGAAAGCTAGCATAGCAGTCCTGAGTTCAGATAACTTAGTCTTCAAATTAACAAAAATAATGAAAGACAAAGATGCTTACTATATAATGGTGAAGGGTATAATTCAACAAGAAGACATATCAAGTCTAAATATTTATATACCTAATTCAGGTGCACCCAGATTCATAAAGCAAATCCTACTTGATCTCAAAATGATAAACAGCAGTATGGTAATATCTGGGAACTTTAACACCTCTCTGACAGAACAGAACAGATCTTCCAAACAGAAAATAAACAAAGAAACAATGCACCTAAACAGAACTCTAGAACAAATGGGCCTGACTTACATTTACAGAACATTCTACCCCCAAACCACTGAATATACATTTTTCTCATCAGCTCATGGGACATTCTCTAAGATTGACCATATCCTAGGCCACAAGGCATATCTCAACAAATTTTAAAAAATAGAAATTATACCATGAATATTCTCAGACCACAGGGGAATAAAATTAGAAATCAACTCCAACAGAAACTTTCATCTCTTCACAAAGTCATGGAAGCTAAACAACCTTCTGCTGAACTATTATAGGGTTAAGGAGAAAATTAGATGGAAGTCAAAAGATTCTTTGAACTAAATAATAAACAAGAAAAAAGTTATCAAAATCTGTGGGACACAGCTAAAGCAGTCCTGAGAAGAAAATTTATATGCATAAATGCCTACATCAAAAAGACAGGAATATCACAAATCATCAATCTAATGAATCATCTCAAAGAACTGGAAAAGGATGAGGAAACTAGCCCCAAACCCAGCAGAAGAAAAAAAATAACAAAGATCAGAGCAGAACTAAATGAAATAAATAACAAAAAAAACTATATGGAAGATTAATAACACAAAGTTGGTTCTTTAAAAAAATAAACAAAATTGACATGCCTCTTGCTAGATTAACCAGAAGCAGAAAAGAAAGGATTCTAATAAACTCAATCAGGAATGAAAAAGGAGAAATTACAACGGATACCACAGAAAAACAAAATATCATCTATGAATACTATAAAAATCTCTGTGCACATAAATTTGAAAACGTGGAGGAAATGGACAAATTCTTAGAAACACATAGCCTCCCTAGTCTCAGTCAGGAAGAAATAGAATTCCTGAACAGAGCAATATCAAGTACCGAAATTGAAGCAGCAATAAAAAATCTTCCTAAAAAGAAAAGTCCTGGAATAGATGATTTCACACCCAAATTTTAAGAGACCCACAATCACTTCACTTCCCCCACCCCCACAGACTCTCCATTCAGCCTGCTGTCAGAGCACTGCCGGGGATGGGAGAAGGGTGGCACAGGCAATGCAAGATTGTCTTTTCTCCCCTTTTCAATGCCTCTTTCCTTGATATAATGTTAGAACCTGGTTGTATGATGGCTCACCTGACTTTTGGTTCTTCTGAAGGTGATTTCTTGTGTGGATAGTTGTTGAATTAGCTGTTCATGTAGAGGGACAATCACTGGAGGTGTCTATTCAGCCATCTTGTTCTGCCCCGCTACACAGGATTTTGGAAGTTATAAATTCATTTCCATTCTCCAGCTAAAATTTTAAACAATGTATTTAAACTTTAAAAAATGATTTCCAGAAGTTAATCCATATCATATTATTCTCTCAAATAGGACAAATATAAAAAATAATCATGCCTTTCTATATCCTCTCTTCCCAGCTCTCATGTATTTGAACTTACAAGGACAAGAATCTTTTTTTTACTTTCAGAACCAAGCTTTTTACTTTTGCCATCTTTTTACTTTTACTTGGATAGTGATTTTAGTATTTATACTTCAATTCTCCATGCAATAGAATTCATAAATATAAGCATATCATATACTGTGATTATTTTATTATTATAACATAAAATAAAGCTATAGTAATATAGTATAGTGCACATTTGTTGAAGAAATATTAAATATATACATAAACCAAGAGAAAAGAATAGAGAGTCCAGAAAAAGGCAAACACCTATGTGAGCATTTATGGATTTGAATCATTTTGAAAAAATGGACTATTTTATTAATGACGATGTAATAATTTAGCATCTATTTGGAAAATATAAAGTTTAATTCCATACATGTGTACAACACACCTAACACTACATTTCAATTAGATATAGTGACAAATGTAAAAAAATTTTAAATATGACATATAAGGAAAAAATTGGAAATATTTTAATAGTCTTGAAATGGAAAAGTCTTTCCTAATAAATTACAAATCTGAAATCTATATCAAAAACATTTGATAGACTTGACTGATTTTTTTACTTCTATATTTTCAAAAATCTTATGGCCGAAGATAAAAGGCAAGGCACAGAGTAGGAAAAATATTTTCAACATATACAAGAGTCAAAATTTTTATAATCAGAATATACACCTAGCTCTTACAAGCAAAACAAAGCATTCTCAAATGATGAAAAAAGAAAGAGAAAAACCAACTCAGGGAAGAAATATAATTAATCAATAAGTACACAGAAATATTATCAACCTCACTAAGAATCAGGCTAAGATAACTTAAAAATAAGATTTTAATATTATGTCAAAAATGAGAAATAAATTTTGAAAGATATTAAAATCCAGTTTTGGTAAAGGTGGAAAAAATGGACAGGTTTCTGTATTTTTAATTAAGCCTTTTAGGAAAAAATTTCTTTTATTGGCAAAGTTATTTCACTTCTAGAAATCAATTTAGAGAAATGCAAGCGCATGTGAGCAAAAAGACTATGCCAAGGTATTCATTACAGCACTGACTGCTTATTTAAAAAAAAAATTATTAAGCCATTACTTTGGAATGATTAAATAAATTATGATTTTTATACAATACTTCATAGCTGTTTCAAAAGTATAACTAAATAGACTCATATATAAAGACTTTGACAACATATTAAGAGCACATACCATTTGCTTCTATATAAATATATTATATATTTATATTCCTTTTGTGTAAGAGTGACAGAGAAATAGAGAGACACACAGAGAGAAAGAGAGAGAGGAAAAAGAAGGGAGGGAGAGAAGGATGAACAGAAGAATGAAGCATATTCATATACTCACGCAGGAAATATTTGTTGAACACCTGTTATATACCGGTCTTTCGTTCCATGATCAAGACAGACAGGGTCCCTGCTCTCAAGAACCTCTTCTTCCAGAAGCTGACAAAAAAAATGTAAACAAGCATATGAACAAATAAATACTATGTAAAGAAGTTATTCACCCAGGAATTATTCACACATTAAGAAGTGCTATAAAAAACTGATACGGGAGTACTATAGAGAATGAAAGAGGGGTGATGGCAAATAATAGATCCGTGGTTAGGGAAGGCCACATTTGAACTGAAACCTGAATGAAGAGCAGGAACAAACCAGAGAAGGAAAAAGAGAGTTTCAAGCAGAAATGAGTTTAGCATGTTAATCAATAAAAAGGAAGAAAACCACTCTGACTGGCCAGTATTAGTACCAACAGACATGTGAGACCTGAGGTCAGAGAAGTAGGCAGGGACCAGGTCACACAGGGTCCTGTGGGCTATTCCAAGGGGCTTGGATATTATTAAAAGTACAATGAGATGATTATTGGAGGATTTTCATCAAGTAACATAACTTGATTTGTGTTTTAAAGTGTCACTTTCACCACCTCATATAGAATGAATTGTATGGGGCAACAGTTGAACAGAGAGACCATTTAAGAATGTGTCACAGTAATCTAAATGACAGATTATGGTGGTATGCATTAGCAGTAGAGATAGAGAAAGTTAAATGCATTTAGTATATACTTAGGAGGCAACAAGGCCTACTAATATGGGGAACATGAGAAAGAAATCAAGGAAGACTCCAAGGTTTTAGACTTGAGCAATTGGGATGCATGTAGGAACAATTTATTAAGGCGGAAGACAAAGGGAGAAGCAGGTGTTGAACTTATAGAAATCAAGAATTCAGTTTTGAACATCATAGGCCTAAGTTAATAATAAAGCTAACTGTTGTGTAGGTCTTTGTATATTTTAAGCACTTGTCATATGTTAACTCACTTAATCCTCATAAAATCCTATTGCATAATATGTAGAGTTTGAAACTTTTTTAAGTTAATTAATATTTTGCTGGATTTTTTTAAAAAAATAGTGCTCTATAGATTACAAAATGATAATAAAAATTCTATGTTGACTCTTAAATAGATTTATTCCTTATTCGGTCACTTTAAGTATGTAATTTTTAAAATCTTGAGGGTCAACAGTTGCAGATAAAGTTCAGAAATTTTGCAAGAAAGTAGATTATTTTGGTTTATCAAATCTAAAAGAAATGGATTTTAAACAATAATAACTCTAATCCCTGACTCTGAGAGTTCAGACTCAGCTAAGGAGGGAAAGAAAAGATAGAGATGGCATTACAATTTTCCCTCGGGTTCCTTTAGCAGGGTGGCTATTTGTACAACCTCTGACACTTCATTCTTAAAATGAAGACTAGAGAAAAATTAAAGTTAATATTTTAACTGAGTTTGAAGAAGTTTATAGCTGTAAACTTAACTTGATAAAAATCTTGACATTCTATGGGTTTTCAGTTTTATTCAGCTCTTAAGAGAGAACTCTTGTTATCCTGTTTCTATATATATTTTAATTGCACTTTGTTCTAAAGAACTACATTCATTCTACAGCAAATTGGAACAGGGTGCATATGTCTGCTCATAAAACCTATCGCAGCCCTTAAAATGTAATCAATTTTCTCTAAAAAGAGTGAATATTCATTCACATTCCACCAAGCCACTCCCAGGATAAAGCAGTCAAATTAATCTTTTCCTGAGACCCTTCACTACCAACTAGTTTTTTTTTCTGAACAAAAAGGAGGAAAAATATTTGTTCACTTCTGTCTGGGGCAATGTTTAGTCAAAAGCACCTAACTGCAATTGTCTTCTTCCTCAGTCCATAGACAAATGATCTGAAGACGTATTATTGTAATCTGTGAAATCACTAGACAATAAACAAATGATGCCTTTCCATACGGCACCTCTTAAAATTTCTAATCAAATTTCCTATGTGGAGTAGCTTGGGTGATAGAGAGCCCCGCCAGGAAATGCCAATGTTTATTCATTCAGAGCCCTTCCGCCTTTAAAAGAAGATTCTGGCTTTGTCCTCATGCAGTGAAGAGTGTGCTCTTCTTACATTTTCAGACAGCATTTGACAAAGTTCCACATCAGAGATCAAGGTCTTGGTAGAAAGATTGAGGTCTAAAAAAGGAGGAAAACAGAATAGACATAAATGTACATGAAATGGATTGAATGTTGGCTAAAGGGCAGATGAGTGTATGGTCATAAATAAAAACTTTTCATGGTGACAAAAGGTAACCAGAGAGAGATTATTGGATCAGTGTGAGGGTCCTGCTTGTTTATTAACTGTTAAGGTGAATTTGGCAACCAGGTTGAAAGAAATATATCTGGTTCTCTAAATATTACGTTGGAGAAATGGAGAATAACATTGAAATGCTTTTTTCTGGAGGAAAAAGCAATGCTAGATTATGTGATAGAATATATATTTTATAAATTGAATCAGGCTAATAGAGCTTCAGTTTGAAATGTTAATCCATATGTTTTTTGTGTATTCTACCTCTACACTATTATAAAGAGGGGCAAGTAGGCCAACTGTAAAGACAAAGGAAAGAATTGAAAGTAGAGAGTCCATTAAATGGAAATGAAGAAAAGGTCCTTTTCTTAAGCAAACCAGGAAATTAGGGACTTTGCACTTTGCTGTCATAGACATGGACCCCTTTCCCCCTGACTTATGATCCATAGTGGGTACCAGATAAAATACAGGATTCTCAGTTAAGTTTGAATTTCAGATAAACAATAAATGTTTGGTATAGATATGTCCCAAGGAATATTTATGGGGCATAGCTATTCTAAAAATTATTTATTGTTTACCTGAAGTTCTACTTTATTGGGTGTCCCGTTTTTTTTGCTGCTGCTATTGTCGTTGCTTTTCCAAGTCTTACAAACCTAACCCAGAGACAAACTGCCATCCAACAGTTCTAAACATTTATAAACCCTCCTTTGGGGAAAGAATGGGACACTTGGGCACATAGTGTGGAAAGGAAACCTTGGCTGTGATGAAAGTGGAATCAAACAGAACTAATCATCATGATTAGATTAGATTTTGGGGGGATGTCCTTTGATTTTATCCTCTTTAACATAATCTTGCTTCCTACTTTGCTGGTCCTGTCTCCTCATTATGAATAAGATAATTTGTAATAAGTAACATTTTTGCTGTGGATAACTTCATAATGCATTTTTTAGTCTTGAGAATATTTTTGTGTTTTGCTTTCTTTTAATAGAAAAAAAGTGTTTTAGATTACTTTAAATCTATCAAAACAATTTTAGTGAGTTTAAACCTAAAATTTAGTTTGTCGAAACTTCTATAAATACAGGCTAATAAAAAAAAAACAAACACATGAGATTGTCAGGAGAGACAAGAAGCATAGCTTCTGTCTCTCCCATAGGTAGCATTGTATCTTTGCATAAGTGCATGGCTTCTTTTGGTCTCTGTTTATTCATGTATGGGAAAACAAAGCTGCAAAAAATAACTAGATTGTATTAATATTTCCCAAGTCTTAACACTTTAAAATTATAAAAATTGGATATTTAATAGTTATATTGTAGATTGAAACTTTTTTGAAATTTACCTGTTTTTCCTTGATGCAATCCTCCATTTCTTCATCTATAGTTCCAGGGCCTGTGTAGCCTGAAATTTCTGGTCCAACTTCAAAACTCAATTCCAGGACTTGCATTTCTGGCAATACAACTGACTGGCTATTATGAAAAGTCCCTTACTATGAATAACTTATGAAAATTGCATAAAATACAACATAAAGCCTTTTATGTGCATAGTTTAGCTCATGCAGCAGTAAGAGCTACCTTCAGGGCTGAAAATGGAGGAAAATTAAATGTCAGAGATAGAAATGGACACCACTTCTGTCTCTATTTTAGCTGTCCTGGTTGTGGATGTGACTGAAGGGGCAGGCCATGGTTGCTAACCTTGACAACCAAGAGGCTGGCATTTTATGGGCCCTAAGGGACAAGAGATAAAAGCCTGAATCCATGTGAGCTGAAGAGTCAGAGCTGAGACTCCCATAGAAAGCCAAGATCCTCAAAAAAATACAAACTCAATGGAAGGGTACACTTTAAAAAAAAAATACTTCCTGGCAAGGAGAGATGAAAAGGAAGTCTGGCTACCATAACCTTGACACTTGATGCAAAATCAATTCTCATTTCAGTTGTACCAGAGCCCGACACACACACAAACACACACACACACAGAATCATGTGCCTCATAATGATATTTCAATCAATGATGCAGTGTATATATGAGGGTGGTCCCACAATATTATAATGGAACTGAAAAATTCCTATCACCTAGTGACTTCATAGCCGTGTAACATTGTAGCACAACACATTACTCATGTTTGTGGTGATGCTGATAAAAACAAACCTACTGTGCCGCCAGTCATGTAAAAGTATAGCACACATAATTATGTGCAGCACATAAGACTTGATAAGACTATGTTACTAGTTTATGTATCAATATTTACTATGCTAGACTATCACTGTTTTAGAGTATATCCTTTCTACTGATTAAAAAAAAAAAAAAAGTTAACTATAAAACAACCCTTGACAGGTCCTTCAGAAGGTATTCCAGAAGAAGACGTTGTTACCATAGGCGATGACAGCTCCATGCATGTTACTACCTCTGAAGACCTTCCAGGTAGGACAAGATGTGGAGGTGGAAGACAGTGATATTGATCATCCTGATTCCATGTAGGCTTAGGCTAATGTGTGTGTTTTAGTTTTTAACAAAAAAATTTAAAAAAGTAAAATATAAAAAAGTTTAAATAGAAACAAGCTTATAGAATAAAGATATAAAGAAATAAAATATTTTTGTACAGCTGTACAATGTGTTTGTGTTTTAAGATAAGTGTTAGTACAAAAGAGTCAAAAAGTTAAAATGAAATTAAAAGTTTATATAGTAAAAAAGTTGCAGTAAACAAAGGTTAACTTGTTATTCTACAAAGAAAAACATTTTTTATAAATTTGTCAGGTTTTAGTCTGAAATGTCGGTTCTTGGTGCACTCATGACCGAAGAATGATCAGACACACCAAAGTTAGGCAAGCACAAAAGTGAGTTATATTTAGGAGAGAAAAATAGGATTATGGGGCAAGAGCAAGATATAGGTTTATAGAGCAGGATACATATGCCGCAGATGACAACTGGACCCAATTTGCGTCCTTTTGCTCTCGAGGCAAAGGGAGAGCAGAAGGAAGGGCGCAAAAAGGCCTTGGCTATGGTCTGCGCCTTGTTTTATAGTACCTGAGTTGGGACCTGCCTCGTAGTTCAGAGGTCACCACGGAACCACTTTGATTGGACAATTGGGAGCTGCATGACCTGAGTCTTACTGTGCATGCAGGTATCCCATGAGCCTCTCTGAAAGCCCATCTGGGGGAGTGAATCACAGCAACACCCACTTTCGTCCCTAGGAGACCCACAATCCCTCGCTATCTACCTCACGAATTTAGTGTATCCTAAGTGTACAGTGTTTATAAAGTCTACAGTAATGTACAGTAATGTCCTAGACCTTAACATTCACTCACCACTAACTCGCCCAGAGCAACTTCCAGTCCTGCAAACTCTATTCATGGTAAGTGCCCTATATAATTGCACTTTTTTTATATTTTATATCATATTTTTACATAGGTTTTTGTTGTTGTTATTGAAGTTTTTATTTTCTTATGTTTTTTTTTATTTCAGCATATTATGAGGGTAAAAATGTTAAGGTTACGTATATTGCCCTTGCCTCCCCTCCCCCCTCGAGTCAGAGCATCAAGTATATACATACATAATGAGTGCGATGCATATGTTTTCTTTATTTAGATAAATTTAGATACACAAATATATTGTGTTACAATTGCCTACAGTATTTAGTACAGTAACATGCTTCACAGGTTTGTAGCCTAGAAGCAATAGGCCATACCATATAGCCTTGGTGTGTAGTAGCTATACCATTTAGGTTTGTGTAAGTACACTCTACAATGTTCACACAATGATGAAATCACACAACACATTTCTTATAATGTATTCCCAACACTAAGCAGCACATAATTCTGTGTACACACACACACACACACACACACACATACACATATTTGGGCCTATAAATCACACTGTTTTTTCTGAATATCATGAGGGTTTTTAAATTAACATACAGATAACCCTCTTATCTGTGGTTTTGCTTTCTACAAATTCAGTTACAGTCAACTATGGTCTAAAAATATTAAATGAAAAATTCCAGAAATAAACAATTCATAAATTTTAAATTATGTACTGTCCTGAGTAGACTGATGAAATCTCACGCTGTTCTCCTTCCTGGGCTATGAATCATCCCTTTGTCTGGCATCTCCGTGTTGTTTTGCTACCCACCTGGTAGTCGCTTAGTAGCCCTCTTGGTTATCAGATCTACTGTCACAGAATCTCAATGCTTGTGTTCAAGCAACCCTTATGTTACTTACTAATGGCCCTACAGCACAAGAGTAGTGATGCTGGCAATTCCAAAGAAAAGCCAAATATATGGCAATGAGAAAATTTTAATCTCTTACTGTGTCTAATTTATAAACTATTAATAACTTTATCGTAGGTATGCATGTATAGGAAAAAACATAGTATACATAGGGGTCAGTGCTATCCATGGTTTCAGGCATCCACTGGGGGTCTTGGAACGTTTCCTTCATGGAAAAAGGGGATATATTGCAGAAGGTGAACTAGAAAGGCAACATAGCTGGGCCACCTGGCAAAAGCAAACAAAAAGTCTCCAAATGGACAAATTCTCAGCCCAGACCATGGGATTTCAAAGACAAACTCCACCATACGCACCATCCAAAAATTTTAAAACATGCTAGGAAACAATCTACTCATGCAAGAGTTAGCAGAAACAGCAAACAGTAGAATTAGACACTAAGAATTTTAGCATATGAAATGTTTAAATATATTCTATAAATATATATGTTTAAAATATTTTTTAAAATAGTTGAAAGACCTAGGAATAAAATACTACTAATAAAAAGGGCACATTTTTTTAAAAGACAATATATGCTGCTAGAGAGAAATTATATAAAAATATATATTTAAAGATATATACCATTGACTTTAAAAGAAAAGTATGTTAAACAGAGTCAAAGAGAGAATTTCTGACGAAGAAAGTTTATTTAACAAAAAGCTCCTAAATGTTAGTGGCTTAATGCAATAAAATTGTATTTCTCAATTACACACAGGTATTGCTAGTCCACAGGTTCTCTTGGGTTTCTCTCCTCTAAGCAATGCCTCAGGGACTGCTAATCTTTCCATTTTTGTGCTCTCAGAATCTTCCCCATTTATCTCACAGGTGAGGGAAGAGGTTGGAAACAGAATGTTAGTTGTATGTGTCAGTCTTGCAATATATTAGAAAAAAATAGTTGAGCTCAGACAAGAATGTGATTTGTAAACAAAAATGGAAGAGTGGCTCCTGAAGTGTGTAGAATTTCATGGTAAGAAAAGCTAACTGCTTCTTGATCTAAGCAGTTATAAATAAGACTAAGGAAGATTTTGAATGACAGACCCCAATTAAGATTAAGCCTTCAGCAAAAATGAGATTAAGGGTGTGGCCTTCCCACCCAGGCCAAATCCAACTCTGTTGTCTCAGTCTCAAGATAGCTATCGGTAAGTTAGAATGGAGGCACTGAGTTTGGGGAGCAAATAAATAAATAAATAAATCTAGATTAACGATTTTGTTTTAAAAATAACTTTTGAGCATGAATCTTGGTACATGGAACTGACTGAAATTAAGTAGATCAGAAATCTACTACACTTTTGAGGGAATTGTATCATCCAAAAAGAAAATCACCAGCCTGTACTTTAATAGCCTTTTACTGATCATCAGAATAATGACAGTTTCTTAAATATGCATGGGCAGCTTATAAACACTGTATATCCCCAAGAAGTGCATATTTCTCAACACCAATCTCTGACGTAGCCAAAGAAATAACAGACAGGGAGAATTGACTAGAAAGTGGTGCCAAGGGCCATGAAGAACAATGGAGGAGACAATTCCTCCCAGAAAGCAGAATTAGAATAATCAAGGAACTTTCTCTATCCCCAGAGGTGTCTTCATAATGACTGGCAGATGGATTTCATGATTACTATGGGCCAGCAATTGATCTGTGTCTCTTGTTCTTCTTCTTTCCAAATGGGAGTATTGATTATGTTTTTTTTAATCCTGCTCAACAACTGTATGTTGGCTTGGTAGGAAAAGGGAAGGGTAGGTGATTTCACTGGGCCATGAACAAGAACATACAGACTTGATAAAAAGAATCAGAGATCCTGGCTAGATTTAGAGTTATGTTTCTTGGGGAGGGGGTGTGTAATTTATGTTTGAAAGGAACTGTTTAATGGATATGATAAGAAGATAGACCCTAGTAGGAGTCACCTATGTGTTCATCAAATAAGCTTCCTTTTCCTCCTAGTCACACAGTTGACTATATTTCCAAGCCTCATTTGCCATTAGGTATGGCCACTTCACAGCTTTTGCCAATGAAATTTGGTAGAAATGGATATGTATCTCCAGCATCTAATACAGAGCTCTCAAGATAGTAGATGCTAAATAAAAAATAATGAGCAACCTGTGCTCCTCTCTCACACTTATTTTCAATTTAGTTACTCATTAAAAACTGATTGAATACTCTCATTCTCTGACCTCCTAGGACTCTACCACTTAAGGCTGAACTAAGACTTCTCTTCCCATAATATCTTATGAACCACAATATTTCACATACCCTCACTACTATCAGAAGTTACTTCTCTTTCTTCCACACCTTCCAAATTTTCCAAAGTGGTACCAATTAAACTGTTAAGCCATTATTAGGGGCATTCTCATTGGTGTCTTTTTGGCTGCCATGCTCTAACTTCAGAAATACACTTTAGTGAAGGATCTCTCAGGTTCAGAGTTAGGCTAGTGGGGATTCGCCCTTTCTGATAGAATCTTCCATAGAAATTATCCTGTCTCCAGAAATTGACAATAAACCAGTTAAGGAAAGTTTTATAAAAATGTATCACTCTAGGTATAGTTTTTGGGAATTGCATTACCAGATCCTGGATAAAAACGCAACCGCAGTCAGAAAAGTCTAAAACACCTCTTTGGAAAGCAAAAGGTTGCACAATAGATTGCAAGGCCAAATTTAAATTTTTCGTATGTGAAATATCTTCACAGCAGCAGTGTTGTTTGTCTTCCCTTTGTGTTACCACAAATTAACTGAGCAATCTAGAAAGAATTCTAAAATGGTAAATATATGTGTTCTTTGAAAATAAACAAACAATTTTTAGACATGACCAGTTGCTTAAATACACTATCGATCATTATAATGAAGACCCCAGTCTTTCACTAACACACAAAGCATATCGTTTTGGCTTATGAATTGGCTGTGACAAGGCCCTTCCCCCTCTCCTTTTTTATGGTCTATGAACATCACCCCCCTACACTTTTCTGTATATAGACTAATTAAGAGAATAATGTTACATTTGATTTTCTTATTTTTATCAAAAGTGATTATCTTTAACGAATTCTTTAAATTGTTCTGCTTTTTGTATCAGTGATTAATGTATTGTGCCTGGTTCTTCTTGCCTGTTAATTGTTTTATACAAGTGGATGCTAATATAAGCAATAAGGTTTTATTAATGTCCCAATCAAATATATTGAAGCATATATGTGTTAAATACACGCGTGCTAAATAGGTGATCTTTCTTAAAAGAACATTAGGTTTTGAACATTGATCCATATGTATTAATTAATGTCTCTTTCAAAGCTTTTCTGCAAGATGATTAAAGTTGTTTATATTTTATCATGTAAAGCAGTACATCTATTAACATATAGATTTATTCACAAAGTGTAAATGAAACTACACCACCTGAAGACACAAACTTGAACAGAGATAGATTTATAATTCAACCCATATTTATTTCAAGATAGGTCATCCATTAAAATAAAGTCTTGCTCTGCCAAATTATTTTTTAAAAAGTTACCTGGAATTAAACAAAATAGAGTTTATTGAAACCATAAATACAGAAATGTTTATTAATTATGGCACTCTGATTCTATCAAAAATGCAGCTTCCATTATCAAGAAACATCCCCAAATTATACTTGGTTCAAGCATTAGTTACAGAAACTCAGAAACACTAAAAAAAAAAAAATGATTTAGCAGCGAAAAAATAAAGCATTGATGTCAATGTAAATATGATCATATCAAACTGGACTTAACTCTTTTTTCTCTCAACTTTCTAATAGCTGTTAACATGGAATCTTACCATAATGTTTTACCTGATTAACCTTCAAATTGAATCACTGCCCATGAATAAATTTAATCTGGTTTCAAACAATCCCTGAAAATCCAGTTATTTAGTTAATTTTTATCCATTTTTCTTTAAATGTGAAATTTTTAAATTTTAAAAATAAGAGATGAAGATAGATATTCTGTCTATCTTCAGCCTGGTCAAAACAAAGAATATTCAAAGGGTTCATAGCCATAATAAGCAAAGAGTTAGTAAAAATCTGTAGGAGAAAGACATACCATCTGTGGTAGTTTTAAAACATGTGGTTTAAATTCCCTATTTGCAATTTTTTGTTTCTCCTCTGAGTGAGAAATCAAATCTGTGTACCCTCCCCTAGATTCTGGGCAACTTTGTGACTGCTTCAACCAATAGAGTATAGCCAAGTAATGCTGTGTGACTTCCAGAGCCACATCATGAAAGACAGTGCGGCTTCGCAGGAGCACTCACACTTGGAGCCCTCCTCAATATTGTATCAGTAGTTCACTGATTCTAAAGACCCTCTGCTATGAGGAAGCCAAACAACACGAGGAGACCCTAATAAGACTTCTGGTCAGCAGTCCTAGTCTTTGAGTTATCCCAACCCAGAGGCCAGACATATGGGAAAATGAGTTTGTGTACATATTAGTATTAATTGTGTGTATTGATACAGGCGTATAGTAGTTTCTGCAATGGACTGATCATGTCCCCCAACAATTCATATGGTGAAACCCTAATCCAAAAGTGTTGGTCTTTGGACGTGGGGCCTTTGAAAAGTAGGTAGTTCATGAGACTGGAGTGCTCAATAATGGAATTAGTGCCCTTAGGAGAACAGGCCAGGGATCTAGCTAGCCCTTTTCTGCCTTCTGAGGATACAATAAGGGGTAAACAATCTGCAACCTGGGAGAGGGTCTTCCCCTGAACCCAGCTATGCTGACACCTTGATCTTAGACTTTCAGCCTCCTGAACTGTGAGAAGTGTCTGCCTTTTATAAGCTACTCAGCCTATTGTACTTTGTTATAGCATGCCAAGTTGACAAAGGCGGTTTCCTATGCTGCTATAATAAATTACCACAAATTTAATGATTTGAAACAATATAAATTTATTATCTTGCAATTTGGAGGTCAGAAATCCAAAAGCGATTTCAATGGACTGTGTTCCTTCTGAAGGCTCTACGAGAGCATCTTTCTTCTCACCCCTTCCAGCTTCTAGAGGCTGCTGGCATTCCTAGCTTGTAACCAATGCCTTCATCTTCAAAGCCAACGACAGAGAATTGAGTCTTTCTCCCATCACATTACTCTGACACTCACTCTCTTACCTCCCTTTTTCATTTGTAAGGAACCTTGTGATTACATTGGACCCAGTTGGATAAATTTTTAACACCCTTAATAAAAACTACATAAATGAAGTCTATTTTTCATATTCTGAAATCTAGGTATTATAAAGTTTTTTCAAAGTGAAATATGTTATATTACACATTATGATTCAGCTAAGTATTTGTTCCAAAAATCAAGATCTCTGTTCTGTAGCAAAAAGTACCTAAAAAATTATCATGATAATTTGCAAGCCCAGTACAGATTTTTCACCTATTTGTATTGTAGGGGCCAAAGAGAACCACTGACCCTCTGAAGGTTTGCTAAAAAATCAACTCACAAAAGGTCAATTAATTGGAAAAAGACATACAAATTTATTTAACATGTATACACGGGATCCTTCAGAATGAAGACACAAAGACACAGGGTAATTTTCTGTTTTTATGCTTAGGTTCAACAAAGTATGGACAGTCATGTAGAAATATGATTGGACAAAAGGGTATGATCTAATGCTAAGAGATTGAGCAACCAAGCAAGGTCTATCTGTCTATTTTCTTCTCGGCTTCTCTGAGCACGCATTTCTTCCCTTTGGGTCTATGGCAAGACCCTCTCTGGAATGGGGGTCTTATGATCTACGGTCAAACAAGGTAGGTCAGATCTTTACAGCCAGTTTTTACCCAGAATGGTGGAGGGAAAGTTAGAGTAATATTTTGAGGTTTTATGGCTGGCTCTGGGGAAAAGGAGTTTTGGTTTCTGTGACCTGCTTTGGGGAAAAGAGATTCTAGTTTCTATGGCTACCTCAGGGGAGAATGTGGCTGAGAGACATGAGGGCAGGAGAAGGTCAGAGAAAAACTTTTGCTTCTGAGGCTGCTTTTGAGGCCTTCATTTTGGAATATTTTGAGCCCCAAAAGTATTTATCTTGTTTACCATTTCAATTAATCCAACTTGAATACTGTAAGTTTCCAGAAAGTCTAGATTAATGAATGAGCTACCAGGAAAGTGCACACAGCATAAATTCCCAAACCCTTAGCATGGCATTTAATATCATTGGCAATTTGGACCCTTCTAACTTTCCAGCCTCATCTCTTGCCCTTTTACCTGACTCATCCCATATTCTGGTCTCACCTTACCTAGGCATAAAATACCTCTGCCTCTAGACATCTTTAGTTTTCTCTACCTGGAAAGTTTCCCTTCTCTCTAATGAACCTGATTCACAGATACTCAGCTAAGAGGGTACACCAGAAGCACCAAAGAATTCTGTTGTTATTGTTTGGTTGGTTGGGGGGTTTCCTTTTGTATTAATACAAATGCCCAAGGCCCACCCAAGGAATCTGCATAATCATAATCTCTAGAATGTGGATAAGATAAAACTATAATTGAAAAACATATACAAGTGATGTTAATGGGACTATAAGCCATTGACCTATTGAAACAGAAAGTAATTTCTCCTTGACAATTATACCCTTTCTGCACATATACCTAGGAGTTATACTTAACTATTTACATGTATGACCACAATCTTATAACCATCTAATCAATTACAAAGTCCTGTTGGTATAACTATATCTTGGGATATAACTTTTTTTTTTATTATATCTAAAAATTCTACCCCTTTCCATGTTCTTTGCCTTCAATTAGGGCCCAAGCCAACAAATTTAGACTATTGCAATACCCATCTAATTGCCTCTAGTCCTAATTGCCTTCGATCCAGACTTTACAAATCAACCAGAGGAATATTTTAAAAAATGGATATCCCTATTATTACTTTTCCGCTTAAAACATTTTATTAGCTCTTCATAAGGCAAATGTTCATATAGCAAAGATCAATTGCTTCAGGATCTCTATGGAGCATGCCCACCTAACTCAGATTCTCACCCTTTGTTTATCTAATTCATCATTCAGGTCTCAATTTAAATAACTTCCTTAAAATCATTTCTTCACACCCTCTTACACATATAAACATGCCCATAAGTTAGGCCTTCTTGCTATCTGTTATCAGAATCTTTGCTCATTCTTTTCGTAGTCATCGTTACATCTCTAATTACTTGCTTTCATAGGTACACTGTAAACTTCAAAAGAGCCGGAGCCACACCTGCCTTCCTAGTACATGGCGAGAATTCAGTATTTAATGAAGGCATAAATGAATTAAAAAACAAAAAGAAAAAACTGACTGCAAGCATTTGTTTCCAGTTACCAGATGTTTTATTTTGTTTAAATACAACTTAAAAAATTGGAGAATGCCAAGCTAAATATTTTGTTGATTTTTTCTAAAAAAAAAAAAAACGGTTCTTGTTTTCTTTCTACAAATGCTTAGAAGCTTTAGATGAAAATGTTAATTATTGTAAAACATATATAGGAAAAAAAGCACAGTCATACATATGTGGATAGTATATTAGTCATGGAGTGGGCCAGAAACAAATGGCACATCACTGAGGAGTGTCCAATAAAGAGATCTTTACCATGGTGTGGGGGGATGTAAGGCAACCTCAGTGCAGTCCTGCAATGCTAGTTAACAGCATTCTCCTTCCTCTCTCCAATCTCCTGCTGGGTTTCCATGGTGTAATCCCACTGGAAGCAAAAAGGCAAGGAACTTTGACAAATTCCAAGGCAATCTCTCAGGACACAGAAAAGGGTAGAGAACAGTAAAGCGTCGGTCTCCAGGAAATAAGGAAGCTCATAGCTAATAACTTCACCATTCTTTTTTCAGTGAGCATAAAATTTCTGAGTGTGTGTTGCAATACATTTGCTATTGTTTGTTTTAGACAATGAAGGAAAATAAGATATGAGGATCCTAGCAGAATGCCTGACACAATTTCTATACCTATCTCCTTCCCCAAGAGCATTTTCTTTTTCCTCTCCCACCCTCTTAACAACAACAACAAAAAAATGTTAGGATCCTGAAATTTAAAAAGACAAGGCTTCTTAGTATTGGTGTCCTTGTATGACTGAACATTTCCAGGCTGGAGAAATGTATTCTATTCAAATTCCAGCCCTCTTTTATTTTGACATCAAAAGGAATTTGTGTTTTCTCAAGAAAAAATGAAAAACGATAGGACCAGCTTTTTGCTGTTTTCTCCTACTAGGCAAAAGGTTCACTCTGGAGGGCACACATATGTTTTTCTTCCTTCCAAGGATGCCATTTTATTTTTGGATAAACACGAAGTGAATGTTTTCTGAGCAGAGAAAAACATGGCCTCAGAAGATTCTAATGGTTACTAGATTGTTTATTTTCTAGCTGAAAATGTATTTATTATTTTCTGAGTTTCTCCTCAACTTATGGTCTAAGTTTGAAGGAGAGAGATAGAGATAGAGAGATGGAGACAGAGACAGAGAGAGAGGGAGAGACAATTGGCTAAGGAAGAAGATAGGAAACAGGATGGAAAATGTCTTAGATCATTAGTTCTTCATAGTCACCTTTTCTACCACATAGAAATCATAAAGGAAATAACTAAAAATCAACAATGTCAATTTTTTAAAAGCTTGTTCTCTTCAGACAGAGTGTCACAAAAAATATCTACCTATATGTGAATAAACAGAGTTAAAGAAGAAAACTTAACCTTGACCTGTTTTCTCTCTTGGTTTTCATCCTCTTTATCATCTTTTAATCTTGGACCATTTTAACTGAACTTCCTTGAAAATTACCTCTCTTAGATTCTCTGGCATAAGTAAGGATACCTTGGAAGGACTTTTTCTTATCCTGCCTTCTTAGAAACGTAATCATTTCCTAAAATTCAGTCCTTAAGCCTGTTCTCTTCCCTTTTCGCACTCTTCTATTCAGGAAACACAATCATTCCCATTGTCTCAGTTATCACACTTAAGAAAACGACTCCCAGATCTCTTAATTCCTGAACCCAGTTCCACAGTTGCAATAACAAACTCAACATTTGCACGTTTTTTAACATCTAGATCATTCTTTCAGTTTCTTAACTCAAAAAGTCACATTCACATTTTTCTCCCTTTTTACTCTCCATTATATAACTAGTTCACAAATCCCAATGCCTTTTGCATTACACATCCTCCTCCCCATTATTCTTGTCACCACACTGGTTCTGAGACAGGAATGAGATACTGTGCAGGCAGTTAGGGCAGGGGTCAGAAGTAGAAGGCAAACAGGATAAGAAAGTTACAAGCATCTGAATATGCTTAGCTAAGACAAATGTAACCAATAAGGGCTTTTAATTATTTTGCTTTAGCCATAACATCTTTTTCTAAGATAAAAGAATTCCTTTATTTGGGGCAACTACCCTAAATTAACTACCCTCATTAACATAGTAAAATCACACCCACCAGTGTCAGGATAGTTTATAAATGCCATGGCCACTCCTGTAGGTTATCCTATAAGGTCAAGAAAAGGGAGTGTTCCCAGTTCTAGGAACTCTCCATCCCTTTCCCAGAAAATCCATGAATATTCCACCTTCAGTTTAGCATATTATGAGGGATTAACATAAAAGGACAGACCCTAACCCTGAGGTGGCATTGTTCCTCTCTGGATCAGATTGCTCTTTACTTTTCTGTGAAAGTGTACTTTGCTTTCAATAAACCTCTCTGTTTTTCTTCATATCTGGTGTCTGAACTCTTTTTCTCTCACTCATGCCCCTGCACTTGAATTCCTTCCTGCCTGGAGGGCAAGAGCCCTCTTCCCCAGCTGGGATGCTAGTTTCAGTTCAGACTTATTTTATTTCCTACCTTGACTACCAAGACCATTGCTCGTGTCTTGTCTCTTCCCACTAATATTTATCCATCCTACACACTGTGGTCAGATTGGTCTACCCAAAGCATTACTGAGGTCCTCTCTGCCTATAGAAATTCTAATCTCCACTTTTAGGTCCATTTGAAATTCTACTTCCCCCATGGCATTTTTCTTGATAGACACACTATAATATATTCCTCCTTTTACATCACAAAACTGTATGTGTGTGTGTGTTTATGTCAGTTGCCTCACGCCTATAGCTGTTTATAAGGCAAAGCACATAAAAAAAGAGAAATCGAGAACTTTAAATAAAAAAACAATATGACAAAAATGAATCTAAGTCTCTCAGCATTATATTTTGCATTCTTTGTTTACATAAACTTTCAAACAGTATTAATCAGATTCCTCTTTTTTCAGCATTCTTTGAATTCTGATTCATTCATTTAAATGTTAGACATCAAGACTGAACTCCCTTAATTATTCAAAAACTATGGACTCTAGAGAGTGGTAATTTGGTACAAAACAAATGTAAGTAGAAAGAGTGAGAAAAGACATGGAATGCTACCTGTATGTGCTATTACAGTTTTGTGAACTTTGAATTGAATTTCTGAAGAAAAGCAGCTCACTTTTGCATTACCTGGAACCTGCTCAAAATGAAACCTCAGCCATTTGTGAGTCCTCAAGGCCACACAAAAGCCCAGGTCTAATGATGAACACTAACCTCCACCCCACTGGTTTCTTGGCCTATTGTCACCAATAGCTTTCTTAATAGCTGCAAAAGTCACAAGTGCCCAGCTCAGAAAAAAATGTACTGCAAAAATCAAGGATGTAACTAGCTCATTTATCTAGGTTAGAAATATCAATATTCTTTAACGCTATTTCTCATCTTGCCCTGTGGATGTAGCGTCACCCAAAAGTCCAAGAAAATTATATCATTTTTTTAGCATTTTCATGGTACAAAATTGTTCTCATCTGGCTGGCAATCTGAAAGACAGCTTATCTATAAAAAGAGCTTCAACAGAAGTTAGCACATTTGCAGTCCATGTGACCATGTTCACATGTGGAACAGCTTTCTTGACCTTATTCCCACTCTTTTTTTCCCCTAAGAAGAAAGAAATACCCTAATTTAAATTAAATATTCAAATTAAATGCCACATAAGTAAGAAATATTTAGGTGTGACTGGGAAACTGGGGAAGCTGGATAGAAGGAAGAGATCACTTATGACTAAGTCTTTGTGTGCACAGTATCAAAAATGAAATCAAGCAATGTCAAACCCAGTGACTGGACACTTCATAGCAATAGTGCTATATCCCTTCACTTTAGTGAAAAGAAGCCTCCTCAGTCATTTAAATGGTCAGAGGCAAATATTTTATGGCAAAGAGTAGCTTTCAGCTGGAGGTTTTAATGTTTTAGATTTTTGGAACACATAAAAGTGTGAAGTAATCTAGAATGTACCAAAGCAGTATCTCTCAAATTCTTCCCTATAGTTTACTCATTTTGCTAATAATATCTCCTGAGATTTATGAAAGTCCTAAATAACCTTGTCAAAAATCTGAATATTTAACTCACCTCACAGACTAATATTTTTTAAAATATTTATAATTTATAGAATGCTGAGACTTTTAGTAAATGATCCATAAGGTACCCTCAGCCTTAAGTCCTAGAACATTTACTTAAAGCAATAAAGTTGAACTGAACTTCACTCCTAGTAGAATTCTTGCTTACAAATAAGAAATACCTCTTCCTTGTTTCTATCTTCTAAAATCCACTCTCAAAGCCACTTTGCTTTGTTAACTTTCATAGCATGTATTCTCACTACAGCCTTCAACACCTGAAAAATTAGTGGAAGAATTTGACTGATTATAGAGGCTGTTTTACTTGTTCCACAGCTTGTTCTAAAAGGGATACTCAGCAGAACTTGCATTTTTTTCTTTCATTTTGTGCTGTCTGCATGAGTAATTACCTCCCTGATTTCTGAGATGCAATTGAGTAGCTTCCACATTAGAAAAATCCAAAGATTGATAGAGCCATCGCTCCTAAAGGATCGGTCTGCTGCTGTAATTCCACAGAGTAGGTCATTCAAATAGCAACATGCTACAAAGTTTAATTTCTCTGGTTTTTAAAAGCCAGATATTGTTACCAATTCAAGAGAAACTGGAAAGGCCTCACAGGTCTTTTATACAGGTGAAGAACTTTAAATTCCCCTGCGGGGTTACTTCCCACTCTCATGGAATATGCCATCCCGCAGGGTGCCTGTGAGAAACCAAGGTGCAAAGTTCACTTTCTTGAAAAATATAGCTTATGACAATTAATTTGCTCATCTTGTTAATGACAATTTTGAAATATCTATACTGATAACTTCAGAGCAAGCTGAAATCAACTATGCAAACTCCTTAGCAGTATTTGAATTATTGTGAAGATTTACAACCTGGTTAATAATGAAGACTTCCCTCTTTTAAAACAGGTATCGTTGGATGAGGTGGTCTGCTCCAGCTGCCATAACAAAATACCATGGACTGGTGGCTTAAACAACAGAAATTTATTTTTGCACAGTTCTGGAGGCTGGATGTCCTAGATCAGGGTGCCAGGATGGTTGGGTTCTGGTGAGGGCTCTCTCACTGGGTTGCAGACAGCCACCTTCTTGGCTGTCCTTGTATGGTGGGGGGTGAGGTGGAGAGAGAGAGATCTCTAGTGGTAGCTTCCTCTTTATAGGGACACTAGTTCTATTGGATCAGGGCTCCACCCTTTAACACTTCATTTAATCTTAATAACCTCCATAAAGACCTTATCTCCGATACAGTTATATGGGGAGTTGGGGCTTTAACAGATGAATTTTGGAAAGATACAATTCAATCCACAGCTCAGTCTAAAGAAAAATAAAGATACAGTGAGTGTTCACACATTCAGACATTCAAAATCTGTACAATTCCAGACTCATGTTATGTATGTGTGGAATCTGGGCTCAGGCTTTGGTTCCTCCTTTTTTTTTTAACCTAATCAGTCTGGTGGTCCCTTGTATCAAGCAGGTATCTGGCATGTATACTACAGAGATTGCACAAACCATTACAAATAAAATTATTTGTAGCGAGCCAAAGAAAACTGAATCAAGTTTTGTTTATTCCCTAGTACTTTTCAAGTTAGCTTATTTATTATATTTACAAGCTTATTCAATTTGTTGCAGATGTTCAGCAGAAGGTTTTGTAAGTATTTACTGTTAGAATGTTTTTCATAAAATCTATTTTCCAAATGTCTCAATAATGACAAAAGACCTCCTAACATAATATTAAGCTAGGAAATGCATCTAAACGTCACAACTGTAATCATAAGTGGTGTAAGCTGTAGTTGCTGTCTGATTAATTTTGGCTCAGTATAATGCTGTTAGAATGATTATTTTTGACTCAAGTTTTTTTTCTCTTTAAATAAAAGTAAACCCCAAAGTAGAAAGAATATAAGAATAAATTATGGTCTCCCGAACTAAATTCTCAATGGAAGCAGTGAGTTTAATTTTCAGATAATCTTAGACATGTTTTCTTCATATAGCAATATTGAAAATAGACTCCTACTTTTTAGATAGAATGACAGTGTTGTTTTTAAATTTAAATATTTATATTCACTCTATTTGTATAATGGGGAACTTTTTAAAAAAATTTTTTTCTGTTATACTATTTATTCTTGGCTTTTAAAATTAGTTCTGCCCCATAGTTAGAGAAGCAAGATCTTTTAAGTTAGCTGCACATTTAATTAATTGAAATTCAACCTCCCAAGACAAACCACAGATGCCGGACATATTTAGCAGGGTCTTCTAACCAGCTGTACTAATCTTGGCAGTAACAGTACCCTGTAGCTAAACATCTGGACAGAGCTAGGAAACAGAATAATAAATAATTTTAGAATTCTATCAGACAGATGCCTACAGGTGACATCACAAAATATAAACAGAAATGGAAATAGAAACAAAAATATCTGTTGCCTGATATAGCATTACGACTTGAAAGACAGATCATGCAAATTTCACAATACTGCCCTAAACAAATTTGACTTAAAGCAATACCATTTTCTATTTTATAACTAGCTGTCAGATTGCATAGTATAAAATCTTAGAGTTCAAACAGAGATGAGGTAGTACAGTTATAAAAATTGCACCATATTTTGAAGAGGCGAAGGCACTGGTTCTCTTATGATTTAGTACTTAATGTCAGGAATAAATTTAACTTCCCTAGAAAGCATAATTTTAAAAAAAAAAATGCTCCTATGCCCTAAACCTGCCCACTTCATTAGGGCACCATTGAATTCACCATAAGGCTTGTGAGAACTGGTTGCTTACTTTTAAAGATTCTCTCAAAGAGGCATGTTTTTCTATCTGTACAGAATTTAAAACAATAATCGACATTATTTGTTTTCACTTTAACACAGATGGACGTTGAAAGGATTTCTACACCACTTCTTTGCTTGTCATGATTCCAGGATGACCAAACAACTTTAACACCCATGTTCCCAGGGTGGATTTAGGAATTTTTTGATGGTACAAAGAAAGAATGAAGACTGTCTCATGCCTAATGGCAAATTTCTATTGTAATAGATAGGAATACAGACTATGGTTATGCATTAGACATATTTTTTTCTAGAAAAGGATGAATTGAAAATATCTTCCTCAATTTCATATTAGAAATTAGGAACAATCAAGGATACGTGGTAGTCAAATAATTTGAGCCTAAAATAAACATAACCAGTGTGTATAGGATAGTATATTTGAAAACTTTAGTTTGATTCTGCAGCAAGACCAAGACATTGAGAAAGTGGTTCTTACCCCCATGGGAACATATATAATTAAAATCTCTAGATAATCTGAGACAAAATATCATAAAACTTTATTTGTTTTAGATTTGTCATTCAGTGATTAGGCATAAACATTCACTGTTCAGAGTTCTTTTTCAACCTTTCCATATTATTTCAAGTATATATAGAAAGTGACTGAGCATTAGAATCTTTCTTATGGAAGCAAACTGAGGTGGGAACATTCACGGAGGACAATAGTGTTCTCTTAGGCTCTTAGGCCAGGATTTTTGTTTCATCTTACCTTTCAGAAGATTTTATTTCCTTTATACTCAGATAAAAAGTCTGTTTCCATGTAAATAAAATTTTAGGGTTTTTTGAAATTTTGATTAAATCTTTTCCTTTGCAGAATAAGGTAGTCAAATGTGTGCTGTTAAGAATTCACAACATCACTGTAGCTGAAAACACCAGAAATTTACCATTTTACCATGAGGGAGGAAAGAATACCCCAAACACTGTTAGTTTGCTGAGCATCATTTTCACTTCAGTAATAAAGTAAATAAGTTTCTTAAATGTGTTTAGAAAGGTATCATGTGAGAAAAAAGGATTTTCTCGTTCTAATATTCAGTGTCTTGATTGAAAAGCAAACCGATATTTGGGGAAGAGAAGAGTCCTAGAGAAACCGTGAGAGAACAAGGATCATATGTAGACAAGAACCAGGAAATTAAAATTATATTAGGGTCATAATTATAAGAAAATATCAGAACAAATAAGCTGAACATAGAATAACATAAGGATAAAAGAACTAACATTTGTTTAATACATTTACAAACACTTTCATGTATATTTGTATATAACTATATAGCTAGAAAGATAGGTAGATTGATAGCTGTATATATTTGCAAATCTATGCATATACTTTTTCCAGGAGCTAAAGTTTAAACTCTGGTTGAAATTAAAATAGAATATGTCCTTTAGATAGCAAGAAATGAATCCTACTTATATAAGCATAATATTTTATTATTATTTTATTTTTATTTCAAAATGCTTCATTATAAGTATACTTGGGGATACTTGTATACTAAATATACTTGTGGCATACTCCCCAAATATACACCTTATTAAAAAAACAATATGTAAGGAAAATTATCTTGTCAATTTACTCTGTGTAACATACTTAACTCACATTATCATTTGGGAACTATCTAGCCCAAATAAAAATACACATAAGGGTATACTCAACAACATTTTAAATGATCAATTGGAAAAGATTATGGACTTTTGGGGAATTCCAAAATTATGAAATAAGAGCTATATATAGTACAATCAAAACATTATATGTATTATATATACATATATACTATATGTGCATGTGTATATACCATATGTACATATATACATATATGATACACATACACACATATATGTGTTGTGTATGTATTTATATATCTTTATGCATTGAATATACCTAAGTAATATATTTAAAAATAATATATTTTACATGTAAAATATAAGGATATATGTTGATTTGTAACAGGATATATTAGACAAATTAGAGATAAGATTTAAATATTATGAGGACAGCAAAAAGATGATCAAACAAACAGTAGTTCTGCAGTTACCTCTGATTGCCACACTGTTCCTTGAACATGTCAGATAGGTTGCCACCTTAAGCCACTAGACTTAGCTGCTCTCTGTCCCTGGAATGTTATTCCACCACAGAGATGCACATCTTTCTCTTCTAACTCTTTCAAATTTTGTTCAAGTTTCAACTTGCCAATAAGAACTTCCCTGACCCCCTATTTAATATTGCTGCTCTATACCCTCATTGCTTGTGCTTCCTGTCCCCTTACTTGTTCTAGGTTTCATTGCTGTGTTGTGGTGGTGGTGGTGGTGATTTTTAATTTAAACCACTTACAACTTTATAACATACAACTATTCAACTTACTTATTGTGTTTATTGCCTATTCCTACCTACCAAAAGGTAAGCTCACTGAATATATTTTTAAACTTCTTATGGCTCTCAAATGTTCTGAAAAATGTCTACTGTAGCAACCTTGGTCCCAAGAATGACATCTCTCTAGTCACACTAAGTTATCGTCTTTCCTTCTTGCTATGAGTCCCCAGGCTAAAGAGCTATAGTTTCGCAGAAGAGAGCATCTTCCAGATGAATTCTAACTTCTGAAATATTCTCACCTGTGTAAAGCTCATACTCTATGGTAGTTCTAATATAATTCAATCAAGCAATCTTCTCTGGCTATATCCAGCTGTGCTTTACTGCCACTATTTCATGTCCACTCTTCTACAGGCCATATATACATAGGATGAGACTACCCCATAAAAACAGAAACAGACCCCTTCCCAGTCTGAGGCTGTGAGTGATTTAAGACATAGACATGGCATATTCTACTTTATAAAATGTAAATTCACTGCATTCTTTGAACAAAAAGCAACATCTCACATTTCTACAGCATTTTATTTCATTGGATCTTCGCAAAGTGGTGTTAGGGCTGATATCATCAGTCTTCATTTTTTAGATGAGGAAACAGGAGTTTATATAAATTAAGTAAGTTTCCTGAAGTCAAATTTCTAGTAAGTGAAAGAACTGGGACTATAATATGTCTTCTGGTTCTTAATTCAATGCTGTTTTTTCTAAATCATTCTGCTACCTTACATCAAAACCCAGGTCACAGAAACTCTGATTTACAGAATGCACTGATACCAATTTGAGGGCAACCTGAATCACAACTCATTCCAATTCATTTCTAGTTTGTTCTACTCTTTTCTTCCCCTAGCTTTAAATTTCATCATTCTTTCCAGTAGAACTAATAACCAAGATTTATTAAGGATCTACTGTTGACTATCATTATACCAGTCATTTTCTATGCACTATTTCATTTATTAATATATCCTATAGTATAGGACAGGAAGAAAAGAAGAAGAAGAAGGAAGAAGAAGGTGAAGAAAAAGAAGAGGAGGAGGAGGAAGAAACAGAAAGAGAGACAGAGAAATTGAGATTGTGTTTATTCAGTCTTCTAGGCATTCTAGTAAACCAATTGACTGGGTAGGTTTCAGACATTCACATTCTTATTCTTTCTAAATATATCCAAAATGTAATTGATATCTGTTAGGAAAGACTGAAGTCATTTCCTACATTTGCACTCAGAACAGGATTTTTTAAAGCCTAACAGAAAAAAAATGTACATCATTCATATCCCTCATTTCATAGAACCTCTTAAATTCCCAGGAGAATGTTCTGTTCATTAAGCAGTAAGCCTAGAGTTATTGGCAAAATTTCACTAAATCCTTCCACATCACTTACTGCTGGCATGGATTTCTGTGCAAGAGAGCACATACTCTCCATCCTGGTGAAATGCCCTGTGCTGGCAAAAGTGCAGACCAAATTTCCTGAGTCTTAACTCTTGAGGGGAGTGCCTCTCCTCATCTTATCACCTATAACCCTACACTCAATTTCCTGGTCCAACCCCCTGCTAGATCTGGTTCATAAAGGATTAAGGAAAGGATTGAATAGAGGCATGCTGATCCCCAGAGGAGCTGAATTTACTTCCTGTATACTAAAATCTTACTGTCATGCTTTATTTTCTGAAGGAAATTTTCCTCCAATACCCTCAAATGAGATTGGGAAACTGTTCTTGAAAACTGAAAACTAGTTGTTAGCTTGTTCATTCACAAGTCACTGAAAAACATGGTTAAATTACCTGAGACAAGCCCCATGGGTATTACCAGCTTTATCTCAACTGGATGGAATGGATGACCAGATACCTGACCCAGGATCACTCAAATCATCTCTCCCTAGAACAAGACATGTGAGGAGGGCAGTGCCTCTTAGAATCCTCGTGCCTATAAAAAGGAACCACATAGAGAAAAAGAACCAATTAAACAAAACAAAACAAAAAAGGCAACATGGGCAAGCAGTGTAATAAAGATAACAAAATAGGTTATTTTTTAATATATAGGTTTAAGGATTTTTAATACATAGGTTTAGGGATTAAAGATTAATTAATTCCATAATGTATATTTTTTTACAGTTTAATATCTGTAAAATCAGAATCATAGTGATACATAAAATAAAGTGAATCTTACAATGAAATAATTTATGTTGCTATGTTCTTCTAACTAAAAAAATATATTTATCTGACTTATCATATTATTTTGAGGTTACATTCAGTATATAAATAAAATTTTAAATATCCTACTTATCAGAAATTGACTCTGAAAAAATACCAACAAAATCTGGTTTAGGAAAAGTAGTTTTTGTGCTAAAATTGTAACGAGTGAATTGAAGGCATTAGAGCTGGAAGCAAAACCCTGGGGAGGTAATTAATGATTTAAAGTTTCTAGTCCAAGTAGAAGCATTAATTCCAAACACTGTAGCACCAATATTGTGTTTATCATGATGATATTGTATCAGAAAATAATGAATGTATGAAAGTTATGATTTATAAATATTTTCAGATAAAATATAAATATCGCAGTATAATTATCCGTAGAATTCTTATGGTGAGAAGTTGAATAGAGGTAAGGTCAAACCCCATTGATGAGAAATTTCAAGATAAACCAAAATTTTTCTCTTATTATAATAAAATATCACTGATACCAATAAAGAATACTAGAGCTGTGTAGTACCTACTGTATTATGTATTCTGATCCAGGCATCAGTGATAGGGAACATGTTCATGGAGACAACCTCCTCCAGAAGCCAGCAAGACAATTTTGAGAGACTCGAAGTTACTCTGGAGACATGAAATATGTGTGAGTAGAGTCAGACTCAGAAATCTGCACAATAAAGGAACATCTATGGATTTATTAGCACATTCAATTTTTAATATAAGTATAGTCAATCCACTTAACAGTAAAGGACTAAATGTAGAATTGAATGATAAAAGAAATGTGGAGAGGACATGGTTGAATGGTGGTGTCCAAAAAATATGAATAAGTCTTAACTCCTGGTACTTATGAATGTGACCTTATTTGTAAATAATGGTGTTTGGAGATATAATTAAGGATCTCTAGATGAGATCATCCTGGGCTTAGGGTGGGTCCTCAACCTAATGACTGGTGTCTTTAGAAAAAAGAGGGAGACTTAAGAGACAGTGGCACACAAAGAAGTCCATGGGAAGACAGAGGCAGGCAGAGATTGGAATTATGCAGCTACAAATAAAGAAACATCAAGGACTGACAGCTGCCACAAGAAGTTAGGAAAGAGGCATGGAACCCCCACCACCACCACCACCAAACACACACACATCCTTTAGAAAGAACCATTCTTGAATGACACTGATTCTGAAATTCTGGCTTCCGAAAAACTGTGAAAAAATAAATTTCTGTTGCAGTAAGACAGCAAGTTGGTGATAATAAGTTACAACTGCTCTAGGGAACCAGCATAGGCATGGAGAAGAAAACTACAGAGAAAGGACAAAATAGGAAGAGAAACAAAGTGTTGTGTAAATGAGATGAGCCAATAGATTATGAGTCATTACTGACTCTAGAAATATTATGAGAAACACTGAAGGTAAATGTGTAGCTTTAGCACTGGCTGCATTTTTTATGATAAAATAAGACTTTGTCCGGTGCTATCAAATGATCTACTCTTCCCTTTCCAAAACAATAGGAAGTAGAGCACAAAGGTTAAGCATCTGAGGGCTAGACGGCCTGGTTTCCAATTCTCCCCCATTGCTTAGCTTATGTTTAGTGTTTGTGTGTTTGTTTCATCTGTAAACTGGAGATGATGAAAATACATATTTCATAGAGTTTTGAAAGGATTAGATGGATTAGTATATATATAAAGTGCTTACGACACTCTAAGTTCATAAATGTGTTTATTTTTATTATTCAAGATATCATTGCCATCAAAGTTTGTGAATTCTCTACTTTTATCTCAATAATGTTACAAGTCTACTGCACAGAATTAATTTGGAAGTGAGTAAATCATATCACGTTGCAAAGAAGATAGAAATGAGAATAGGAATTCCAAAAAGATGTTGAGATAATGAGATAATACAAAATGTAACCAGGGCTTTTTTGAAGATGCTGACTGCTCTCCTCTGTTCCACAAAGTAAACACCAGCTAACATGGCACTGAGAACAGCTTCCTGAAAGAACCGGGGGCCATCCGACAGCAGACTGTCACTTCTCAGGTCCACAACTCCCTTCTGCAAAGAATATCCTCTCTTCCTGTGTTTTGTCTTTCTGCATTTGAGATTATATTCCATTTTTTTTTCTATTTAGACTCCTTATTCTTCCCTTTGTTGAATTCTCTCATTTTGATCCATTTTCTCTTTCTTCTCATAAACTTTTAATTTTTAAAAAAATTATCAATAATAGAAAATTTTTATTTAAAAAAATTTTTAAGGCATTTAAATAACTTTTGAGGGAAAAACAGAGTTATAAGCATTAACTTGTTTAAAAATGTTAATGGCATAACCTTACTATGCAATGGCTTTGTCTAACATTTTTATCCTGATTTTCTTCCTTTATTACTTTATTTTCTTTTTTCTTTAACATTTCTCCTTTTTATTTATTTATTTATTTTTATTTCAGCATATTATGGGGATACAAATGTTAAGGTTACGTATATTGTCCTTCCCCCACCCCCCTCGAGTCAGAGCTTCAAGTGTGACCATCCCCCAGACGGTGTGCATCACACTCATTATGTATGTATATACCCATCCTCTCCTCCCCCCTCCCACCTGCCCGACACCCAATAAATGTTATTCCTATATGTCCACTTAGGTGTTGATCAGTTAATACCAATTTGATGGTGAGTACATGTGGTGCTTGTTTTTCCATTCATGGGATACTTCACTTAGTAGAATGTGTTCCAGCTCTGTCCAGGAAAATACAAGAGATGCTATATTTATTTTTATTTTGTATCTTCCTTTGCTCATCATCAATATTATTTATTTTGTGTTCACTTGGGGACTGAATGGTCATTTTTTTCCCTCCCTGAAATTGTTTAGAAGCAAATCTTTCCCATGCATCACACACATACATATATCTTACATTTTACTTACAAGTACCTTGTAATGAGAATATTTCCTGATTTTTCTAAGTACCTTCTTCCATCCTTGCACTGTGTAAGGAGACAGAGCTCAGTCACTGAAGCAAAAAATATTTTATAACATTAAAAACATTGCATGGTTTGATAAATATCCCAAAGGCAATACGGCTTTTCTAGAAGTTTAATCCTTTTGATAGTGTCAACTACAGTACACTGAAGTGTTAATGTTAAAAGAGGTTTTTAAGAAATCTTTTGAAAGCATGTTTGAACAAATGTACTGTAGTCCAACTTAATTTTTTGTTAAACATTTATGAAAAAGAAAATGTAAAAGAGCTCAACCTTTGTCACACAAAAACAAGATTTAAATAATTCAAAGTGATGATTAAACATGAGGATTACATAGGTAGTAATTTAGCAGCAAATTTTCAAGTAAATTCTAATTTTCCCTCTACCAAATATCTCTGACAATTTCCACCCATCATCTCTTACTGTAAGCTAAGATATAGATAATACTATAATCATACATTCTCTAAGAAATATTGGGCCATATTTACAACTTTAAATTTAATTAATCATATGAGCTAACCAGGACCTCTAAGACTCTGATATTTCATGAAGATTTAAATTTTGCATTAAAGCTTTCCCCTTGGTTCAAAATCTAACTCTAGGAACACTGAAAGGGTCTAGTAAATGGTCATCTAGATTGTTCATTTCATTATACTCTAACTTTTTATTCTTCAAAACTAGTACATAGAGTAGTTTCACCAGTAACTAATTTGGAATAGGTGAAAGAAGGTAAGAAAAGAATGAAGATTGTTAAGATAGGAAAAGAGTAAGGTCATCTCTAAGATGAGATGTATTTTTATAGATAATTATGACCAAAAAAATTAATTGACTCTATATGACCAGATGTCTATTGGGTCAGAACAGTGGGAATAAAAAAATAATAATAAAAATAAAAAAACAGGATATATGCTTGTCCTGGAGGGTCTCACAATGTGTCTGAAAAAATAAAATCTATAGATAAATAATTTTAAAACAATATTTCTATCTAAATGGTAGCATATGTGGTAGATATTATAAATGAGTGCTGTAATTCTCCGAGGAAGAGAAGATTGGAAAGTCAGGAAAGTCTTTTCAAAGGATAGAAAAAGAATAGAGGATAGAGAAGAAATTCAGGACACAAAGAAATCCTTCTAAATGTGTATTTGCTGTCAGACTTACTTTAACAGTAGATAAGTACTGTCACTATATTAAAAATTAAGGTAAAAATAAAAATAATTGAAATAATAATTGATGGGGCCTATACATTAATATTTGAAAAATAGAGAGCTAAAAGCAATCATATCACTTTATGCATCAAATTTACATTTGCACAGTAAACTTGAAAGTCTAAATTTTCTAATGTTCACGGGGAGGAATAAGTCCCAGAATCCTAAATTTCTCCACCATTTTACTCTAGATACATCTATCCTTCCATTAAACACACGTTATTACTCCTCATAACAAAATATATCCAAATTTAATAATCCCCAGCACCTGAGATTCTTCCAAATTCAAGCTTCAGCTGTGAGAAAAGAGCAATTGAACAGACTTTGTACTCAGACCATCATGAGTCTCCTAGGTAAACTCTGAGGGTTTGGTAAAATGATAAAAATTCACCCGCCAGTGGGAAGTCTAGTTGACTACAATAGTTAGACATAGAGCTCTAATCATTATTCAGCATGTCTTACAAAAAGGTCTAAAGTCATTGGAAAACTCTTTGTTTTTTTTCTCACTTAAGTGGCACACAAGGAGGTGAAAACCTACAAAAGCCATTCAACATAGTTCTTATTAACCAACATTAACTGCCAGCCCTGGGAATTGAGTCCTGGTTCTCAAAAGCAAATAATAAAAAGTAAATTTCATCACACAGGGATTTTTTTTTTTTTTGGTTGGGTTTACAAGTGTAGGAAAGAGATTAAACAAAATGGCCTTAAAGGCCACAAATGTCCAACAGAGAAAGCTTGCTTCCTAGGATTCAAATCTATTGCAAGAATTACCTGTTTTTTTCAGAGACAGCTTTCTTTTGATCTCTATAAACTGTCAGTGCTCCCTTATTCTCTCATTATACATAAACCTTTTATGAAACTCCAATTAATTTCATTGTTTAAGTGAATAAAAATCTACCACTACATTGCAGTTCAATCAGAGAAAGCATTCATGTCATTTTGATAATTGGCACAGGTGATTTCTCAGTATTTATACGTGATACATTAAAAAAAAATTGGACAAGATTGTTATAAGATATACATTCTGATGGATTTCCTGTGGTGTCAGTTCACCAATAAATTATCAATTTGGCATGCAACATAATAACAAATATAAGATTTAGTTGGCATCATTACACCTCAAGAATAGACCACCAGGATAATCACTTATATTCTTGCTCCACATTTAGCTACTTAATTATTTTGAGAGAGTTAATTACTTAAGCCAACTAAATATTATAAAAGGGAAAGGCAGACTAGTTTATATAATTCTAAACTTGTCGTATGCAATTGTGCTCAGGGAACAAACCATTCTGAACCAAAACTTTAGCAATCTAGTCTAAGTCTACAAATTGGATTAATAAATGTATTTGTTGGTCTTTAATTCCTTTTCAACTTCCCTTACTACATCCCTTACCAACTAATTACCATGTCTGGTCTATAACAGGAATTAACTAATATTATTTCAGGGATAAATAAGCAATTAGAAATTCGTAAATTAGAAGGTAGACAACTCTATCTGTGAGCCCCATGCTTTCATCATGTCCCTCCTAGAAAGACCTCCTGTAAGTTCTAGATCTCACTAGAAGAAAATACTTTATCTTTTCAGAGAGTCATCAAGTATCTGGGTTGATATGAATTAAGTTTCTTTATTTTGTTCCTGACAATTTTAATAAAGGAAGCTATCGTTAATTTTATCAGGAATTCCAAACTCAAATGCCTACTCAGGCCAGAAAGTTAATTCAGATGAGCAAGATTGTCCAGGGGTGGACTGTTACAAACTGGACCAACCTGATTTACCCATCCAAATGAAGCAGCACTACTTAGCAACAGCTTATCATTTTTAAAATGGCATAGAGCCCAGATCAGACAGATTTTTTGATTTTCCAAGAGAAAGAGAATTCCAGATTTTTATCGAAAAATCTCATGATTTTTAAATTCTGGCATCAATTAACTTTTTAAAAAATCAAAATATAAGTCAAAATAAATACCTCTGCTGCCTTTATTAGGCCATTTTGTACTTTAATTAAATAATAATGCACTGTAATCTGTATAAAACATTATTTTTGATTATTGAATGCCATTGTAGATTATGACTACTCCTATCACTTCCTTTTAGAAAGTTTTTAAATTTCATTTCTCTCATGCCCCTTTGTATGTTATGTATCTTTTTATCATTTAACTCAAAATTAATCATGAATAAATTAAGGGTTTTTTTTTTTAGAATTTTTTTTTTTA
>VBSM01001562.1:5331100-5356991 GCA_008086735.1 Cheirogaleus medius
TCATAAATTCTTTCCCTAGGCCAATGTCTGTAAGAGTTTTTCCAGCATTTTCTTATAGAATTCTTAAAGTTTCATGTCTTAGTTTTAAGTCTGTTATCCACTGTAAGTTGATTTTTGTGAGAGTTGAGAGGTGCAGATCCTGCTTCAGTCTTCTATATGTGGCTATCCAAATTTTCCCAGCTCCATTTATTGAATAAAGATTCTTTTCCCCAGTGTATGTTTTTGTCTGCTTTGTCAAAGATCAGATGGCTATATAAAGGATGGTTTTATATATGGGTTCTCAATTCTGCTCCCTTGGTCTATGACTCTGTTCTTGTGCCAGTCCATGCTGTTTTAGTAACTATAGACTTGTAGTATAGCATGAAGTCTGGTAAATTGATGCCTCCCAATTTGCTCTTTTTGCTTAAGATAGCTTTCGCTATACAGGGTCTTCTCTGTTCCATACAAAGCATAGAATTATTTTTCCTAGATCTGTGAAAAATGATGTTAATAGGAAATGCATTGAATCTGTAGATAACTTTGAGTCTTGTTCTACCTTCTACACTGGTTCTCCATATTTTCCCAATTTGTTATTGTCTACAATACAGTCAGTTAATGCCCTCCCCCAAACAATGGTAACCTAAAAGAAAATTAGTTAAGGTTAGTCTAAAAATAATGTCTGTAACCAACCACAATTTCTCATTTCTTGAGAAAGAATTATAATATCTTTTAAGAACAATCAGTTCAGTTGCTTGGAACAGTACTGTCACCGTCATCAGTCCCCAAGGCCAGCAGCCCCAGGAAGAAAAATCTTTCCTTGAGAACTCCAAATTAACTCAAAAACTAGAGATAATCAGAGGTGCCAAAAAGAATTTTTTTTTTATAGCTTTTTTATTTTGGTTTGTTTTGCATTTTGCTAGACCAAGTGAAGAAATTCAGATTAAATTATATGTACCAACTAAGATCTGACCTGATTCATTTATGCCCTATAGAAAGAAATTATGTTCAAATGAGTAAAAATCTTCTATGACTAACTCTGCTCTTTTCATCAGGAAAAAATGAAAGGAAGAGAGAGAGGGAGGAGGGAAAGAGGGAGGGAAGGAGTATAGAAAGGAAGAAACAAAGGAAGAAAGAGAAGAATGAAGAAAGGAAGGGGGAAGGAAGGGAGGAAGGAAAACTTATTATTGAATAGAGATTTCAGAATTCATAGGGACTTTCTGGAAGATCATGTACAGCTTTACAAAGATACATCATTATTAGACTTTCACTGCATTTTAATTTTTTTTATATATCCTTAAATGTGTGAAAGAATAAAATTATTCATTTAGCAGGATATACTGTGAGTAACTTGTCCAGGATAAAACAAAGTCCTCTTGATTAAGAGAACTATATGCTCTGGTTCTTTTAGGGAAAACACATTGAACTCCCCCAACCCAAGCAGGAAACCAAATCATTTCTCTGTAAAAAGGAATGGAAGAGCTAAAGGGAATGAGAAAACATTTGTCATGCTAGCTCTATTCTAATGCTTTCGGGGACCTATTTATCGCTTGCTTATTATGTAGTCTGTATAGAAGATACAGTCTCTAAAAGCTGTCCCACAGCTCTGGAGAATAGCAAAAAGTCATATTACGTGGACCTCACAGAAAGAATGGTTTCCCCCTTGGAATCAGGTATAGCTCCTCATGGCTGCTCAACCTTAGAAACACGTAGAATATTCACAGGCCAGGAACTACCAAGGTAATTTTGCTCTGGATAGAGCTCAGAGAGGAGCTGTTCTTCACATGCTATTGATCACAGATGGAAATATATCTTCTGTAGCTGAGTATGTTGCCCTTTAAAGTCTCCCACTTCAATGTAATGGGACAGATTGAATATTTTTCCATGTTAGTGGGTGGAAGTTTTTCCGATGCCACCCAGTTGCTCTTTTCTTACAGAAAGCAAAATACAGATTTCCTTTGGGTGCAACAGACATCAAGAAATAAAAAATAGCTGTCTCACATGCAATGCAAAATGACATCCAAAGAAATCACACATCAGAAACTGCACATGGCAGAAGTAAGCTTCCTTTTTGAAATATTTTGGCACCTGACACAAGAGCGAAAGAACTGCACAGACCACCTGAAAAAGAAAAGATTCCTGTTATAAAAAAATTAATTAAATAACCTATTCCTTACAGGCTTGTCCTGAAAATATAGATTGAGGGCTGCCTATTCAAACACAATACTTTGGGAAATATATTTTAATATTTAACAAACTAAGAAATAGCAATCAGACCTACCAGAACAAATTGTAGCTGGTTTGAGTGCCTACATAATACAGAATCTTCTTTGGTTGCTACAACTTAAGCAAATTAGGTTAAATGAACTCAATCCATTATGAATACTTTCTGGTTAAAATAGTTAAATAGTCCCGAAGACTTAAAAAAAAAAAATCTCCTAAACAGGGAAAGATTTCCCTAAATTCTAATTCGAGTGGGTTTTAATTCATTTTATTAGACATAAATTCCAATATATAATTTCAAGGGGCTAATCATTTTTATTTTAAAAGTAATTGGTTCCTTTTGAAAATTTCTCAATGCTTCTTCCAAAGATTATGAAAATCTCCCCCAAATAAGGTAGAAGGTGATATCTGGAGGCAGATGAAGAGAAAGCATGTGCCTCATTCCTTGAAAACGTGCATTTTTATATGTGTGCAAATACTAAATACCAGAGAGCTTAAGAACTGAACTTCATATAGTACACCTGTGTGAAATATTAATGAGACAAGTTCCCAACCTGTGTGTAACTCAATGAAAGAGCTACCTAGGCAGAGAAATTGGCTCAGGAACATCTAATATATTGGTTGAAATGTTAGAGGTGATGTTTGAAGTTTGTAGCCTGTCAGTGCAAGTGAGAATATGAGCTAGTTCACTTGCTGCAATAACTTACATCTTTTTCTGGATTTTTCTTGATAGCTGGACAACTAAAATAATTTTAGCAGATAAAGTTCTCTAAATTATAGACCTGGTGTCATTGTGTGCTTCCTGGTCTTTCTCCTAAGGTGAAAGAAGTCTTTGTTCTATATAGATAATCTTACTTTAGGCAGAAAGCAAGTGATGAACAAAATGTTCAAAATTTCTTCCTCATCCTTTATTTTTATGCCGACTATAGAATGGCTAGAGCCCTAGGTTTTTTCTGTAACCCTTTGCTATGGATGTTAATGTGAACTTAAAAATTAAATATAAGAAGATATGACCTAAGTTTACAAGTAAAAAAATGAAAACAATTTTGTCATCTTTTGGAAGGTCAGGTATTTTGTCAAATTTTTATATAATTTCTTCAGATTTTTGCACACATCAAGGACAAATGCCCTAACCCTAGAGGGAACATTAGAGATATAATGTTCCTCCAGAATTCTTACTTTTTTATTCTAAAAACATTTATTGAGCTCTTACTATATGGCAGGAATAGGGTTAGGCTCCAGGGATACAGAAAAAGGTCTGTGACAAAAATATAAACTAAATACCACAGCATAGAGGAGAAAGCATAATTCTGCCCAAGAGAGATTTCAAAGACTTCACTAAAGAGATGACATTTGAGCTCCGAAATAAGCATAGAAATTTTCCTGGTGAAAACAAAAAAAAAAAAAACAGGAAAATAACTTCAAATTTAAGGACTAGCATTTGCAAAAGCATGAGGTTCTAAAAGGGTCTAGTATAATCAGGAAATGACAAGCCTTTCTGACCAGCTGTAGAATAGAATACATGAGGGGAAATAATAGGTTGGGGCCAGCATAATAGCAAGTGAACATGAACTTAGTCTCCAAGTAACAACATCATGAATTGCTTAATCTCCATTTTTCAAGGTGATTCTGTATATAGGCCTAGATCCACCCTGCCTTACAATCTCACTCAGATGTACCAAATATATGCTATGGGAAACTGCTAATTGAATTGACAAATAAAACTGATAGAATATACTTTCTCAAGCACAGGGACTCTGGGTACCTTAGTTAGAAAGGAATAGGAAACAAAATCTTGGAAATGGAATGAGGAGATAAAACAAACTCTATATTCACAAAAAGATAACATTATAGATAAAATTTAGACAAAGGGAAACATTATTACTTGAGATGCATTGGATGAACTAAACCAAGACCATTAAATTCTGTTCATGAAAGGGGATGGACACAGTAGGTATTTGAGAAAGGGGAGGTAAGAATATAAATGACCATTTTTCTGCTGTATCTTGGGCCTAAATAGAAAGGGTGTTGGTTGTGGTTTTGTTTTCCATTCTTTGGGAAGCTGATATAAAACTATATAATTAACATATATAATAGACTCCAAGAATTTTATTCTAAGACTACTTGAACTATTTACTTAGTTTGGCCAGTCATTGGGTGGTTCTCTGCAGGTGAGAAATTCCATAACAAATGAAACATCCTAAGAGACTTTTAAACATAGACATAAATGGAGCTGTATGACCAGATTCATTTCTTAAAGATAAACACTGGTGACAATATAAAGAAAAGCTTAGAGTATAGAGAACCACTAGATTCTATTAGAGTATAGAGAACTACCACAGACAGTGAATGAAAACTAGCATGGCTTAGATAATGGTTTGTATAAGGGGCAAAAGAGTGAATGAAAAATTAATAACTGGTCATGGCTGCTCGGTTTTCCCAGAGCCAATGAGAAGGAATAGGTGAGTGCTACAGCCAACGCGAGATACTGTATTGCCGTGGCCCACTCCTTTCTTTGTACCTGCCAGGATATGGTACAGCTTATGAGAGGACCTAGAGGAAGTCTAGTTAGTCTAATCAGAAGAAAGAGATTTAACTGTGCAATTTTCAGGAAGAATTGGAGATAAAGGAGATCAAAATGTTAATTTGTACAGCAAGAAAGACAGCTTTTAAATAAGTTGGCACCTGTTCTGGAATAAATAAATATAGCCATAACAGAATGCCATTTTAGAAAGTCATCATATCAGTGGGGTAAAAAGGAACTTTTATGTATTCTTTCATGAGTAGAGAGCTTATTTGAGGAAACATTACCTTGGCTTGGCCATTAGACTTTCAGTTTCTTCCTTGGCTGCTAATGATTATTCTTTTTAGCATAAATCAAGATCATCAAGGACTTCTAAAATCACGTATTAAGACTCATGCCTTATATAATAGATGTGCTCCTTAGATATTCCTTGAACATCAAAAATTTTAATTCAAGCACTTTCAAATATCCTAAAAGGAAACCATTTATTTAAAGATATCCTGTGATAAATGTTTGGTAAAGGAAGGATCCTTTGGTAACATGAATAATTCCCCTATATTTATAGGTTAGTCACTTTGAATTTTCATATACTGAATTATGCTTTCTTAAAGGGAGTATATCCTGACTGGCAATGATTTTATGTTACAAAGTGTATATCTTATACTTATTTCAAATTTCACTGCAAAATGAATGCAAACATTATTCCAATCACCTTTTCACCATAAATATGCCAACACATCTTAGCCAATGAAAAACTCCCCACTGCTAAATACATGTTTTCATGAAAAACAAATTAGATACATTTTCCTAAGGAAAAGAATTTAAATATATTCTTTGAATCATGCTCTACAATTTTTTTCCAAAGCAGCTTATGCTGTATCTTACAAAGTCAATGTTTACCAGTATATTTATATGATTTTCTTTCTTTTGTTTTCCCTCCATTTGGCAGAACACAGAGTACTGTATAGGCATGTGTCTGAATATTTAGCCATACTATGCCAGGAGTCCACACAATGCTTAGGACTGTTTAGTTTAACAAAGAATGTGTGGCTTTTGCATGTGCTGGCACATTTGTATGAAGGACTCCAAAAACTCTATTAATGGCAGAACATACTTGTCAGTTGAAATTTACAAAAGTGCAATGAGTTTAAACAAACCACCATGAACTTTATAAATATTTCTTTTTAAAAAAACTTGATGCAGGCAGGTGGGAGGGAAGGGGATGGGTATATACATACATAATGAGTGAGATGTGCACCAACTGGGGGATGGACATGCTTGAAGCTCTGACTCGAGGGGGGGGCAAGGGCAATATACATAACCTTAACATTTGTACCCCCATAATATGCTGAAAAAAATTTAAAAAACTTAACGCAAAAATGTGATGAATATTGGAAGCATAGGGCAGTACGTTAAAATTTAGGGAAACAAACCCTAGGGCCACCTCTTTGAATTTGGCCATGTTCTGCTTCTAACAGAGAGATAACATAAAGCTCAAAATATGATTTATAATTTTCCATATATAACATTTATAAATACTGGAATAAATATTTAATAGTCAGCCAATCTTCCCGTAGTTTATATCTAATTTGTCATCTTTCAGTTGGCATATTGTGCAGTGAAATTAGGTAAATATTACTTAAAAATTATGTAATTACTGGCTTTAACATAATACATTATTTTCCCTTACATGGAGAGCTAATGGTAAACTAATTTTTCTGTCCTTGTATTTTTATGGATAACAAGGAGGATTTCTCTTCTCTTCTCTTCTCTTCTCTTCTCTTCTCTTCTCTTCTCTTCTCTTCTCTTCTCTTCTCTTCTTTCAGCAGAGTCTCACTCTGTTGCCCGGGCTAGAGTGCCGTGGCATCAGCCTAGCTCACAGCAACCTCAAACTCCTGGGCTCAAGCGATCCTCCTGCCTCAGCCTCCCGAGTCGCTGGGACTACAGGCATACACCACCATGCCTGGCTCACTTTTTCTATATAGTTTTAGTTGTCCTGCTAATTTCTTTATAATTTTTTAGTAGAGACGGGTTCTCGCTCTTGCTCAGGCTGATCTCGAACTCCTGAGCTCAAACAATCCACCCGCCTCGGCCTCCCAGAGTGCTAGGATTACAGGCGTGAGCCACCACGCCCAGCCAACAAGGAGGATTTCTAACATTGAAACAAGTAAAGTGAACCATTCGCTGGTAGAAGTAGTGTTATAAATGCCAAACAAACTATCTTATCTATATCGAAAGGTTTGCTTTGTCATCTATACTAATGAAATTTTAATAAAACATCTGAGATCTTGTTAAAAATGCAAATTCTGTTTCAGAAGGTCCGGGTTGGTGGCCTGAGATTCTGCATATCTTACTAGCTCCCATGTGATGTTGCTGTTGCTTATCTGTGGACTGCGCCTTGGAAGCAAGAATATATATGGTTGTTAACTATAAGGACTTAGTCTGTATCTCATATTTTATGATGGGTCAGTTAGGTTTCTAAACTTCATTTTTACCAAATGTACTCAGTACTTTTTGCAGACTTGTAAGGATAGAGTATTAAAACTCATTATTATAATGGAATTAAGATATATTCCAAAGGGCTGTGTTTGAATTACAGCTCCTCTCTATCCAGATGCATAGCCTTTGTGTGGTTGCATCAGCCCTCTGAGGAATAGTTTTCTCTTATGTAATTTGGGAAGAGGTAGTATGTACTTCATAGGGCTGTTAGAAAAACAAGTGAGATAATAATATATGTGAAAACTCTAGATGTTTTAAAGCATTATAAATATTTTAGTTGTTCAAGTTATTACTGTTATATCACTGAGTCCTTGGACAACATAAGCAGTCACCATTAATTATTATTCTGCATTATACACAGTGTTGTGATATATCTTGAATTCTTCTAATCACCATTCTGCATCTTCAGCCTTTTTTTTCCTCTCGAGTTTTAAAAAATACCAGTCTGGAATTGTAACGTGTCTAGTGTATACAGGGGGCGGTATTGTGTAGGAAAAAAACATGGATTCTGGAATCACTTCGTGTGTGTTCCTGAGGTTTTAAGAAAGTAGGTCTATTTTAAGAAAGAATAGATGTAAAGATTGAGAATCTGAAATTCTGTTTATTTAAAGGTATCCATGACTGAGTACTTCCTATAATTTTTTTTCAGACCTTCAGGGGTGCCCACAGACCCCCATGTCTGAAGTCTCCTGACCTGGATTAACTTTCTTCCTAAATTTATTTTCACAGGTGATATTTACCATACTTTCAAGACCCAAGTCCAAAATTGCCATCCCATTAAGTTTTCCTGACCCATGTCCTATTCACCCTTTATACCACACAAACACACAAAACTAGCTGAGATGTAGCTTCTTTTGAAAATTTTTATGATTTTCTTTGTAAGATCTTTTTTTACAGGACTGATCTGTGGTATGTATGTGAACTTCATTTTCTGATTTCCCTTTAAATAGAGAAAGATCTGTCTTAATATTTGTATTCCCTGACATAATTAGCACATTGTTTTGTATATGTCAAATACTCATATAATTGTTAAAATGAACTATATTATAGTTTCTTAGATGAGTTTGCATTTTTTAATCTTACACCCTATTGATAAAAAGACATTTATCAATACCTTATTGATAAAAAGTTTTAAGCTTCTATTCTCAACACATCTATAAATTTTATTTATACATATACTTACTGTTGTATTAATATGACATGCACATATAAAACATGCAAGAAATTAAAAGTTTAGAGAATAATATTATGCAAAATAAAAAATAGAAATGCTAATGTTTCTTCTCAAATGCACTCACTAAAATTTGGAATTCTCCATTTTAGAGAATATTAACCAGATAAATGTCAACTTCTCTGCTATGTGACTATATATTTAGTGTTAGTATAATTCATTGAGATGTTATTCTATGAGCTTCTTCTTTGATTTTTCTACTAAGTTTAGGAAACAGAAAAGGGAAATGGATCCACATCAGGAGCTCTTTCTACTCTCTGAGAAGATGAAAGTAGGTGCCATGGAGGAAGACAGGAGAAATAAAAGGGAGAGGAAGCAAAGAGAAGGGAAGGAGAGAGAGGGGATCAAGAAGGACCAGGAGAGAAAGAAAGGGTACGGTAAATTCCCAGTGTGGGAAGAATGGGAAAATCAGCTGGTCCCAAGATTACTAAGGAACTGAGCTCCACTTCCACTCTGTCAGTTAGATGAACTAGCATGCTTCAGAAAGGATACCTGGACACTGTAACCAGTGTTCTTAAACCTGCCGAAGATCCTCCTAATGCTTAGGCAACATCAAAGCAGAGACCTTTCGGATTTAAAGGGACCACCAAGGATTGGACCTAGGTATATCAGCAATCCTATAACAGATAGTTATGGGTACTAAATAGTGTCCCCCAACCCCAGTTCCCAATAATTTGATAGCAAAAAAAGGAGCCCTAATAATTGGCTGAGATAAAATTTCATGCCAGCCTGGCTGGATGGGATTTCAAAATCAAAAGAAAGATGATTTGAAACACATCATTCTTACACACCTGAGTGTATATATCCTGATATTTATACCTGCCACATGTGCTATCCTGAATACTACTTCTTTGGATAGCTGTTTTGCTATCTCTTTTGATGGTACTTCTTTATTCTCCCATTTCTTATTAGTAGCATTTAGAATAGTCCCTCATGTATTATGTTCTCATTAAATATATTTAAAGAATTAATTCATTTATTAGACAGTGTTATGAGTCTTATAAATAAATTATAGGAATTATTCTCTGATTTTATTTTTGTAAATAGGTAACACTTAACTCAGTTTTTTGTATCATAACTACCAGACATCCAACAACTAAAGGTGGTGAAACCAAGGAAAGCTGGTAAAATTCTTAGCAAAATTTAAGGTAAATTAGATAAAACTTTAACATAAAAAGTAAAAGCTAAATCATGGTGACAATAAGTGGCAGGTGCTATCACATAAAGGCTAAATGCCAAGTGGTTAGAGTAATTACTATACAAGTAATTACCATGGAAATAGAATTCTATTCACAATTATAAGGTAGTGGGTTTATTCTCATCCAGAGAGTTTCTGATGTGCTGTCCATGCTATCAAATATCTTTGCTAATAATAAGGCTGAATGTATCTTTCGGTTTATCATAAAGTAAAATCATCTTTCTAGGTAAGATTATCACTACAGAAACTAATCACTATTTTAATAGGAAGGGAGGATAATGAAATTGTATTTTGAAAACTTTAAAAATAAATTGATTATTGAATAATTGCCCTCTATATAAAGTTTTGCTCATTCACACGGGTAACTCCAATCTAATCCAGCAATTAAATCCTTCAACACAACTCGAATCTGAATCTCCTTGTTGCATACCCTCAATGTATTGTTTAATGTGTTGAATTGCTCCTGACTGCTTAGCACAATTAAGTCTTCCTATTTAGAATCTAGTTCTTTTGCTCCAGAGGACAATAGGGTACTATCTTAGAACATCCTCAGGAGTCTGGTATCTTAAATCTCTGATAAAATGCAATTACCAATTTTTATCTGCTTCCCCAAGCCCACAGTCATTTAATCTTGCATAGATGTTTAATACAAATGAAGTGGTGCAAACCCACACTTTGCATACAACTATTAAATTCTGCTTGAATTCTTGAACAACCAAAAAGCCAGACAAATTTGATAAAAGTATCTTATAGGAAAAATATGGAGAAGCCTCACATATGGAAAATATATTAATAGATACTAGTTATTAGGAAAAAGTAGTTGGAAGAGAACTAATGGATTGCAGAGAACAGTAAAAACAATAGAAATGGTAATCTTCTCTTCCCTTTTCCCCTCCTTCTGGGGTTTAGTTGTACCATAACTGTGCCCTTCCTCTCCCCAGTGTTCCTCCATTTTCTTTACCACATCTTAACATTATTAAAGAGAAAAGAAAGCATGGAAGAGCTCTCTCTAAGAGATCTTTGTAACTATTGTTCTCAAATATGCCAAGAATATTTAAATTTGTATGAAGTCATTTTTATAACAAAGGCTTAAGAAATTAATAAAGTTAAGTCATTCTGAGAAGAAGCTTAATAACCCAAAATCCTTTTCTATGTCTTACCAGGAATTGGGTGATAATTTAATTTCATATTCTAATTTATTAGAATAGCACATTATTTCATGCCATAAGATCTCACTGGGTCACAAAAACATTTATGTTTTGGAGGCTTTTCTAAAAACCCAGTATATAAAGGGATTGTTTATCACTTGTGTTTTCTAAAGCCAGGTTTTGTTCAGCCAATTAAATTTTGTGGCAAAATAACTCCTTTTGGCCTAGATCACCTTTTTTTAATCCAGTGGAACCCAGTATATTTTATATAGCAATATTTTAATACAATATAAATTAGAATGAAAAAATTTTAATCAAATTTGAAAAACATAGGTTATTTTAAGGTTAAATTGGGTCAAAAACAAGTCACCTGAAGAATATAGGACTCAAGCCAATAAAGACATTTCAATCACGGACCACTTGAACAGGTACTGCAAGAGGCTAGAACTCCAGAAAGAGATTTAATTTCTTTGCCTCAAAGAATGTGTTAAAACTAGCTCCATCCTGGTTTGTATGGGTAATAGGATTATTTACTTGGCTGGTTCCATAGTTAATGTGGTTAACCACCACTAGTTGTCATTGAGAAAGGTAACATATAAATCTGTTTCAAAGGGTTTAGTCATCTGAGTTTCAGTTTGCAGGATCATTGTGTTTGCAGATTCCTGGAGGATTAGAACCTGAATAGTTTACAGCTAAGCTTGCATCAAATAATATGACCAAAACCATGTGAATGGTATAAACAGTTAAAGCGTTCTGGATGTTAATTAAAAATTTCTTTTGTTACCTATATTCTGCTCCAAGAATTAAACTGAGACCCAATATTGTTAATCAATTATTAAGATTAAAATTGCATTGTTCCGCTCATTTATTACCTACAACTCATAAATAGCAACTATATCTCTTTTAGGATAGTATACTCAATCAATCATATGTTTAAAAAGTGTGATTTTTATTCTTATTAAACATGCTAAAGGGGTTGAAGGAATATATAGAACAAACAACTTCTAGAGACTGTCTATGCTTAAAAGAATGCTTACAATTTTCTTAGACTTCATATACAGATAATACTTTTTATATAAAACAAATATAGATTTATTGTAAGAAATAGCCAGCCTAATGATATTTTCATATCTGCTTTCCTGAGTTTACAAAGGTAAATAATATAATAAGGTTATTAATAACCAGAATAACTTAGGTTATTAAGTATGAAATATCTGATTTACTTAAGTACTAAGTTTGATAGTTGATATCTCTGACATTTCATTTGACACTTCTTGTTTTATTTTTATTGTGCAAGTACAGCCTCAGTCTTGCAAACACATATTTTGGCTTGTGATTATCTTTCAAAAAACATTTTTTTTTTCTGTTGGCTTACTCATCTTCTATAGCTACCTTTATTTTTATTTTTTTTAAATTTATTTATTTTTTTTTTATTTTTTTTTATTATGGGGGTACAAGTATTGTTGGGGATACATGTATTGCCCCTGCCACCCCTCCTCCACCCAGCCTTGCCAGAGCTTCAAGCGTGTCCAACCCTCATGTGGTGCGCACCTCACCCATTATGTCCATGTACACCTTTCCCCTCCTCCCCTCTCCCACCAGTCCACCACCTGATAAAAGTTTGGGTTTTTTTTGACATTTTAGTTACATTGTATATCTTTGCCTCTCCCTAAGGAGGGTTAGAGGTGATTCCTTCCCCCCCGACAATATACGTCACGTCCCTAAGATGTGGGTCTCCCCCACCCCAATCCTTGGTATACATTACAACTATTTGAGAATCATAGTTTAACTCAGTCAGTACCAATTTGATGGTGAGTAGATGTGTAGCCCATTTTCCAGATCTTGTGTCGCCTCACTTTGGATAACGGGCTTAAGCTTTATCCAAGATAGCATAAACGGTGCAAGCTTGCTGTCGTTTCTTAGAATTGAGTAATATTCCATTGTGAGCATATACCAAATTTTAATTATCCATTCCTGGATTGACGGGCACTTGGGTTGTTTCCAAGACCTTGCAATAGTGAATTATGCTGCAATAAACATTCGGGTGCGTATGTCTTTATAATAGAAAGTCTTATGCTCTTTTGGGTAGATGCCCAACAATGCTATTGCTGGGTCAAATGGTATTTCTTTTTAGAGCAATTTTTGTGAAACTGTGGATAAGTCAAAAGTTTGTGTTATTTTAGAATATGAGTTCCATTGTGGAACCAATGCAGCACAGACAGCTTGAAATATCAGCGAAGTGTTTGGGAAGGAAGGATGTAGCTAATGAATGCACATTACATGGATGGTCTGGTGATTTTCTTCTTGAAAATGAGCCACATAGGCGACCTGAGACCAGGTGGATAATGATGAGCTGAAAGCTGTACTTGAAGCGAATCCATCTCAACCTACATGTGAATTAGAAGCAAGGTGTGATGTTACTATTCCAACAATATTGGACCATTTGAAATAAATGGGCAAGGTAAAGAAGCTGGATAGATGGGTTCCACATGAATTAAAGAGTGTCAGGGGATAAAGTGCCAAAACACAGTCGAAAACCAAACATTCATCAAAAAAAGCTAATAGTGTCTGTTTGGTGGTTTGGCGCTAGTATTATCCACTACAGCTTCATGAAACCTGGTCAATTGATTACAGCGTATGTCTACTGCAACCAGTTGGATGAAATGATGAGTGAGGATGCTTGTGATTAAGCAGCAGAGATTGGTCAATAGAGATGGGCCAATCCTCTTGCAAGACAATACTCGACCACATGGCATACAAACAACACTGCTCAAGCTACAGAAGATGGACTTGGAAACTCTTTGTCACCCACCATACTCACCAGATCTTGTGCCAGCTGACTATCACTTATTTGAGGCTTTGGACTACTTCTTTCTTGCAAGGAAAAATATTCAATTCTCAGCAAGCTGTGAAAAACACCTTGCACGATTTCATCACCATTCACTCTCCAGGCTTCTTTGCTGCTGGCAAAGGTAGCATTAAGATGGCAAAACAGTGTCAATAATTCAGGTATATACTTTGATTAATTGTACTGCTTCTTGTTTGTGATATAATAAACTACACTTCTTATTTGAAATCAGACATTTCATATTTAATGACCTAATTATTTTAAATGCACAGCTATGTACAAAAGTGGATGGCAAATTTCTTTGGGATCCTGGGCATGGGTGTGAAAAGGAACTGGCACAGAAAGAAAGATTCAAGGAAGATGTAAAATTTAAGCTAGGCCTGGAAAAGATGGATAAAATTTAAATGGGTTAAAAACTTTTTTTTGTAAAAACACTGTTGTTAAGAAAAATAGATCTTCATAATTCCTACTTACTGTATAGAAAAAAGTAAGAACCTCACCAAGAAGCCCTAAGGTGTTTGGGATGGAATGAGGAAATTACATTCTCTCTGCTGAGAACTACAAAGTATTTTCTTTCAGGAAGGAATTGTATCTTTTTATATTCTGCTTAGCAAGAAGGGGAGACTAGACAAATTTCATTAAAAATAAAAGCAAAAAGATATATCTATGTCAAAGGCATAATCAAGCATGGATCCAAAACATATTTACTCTCTTTGAAACAAGTGTTGAACAACAATTTACTTTTATATAAAGGTTAGAAATTTCAGTCAACATGTATTATTATATGTGAAAGCCAACAGAGAAAATAGCAATACAAAAAACTGATGTCTTTAATTTGCCAGTAAAGATTAAAGATCTTTAAATGTTATTTTTTAAAATGCATCTTCCAGTTTTTTGTATAAACAATTTATTTTTACTAATTTTTATATGGTTTGGATAAGACTTATGAAAGCCATCATTTGTTAGATTATACTGCAGATGTTTTTAAATGTTTCTCACAAAGCATATATAGTGAATCACTATCAGTTCGCTCTTCTTACTGTTTGGAGTAAATCCTTAAACAAGGCAAAGAGCATGTTATTTTTATTACTTAAATGCATAATGAATAGTTTAACTTTTTATCTAGACTTTTAGATGATGCCAAGTTTTATTAATGTTGGCATAACTGTACTGGTATTAGCACAGATTAGTATAAAATCAATGGATTCCTTCTCTCAAATTTCTAATGTGAATATGATGCAGCTTTCTCTCTAACCAAGAAACAGAGACAAACCGTTCAGTGAGAATGAGATACAAAGAACCGTTAAAGGCTGTTAAAACAGACAGTGGGGATTTGAATTTGACAATTTGGGTACAGTTCTAGTACGATGTAACATCAAAGCTTATATGATTTATTTCTTTTTTTCTTTCTCTTTTACCTTACATTATTGTAAATCAACAGCATTAATGATAAATGGCATTTGTCAAACTCTAATGACTAAATGATCCCATGCCTTTCTGAAATAGTCTTCAATATTCAATGTCATTGAATATACTTGAAATATTTTGGACTCTTTGGATGGACTTTTTATATATATATGCCATATTAAAAGAAAGTGACAAAATTGATGTATATGTATGTGATAGAATCTGACCAGAAAGATCTTCTCATTGCATTTATAATGGGTTGATGTTTCCTTGTATTTCTTCTCATGGTATGTTTCAACAAGTCTAATTTCTACTCTCGCTCCCTGAGCAATAAGAATTATCCATTTTGCTTTCTGTAAGTGAATTACTTTGAGGATTTCAGCTGAGTACTTTACCTAAACCCCACAGATGGATGCCATATAATTGTTGCCACATTCTTGATTATCATCAAGATACATTGCTGGGATAACTTGAAATCCTTGGCAAATTTAATGGACATTTTATATCGTGCATCTTGGCTTGAAAATGTCAAGCAAAAAAAGTCAAAGCAACACAGTCTATATAAGCTCTCCACTGAATGTGAAGGGCTGCCTAAGACATGCAGCTCTGACTGCCGGGTTTCTAATCACAAAGCTAAATGACTCGGGTGTTATCAAACTTATTTCTTCCAAGTACTCAAGTACTAAAATGACAAATCACAGGGGTGGCTGTTAGCCCGAAGACACTTCTGTTCTATTATTTAAAGTCTGTTTTTTTTTAATGTCTGAGATTTCTATGTGGAAAAAATAATGAACTTTAAGAAATGTCACTTTTACTAACAGAAATTATGGCTTGAACACCTGAATATGAATATTAAATACAAAAAAGTACATTTAAATAATGTTAAGGTTGTGACACAAACTGACAAAAGCAGCAAAATTCAAAGTTAAGGATGACACTCTACCTTAACTCACCCTGTTAAGAGGGGGAAAAGGGCACCAGAGTGTAGGGCTGGAAACGCTATCTTCACCTTCATTCTCTGTTGTCTGATTGTGTCAGACAGTGTTTTACCCTCCGTATTATTTAATTGGATTTTGGCATTTGATTCCCACACTTTTGCTTAAGAGAATTCTTGGTGCCTGTTTATAAAAAGTCTTTTGGAAACCTATCCTATATTGATACAATAGTCTTAGGGGTCACTCTTAGGAGAGATATCATTTGAGTTGTTTAGAGTGTGTGTGTGTGTGTGTGTGTGTGTGTGTGTATGAGTGTGTGTTTATAAAGGGAGAAAGACATTTATTGAGCAATATGAGTACCTGGTATAAGACAGAAACGTAATAAAAGCTAACAATTTTTAATATTTCCTCTGTGCCAAGCATTATTTTATGTGTTTACAGGTATTAACTTCTTTAATTCTAACAAAAAAATTTATGAGGAAATTACCACTGTCATCATCATTATCATTATACTCATTTCACAGGTGAGAAAATTGAGGCACAGCGACCTTGGTGAAAATCACAAAACCAGAGTCAAGATTCAAATCTGGACTCCAACCAATCAAGTTCTTAACCACTATGGCCAACAAAAATAAATGTGATTAGGAATGTCACCAAAATTTAATCAGCACATTCTTGTACAACAACTAGTACATGGCTGCAGCCAATTAAGGTAATCTAGTATTGATCAAGCAGCAATTATATATTAAGCGCCCATTATATGCAAAGCATTGGAGTATGTGCTTTGGATAAACGGAAGCAAGAGGAGTTAACATTTATAAGATACTTGATATATACCAGATGCTTCACTGAGCACCATGCATGTGACATCTCTCCTAATTGTTTCAAAATCACACTAATATTTGTATTGTAATCCTGGTTTTAAAGATGAGTAAACTGAAGCTCAAAAAGATTGAATAAGTTGGCCAAGACTACACACAAATCCTGGGCTTGCTATATACTTGCTGTGTCTACTTTTCAAGATAGCTAACTTTTCTAACTCTTTTCTTTAACATAGAGATAAGAAAACAAACCTCATAGGGTTATTGTGTTTCACTTAATCTTGCATTTTCCAAGAGAATGAATAAGAATCTATAAAACAACAAATATTTTCTTGAAGTCAAAAATGTGTCAACTAAGTTCTCTTAGGATTGAAACTCTTAAGGGTAAATTAATGGTGGTTCACAGAATATTATATGGACCATTAGTGGAAAAAAGGTGATTAGTGGCAGTCAACTCTATCCTGCTTCCACCTCTATCAACGTCCATCCAATAACAAGGCAAATGTGATGTAAAAACATTGTATTATATTACATAAGAGGAATCCTACAAGTTATCTCAACCAAACTTCTTTTTATTGGTGCATAAAATGAGTTTCTCCCACAATTATGTAGCCTGCATTAAATAGACCAAGGAAATAAATTAAGGTGCTTGACTCCCAGTTGAAGACATTTCAATTGTGGAAACTATCTCTGCCTTAGAAACTGTTCACTGTCTCCTGATCATTTTCATCCAAATCTATAGAGGCCAAGTTGTCTGACACTGGTGACCACTGGTGACAATGGTACCAAAAAATAGTGTGGTGATTAAGAAATAAACACTCATTAAATTCAAGATAATTAGAATTACATTTCGCCCAGCAGGACATAAAGTCTTTTTGTAAAAGATGGTATATATAATGTAAAGATAAAAACTCTTCATGCATGGCCAATTCTCACTCTTGAAGACTAATGAAGGGAAACAAGGATGTAGGCGACTAGACTGCATATAAATCAAAAGTCACTGATGATAGTAATTTGTAAACTGGTAATTCCATTTGCCACAACTTCCAGATCCAGGCTCCAGTGTTTCCTGCCCTGTTCTGGGCCACAATAGACAGACCCACACAGAAATAGGAAGGGCTTAGAAGTCTCTGCTTTAGCAATATTTTCATTCCTTCATGTTTCCTCCCATCCTGAGAGCAGCATGGCTCCTGCCTTCAAGTCGTCCTGGCCTCCGGGAACTCTATTTCCTCCCAAGACTTTTTCTGGCCTGAGAAGGATGGGATAGATGTTACTATTTTTCCCCTTATCCAGGGCACTTCACTACAGTTGAAATTCACATCCTGAAACATTAAACTTAGGCATTGACCTTTGGCCAATACAGAGCAAAACAATTTGTGTTACTATTCAGCAAAAGCATTAAAAGCAAGCCTCTACCACATTCTCATTTACTTCTGCCATCATAACTAGCCATGTTCTCATGGAGAACTGCATCATCTGCCTGGGTTCTAATGGGAAGACAACAAGGAACAGAGAGAGCTACAACTGACCCACAACAAACATGATCAAAATGAACATTTAGCATAAGCTGGAAATAAATGTTTTAGATTCCTTTATTTGGATATTTTATTACCATTGCATAACCTAGCTCAGTAGTTTTTAAATTTTAGCTTCCGTCAGAATGACCTAGAATGCTCACTAGTCCCACACCCAGAGTTTCTAAATCAGTAGGTCCAGAGCAAGACTGAGAATTTGGATTTCTAGCAGGTGATGCTAATGCTACTGGTCCAGGGACCAGACTTCGAGAATTACTGACCTAGGCTTTCCAAACTGACACAGACTTAATGATTTCAAGCCATTAGTGTCTTGTAGCCTCCATTGCCTTCTTTTGCTTCTTTACCCCTGCCCACACTTCTCTAGAGAGAGATTTTATTAGATTATTTTCAGTTGAAACCATCTAAGTGGAAATTCTTCTTTATGCTAAGACCCTGACTGATACACATTGTAATAAAACTGCTCTTGACATTGTCCAAAAATTATCAATATATATTACAACTTATGATTCACAAAACCACCTTGAAAGTTGATAGGGAAGATATAACTTAGTACATGAGGAAACTGTGTTTCAGACAGACTGGGACTACACCGTCTTTGATGGTGAATTTCTTCAAATCTTAGATTAAATTTAGGTAGCTTCTGTTTCATGATAACATTCTATACACAGTGTTGTAACTTATTCGGTGAGGTTTTTTTTTCTCCTGTGTTTCTTCATAATAATTTATTGCATTCTTAATTACATTTTACTTTAAAAGTGACAGAGACTAGTTTCAATTCCCAAAGGGGACAGCAATCTTATGGTAAGCTCCTGAGAGATGCACAGAGCAACACATATTCTTGGGACAAATTTAACTTGACCAATAGTGAACTCAGCAAAGAATGGCAAGGCATGTAGCAATAGGATTTACCTAAATCCATACCTAAATTAGTTTTCTGTCTCTGATCACCACAATCTAGGCACCAGGAAAATGCAGTAGGGTTCTTAACATAAAATTAGAAGTTTCAATTATTAGTATAATAATCCTGAATTCCTTCCATCTAAACCAGCATGCACATATATAAATACAGTAAATTTTGCACTTGAAAAAGAAATCTTGAAACATTTAACTTTTATGGGAGAAAAAGTAAAGTGTGTAAGCTTACTGGATGTACTTTACATTTTACTTTTAATCAAATTTTAGTATCAAAAAGTAGGGCTTATTATTATAGAAGTATAAATGTGTATTTAAAAGGATTTTCTTTGCAAGGGAAGATAATATAAATGTTTGTCAATAATAGATTAGTTAAATTATGGTACTTCCATTCAAAGAATGGTTGCCCTATATCTTTAAATGAAAGAATATACTGCAAAACAGTATGTGTTGTGTGTGTATATGTATGGGTAAATGTGTATATACACAGTTATAAAATAAATTTTTGGAGAAAACTCTAGTATATTTAGCAAAAGATAAATAAATAATGGTCATCTTAGAGTGGGCAATATAGATGACATTCATTTTCTATATTTTACATGTTTTATGATTTTATAAATTTCTGAAAAATAAATGCAAAGTTCTTAATTTATACATTTTCTGAATTTTTGGCAATAAGCCGATATTACCTTTATAATACCTTTATGATAGATAAAATGTAATAGTGACATTTCAAAAAAATGATAAAAGAAAGAGAGGCAGATGTCATAAGGAGCTAAAAGTAGAAATGCAAAAATAATTGGTGGTCCACAAGTTTAGAGAAAAGTCTAGAATAACAAAAATAACAACAAATAGCATAAATAATTTGTAATTAACATTTATTGGGTTCTTTCATGATAAAAATTCTCAACAAACTAGAAGTATGGAGGGTATGTACCTCAACATAATAAAGGCCTATAGCTAACAATATACTCAACAGTGAAAAACTGAATGCTTTTCTTCTAAAATCAGAAAATAAGGCAAGCATACCCATTTTAACCATTTCTAATTAACATTTATTGGGTATTTTTTAAATATATAGGAATTCTTTCATACTGTGAAAATTTTACAAAGTACATAAAAGTTAAATAAGAAAAGTAAAATTAAATTACTATTAAAATTTTGTTTCATTTCTAGGAGTACACTTTTAATTAATATTTTTAAATGAATCTACCAGATTAAAATACATAATTACAGAATTCAGGCATTTCCAGTTGAACAAATATTCTTGCTGTTAATGCTAAAAGGAACATGCTGGAAAGTAAGATGCTACCAGCATAGCTGATAAGCTAGAATTAGACTAAAAGATTAGAAATATAGAGAATTAACTCTCCGGAACACTAGAGGAAGAGGTACCTTGGGTACCTCTTGAGCATTCCTCTTGGTTATTAACAAGCTATCAGATTTTGAAAATGTAAAAGCAAGAGAAATGAGTCAATATGTAAAAATTGTTTTTAGTGTAGGGTTTAGGTTTACTGTTTTATATAAGGAGTGCAAAAAGCTGCCATTGCGCAATTAATGAAGGAAGTATAGAAGTATTATTCAGAGGGACAAAACTCAAGCAATGAGCAGAGAACTTCTAAACAAAATTCTGAATTTTCTACTTTTTACTGTGTAATAAGTTCCCATCCAGGGTGCTCAATGGAAGCAACTGGCTTGTTTCTGCAGGAGGATTATCAGTGGTGGACACAGCTGTGCATATCTGGCACACAGTGGTTTGGTTTGGTTTGGTTTTCCAGATTTGTCAGCTCTCAACCCTCCCTCAATCCACAGTTGTTGTTCAGAGTCCTCTAATCCTCCTCAGAGAACACAAGAACTAAGCCTGAAGCCTGTCTTGCCTACCCTTGTCCCCAAGGGTAATCTGCCTTCACAGACAAGAGGATCATTTTTTCTTTGCTATTTTCAAACAATGTTTGGAAAAAATTGAAGAAGATGGACATAGTATCAAAACTTCTTTGATCTCCACTTATATGAAACCCATGTCTACTGCTGACTTTTAAAATCTTGGCTTTCATTATGACTTATACAAGCTAATGCAATGTTGGAGAAAATATCCTCTGCACAAGTTAAGAAGGAAGAATATTGGTTTCAGCACCTTACAGCATTTATCCTAGATGTCAGGTATTGGCATGAGATTAAAAAGTACAACTCAAAACTGACAAAGAATATCAAACAATGTTTTAACTACACAAAAACTTGAATTATAAGAAATTTCATATCTTTAGGATTTGACTCAAGAGAAACAAGTGAAACAATTATCTGAGTTAAAGCTAGGTTTTTCTATCTTGTAAGACACCTAATATTTTTTATCCACAATAATAATCTTGAAATGGTCTAGGTTGGTGAATATTTTTCATCAAGCAAGTGGAAATATTTTCCTTTGATTACTTATCCATTCATTCATTTGATTAATTAAATATTTACTGACCACATATTTTGTCAGAAAGTTTCCAGGTACTTGAGACACAATAGTAAACAAAGATAACAAATCCCAAATAAACAAACATACAAAAACCTTTGGCCTCAATAAATTGAAATTCTAGCAAGTAAGACATAATTAACAATAGACATAATAAATAAACAAAGTATGCAGGATTTCACAAAATGATATATGCTATGGATAAAATTAAAACAAGATAAAACAGATTGGAAGTTCTTGGGGGAGTAGCAATTTAAATAGTTGATCAGGGCAGAACATATTAAGAAACTGATATTTGAGCAATGACTTGAAAGAGATGAGGAAGTTAGCCATGTGCTATTTTGGAGGGAGACCATCTTATGCAAAGAGAATAGGATGCAAGAAGGCCAGTGTGATTTGATTTAGTAGAGTAAAAGGGAGAGAAGTAGGAGATGAGAAAAAAATTAAGATGTGGAGCTGTATAGGACCTTTCTAAACACTGTGAAGACTTTGGACTTTTTCTCTGAAATGGGAGTCATGTCAGGGTTGTGAGCAGAGGAGTAAGTGGTCCAACTTGTTTTATAAGGGTCCTTTAGCTGTGAAATTCCTTTGGGGAGGGGAGTATGAGTAGAAACATGGTGATCATTTATCAGCCTTTTGTAGTAATTTGGATGAGATAACAAGTCCTCTACCACCAGGGGCAAGGTGGTTTAAAATATTTTTGGGTGAATGAAAAAAATGTTTGTTCTAATTTACAAGTCAGCTTTATAACCAGATTGCCAATTAAAAATTCTACAATTAAGGAGAGGCTTCAAGATGGCTGAGTAGAGGCATTTGCTACTCACCTCCTCCACGAAGAACCAAAATAGCAAGTAGATAATTACACTTCAAATAGACCATCTAAGAGAGAACACTGGAATTCAATAAGGAAGCAAAGGGGAAACACCTAAAGCAAGGAAGGACAGGGAAACGAGGCAGCCTACTTAGCCAAGATTGGCTGGAAGTCTAGATAGCCTCCCCATTGCAGGGAGGGGTAAGTGAGTGACCCCCAATGGTCTGCATTCCCACTGCAGACTCCTCTATTCTAGCCATGCCAAAGGCCCTAGGCCCTCATAGGCCCCAAGACTAACATCAGGATGTCCCTGGAGACTGTGGGAAGGCATTGCTCTAGAAAGGAAGCTCTCACTGGTTCCACACCTCTCCCAGCCCTAAGCAGCTATAGCAAGGCACCGTCATGAGAGTCCAGCTCCCACCAAACTGCATCCTGCCTGTAGGTCCAACAGCCCTTTCATCTCTGCATCTCAGGAGCCCCACTGACATTCTGTATCCAATAGATACTGCTGTACCTGACTGATCCTACCGTAGCTGAAGCACAAGTTATTGGCAAAGGCCCTGCTGCTGCCAGGAATGAAGATGCAGCACATTTTCACACATCCCAAGGGAAAATTTCCCTGCTCATAGCAGTCACTGCTACTGCTGGGTCCAAAGCTCAAACAAAGTACACGCTCCTCAGTGCCCTGCAAATAGCTACTGATGCTGAAAACAACCATGCCTTCCCAGTAGCAGGGCTACTGCAAATCCAAGCATTCCACCATAGGCCTGGGGATTACCCCACCCCTGCTCACCATAGACAGAACCTGTATGCAACACTGAGGAGCCTGAAGACAGGTCCACCTGGGATAGATCAGCTCCTTCAGTGCCTGAGCATGTTGTCTGGGATTCTGAGAACTACGCAGCCCAGTTCACCATGGTTTAAACCTGAGCACTCTTTCCAGCAGCCTGAGGTTGAGCCCACCAATCTGCCCCTATTACTGCAGATGGCATCCACATGCACACACCATCTAAGGGCCCGAGGACTATTCTAACCAGTCCTTCACAGCCTCCACCAACACCAGCGCAGACCACTTGACACCCAGAGGGTTGTTCTGCCACTGCTACTTCCATCATTTATACCAGGCCAGCTGGCCAGGGGCCCAAGAACCTACCCACCCACCTGGCCCCCCATTGCCATTACCAGCACCTGAGCAAGCCAAGAATCCTGAGGCCAAAGAATCAGCTCACCTAGACACACTGTCACAAGTGCCAATGTACATTGCCTTGGGGCTCAAAGACAGGCACACTGGGCCCACTGCTGCCACCACTGTGGCCCAAGATCAGACCCACCTGGCATCCATATCCCCAGCAAAACTCCACAATAGCTTCCATTAAGAACTGCATCATAAGCCACTGAGGAAATCACAGACACCACTTATGCTGTTTGCAGCTAAAGAAATCATATGAAGATTACACTATTGCACACACTCAGAATCAAAATCAAACTGCCCTACCCAACCAATACCATAGATACATCTTCAGAAAAAGTTCCTCCACTACTAAAGCAAATTAAAAAATTGATAAAAGCTTATATCACCTTGATACCAAAACCAGGGAATGACACAAAAACAAACAGAAAAAACTATAGACCACATAGATGCAAAAATCCTCAGTAAATTTGTAACAAAACAAATTCAGCAGCATATCAAAAAATAATCCACCACAACCAAGTGGGTTTTATTTCAGAGATGCAAGGATGGTTCAACATACATAAATCCATAAATGTAATTTACCACATAAATAGAAACAAAAATAAAGACCATGTGATCATTCAATAGATGCAGAAAAAGCACTGGACAAAATTCAGCACATTTTTATGATAAAAACTCTTAACAAAATAGGCATAGATGCATCTCGAAATTATAAAAGCCGTATATGCCAAACTTATAGCCAACAAGATACTGAATGGGGAAAAGTGGAAAGCATTTCCACTCAGAACTGGAACAAGGCAAAGATGTCCACTGTCACCACTTCTATTCAATATAGTGCTAGAAGTCCTAAACAGAGGAATCAGGAAAGAGAAGGAAATTAAGGGTATCCAAATGGGGAAAGAGGAGGTAAAACTATCCCTCTTTGCTGACAATATGATCTTATATCTACAAAACCCCAAACATTCTGCCAAGAGACTCCTGGAATTGATAGATAAATTCAGCAAAGTCTCAGACTACAAAATCAATGTAAACAAATCAACATTCCTAATATACCAATAACAGTTGAGCTTAGAATCAAATCAAAGAATCAATACCTTTCACAATAGCTCAAAGAAAATAAAATACCTAGGAATATACTTAACCAAGGAGGTGAAAGATCTCCACAAAGAGAACTGTATATCCCTGAGGAAGGAAATTGCAGGTGACATAAACAAATTGAAAAATATATCATGCTCATGGATCAGCAAAATCAACATCATTAAAATGTCCCTAGTACCCAAAATGGTTTACAAAGTCAATGCAATTCTCATCAAAATACCACTATCATTTTCACAGATGTAGAGAAAATAATTCTATGCTTCATTTGGAACCAGAAAAGAGCCTGAGTAGTCAAAGCAATCTTAAGCAAAAAGGAACAAATCTAGAGGCATCACTTTACCAGACTGTAAGCTATACTACAAGGCAATAGTAATCCAAACTTCATGCGAATGGCATAAAAATGAAGATATAGACCAATGGAAGAGAACAGAGAACCAAGATATAATACCATCCACATATTGTGATCTGATTTTTTGGCAAAGTAGACAGCAATATACACTGGGGAAAAGAATCCCTATTCAATAAATGGTGCTGAGAAAATTGGATAGCAGCATGTAGAAGATTGAAACAGGATCCATATCTCTCACCACTCACAAAAAATAATTCAAGATGGGTAACAGACTTAAATTTAAGACATGAAATCATAAGAATTTTAGATTAAAATGTTGAAAAAACTCTTTTAGATATCAGCTTAGACAAAGAATTTATGGAGAAGACCCCAATGGCAATCAGAGCAACAACAAAATAAATAAATGAAACCTGATTAAATTACAAAGCTTCTTGCCCATCAATCCATGAGTGGATTAATAAAATATGGTGTATGTATACAATGGAATACTACTCAATTATAAGAAACGACTCTGATTTATCACCTCTTATATTTTCCTGGATAGAGCTTGAGCCCATCCTCCAAAGTGAGATATCACAAGAATGGAAGAATAGGCACCACATGTACTTGCCATCAAATTGGCACTAACTGATCAACACGAAGGTGCTCACATGGTAGTAATATTCTTCAGGGATGGCCGGGCGCGGTGGCTCACACCTGTAATCCTAGCTCTCTGGGAGGCCGAGG
>VBSM01001562.1:5357091-5367815 GCA_008086735.1 Cheirogaleus medius
AAAAAAAAAAAAAAAAAAATATTCTTCAGGGATTGGGGAAAAAATAAAAATTAAAAAAAAATTAAAAAGCTTCTGCACAGCCAAAGAAACAATTGGTGGGACTGCAAACTAGTACAACCTTCCTGTCTCCTAATACCATTACATTTGGGGTTAGTATTTCAACATAAAAATTTTGGAAGGACATATTCAGACTATACCAATGGGAAGGGTACTCAACAGATAGGTTTGAATCTGAATGAAGAAAACACAATGACTATTTTGATATTAGTGATATATTAATATAGTTGACAGCATTTGGCACATTGTGGGTTTAGATTATAGAATTTAAGATCTTTATGAATCACTTATAATCATAAGTTCCCAAACTCCTTCAGGTAAAAGAAGAATAAAGAAAAAGAAAACGAAAGCCTTGATTTTATTTTCTTCTGATTTTGAACAGATGCACTTCAGAAAAATGGTGGTGGTGTCCTTTTGGTAAATCAGAATGTCAACTGAGTATTTTTAAAAAGTAAAAAAAAAAAAAAGGAAAAAAGAAAATCCTGGACTTTCTCTGAAAGGTTAAAATGTTTTAAGTAAAATTAGTCAAAGTAAATGACATCTAGTGAAGAATACAAGGAAACTATATTCATTTATAAATGCTTTCACTTAAATTCTAAACAAGCAATTTACTAAGCTATAATTTCCAGAGATTGTGATGTGATTCTGACAAAGAATATCAGGAATTCTAAATGGTAAATATGTGATGGGTGGACAAAAGAATACAAGTTGATAAAAAAAAAATTAATCTACAGTCTCAGGCATCTTAATGTTACAATCTATGGTTATGAGCAATCATTTGGAAACAAAAACTCCTCTAAGTGGCATTTGTCCTTTTCCTGCCCTCGAAGTACCTAACCAGCTGTAGCTGACATCAGCGTAGAAAGTAGCCACATTTCTGCAAATCAGAGGCTGTTAAGAGAGACATACATTGTCAGCCAATCAACGAGCTTCTAGTAGAGTATTGGGATGCAAGCTTCATTACTCAGTACAGACATGAGATGAGTTTAGTCATGGTTTTAAAGAATTATTTTATTTAGCAAATGTTTACATTTAATTGAATACAGTGAAATTAAAATGAAATGCAACAAGGAAAAATAGTAACATAAATAAGTAATTAGGAATTAACATTGAATGTGTCCAAACCTGCCAGTTTGCAAACATGTTTGACATCAGGGTTTACCAAAATTAATCAGTGGTCATGGATATCAATGCCATAGACAGCAGAAATCTGGTCTGGTATAGGACTAATAACTCATAACTATTCAACATTTTGCTTTGATTCCTTGGATGCACTTTCTTCTTTGTTCAATCCTTAATAAAACACTGTTTGCCTTTGTATGTCACCTTTACAATACTCAAGCTCAGATATTCAGGATACTTGAAACTTTCTTTGTCTTGTAAAAAAAAGGATTGTTCTATCTCTCCTTTGTCTCGTCATTTTGTAAAAACAGAGTCCCTCCCTTTCATTCCTTAATTATTTGGATACCAGGCTCATTGCCACTTTCCCTGACATTTCTCTGCTAGGGCTGAGTAATGTCAGTATCCATGAATACTCTAGTTCCTCATTTCTCCTAGTCCCATCTTCCATCCTCCTCTGTGGTCCAGGCTCATGGGTATATTCTAGAACAAAAACTATGCCCATGGGCCAGCCACTTACTCCCATATACCCACAGCATTTCCCACTGTATATTTGTTACAATTCACGAGCCTATGTGGATACATCATTAACACTCAAACCATAGTTTACATGAAGTTTCATTCTTTCTTTTCTACATTCTGTGGGATTGGAGGAATTTATACTGACACATACTCACCATTATAGTATCATGCAGAGTAGTTTTACTGCCCTAAAATCTCCTGTGCTCTGCCCATTCAGCTCTCTCACATCCTTAACCTCTGGCAACCACTAATCTTTTTACTGTCTTCACAGTTTTGCCTTTTTCAGAATGTCATATAGTTGGAATTGTACAGTATGTAGCTTTTTCAGATTGGCTTCTTTCCCTTAGTAACAGGCACTTAAGTTTCCTCCATGTTTTTTCATGGCTTGATACCTCATTTCTTTTTATTACCAAATAAAAACATTACCTGGATATAGAGCAGTTTATTTATCCACTCACCTACTAAAGGACTTCTTAGTTGCTTCCAGCTTTTGGCAATTATGAATAAAACTGCTATAAACATCGATGAGTAGGTTTTTGAGTGGACGTAAGTTTTCAGTTCCCTTGGGCAAATACCAAGAAGCATGCTATGGACTAAATATTTGTGTTTCTCCAAAATTTATATATTGAAATCTGAACCTCTAAGATGGTGGTATTAGAAGCTGGTATCTTTGGGAGGTGATTAGGTCATGAGAATGGAGCCTTCATATATAGGATGAATGCCTTTCTAAAAGACACTCCAGAGAACTCCCTTGGCTTTTCTGCCAAATGAGGACACATCAAAAAGATGGCTATCTATAGCCAGGTGTCGTGGCTCATGCCTGTAATCCTAGCACTTTGGGAGGCCAAGGCAGGAGAATCACTTGAAGTCAGGATTTCAAGACCAGTCTGGGCAACACAGCAAGACTTCGTCTCCACAAAAAAATTTTTTTTTAAATTAGCCGGGTGTGGTGGCACACACCTGTAGACCCAACTACTCAGGAAGCGAAGGCAGGAGGATCACTTGAGCCCAGGTCTTCAAGGTTGCAGTGAGATATGCTCACACCACTGCAATCCAGCCTTGGCAACAGAGCAAGACTCTGTCTCTAAAAAACTCAAATAAACAATAAAAGATGGCCATATATGAACAAGGATTACCTCATTAGACACAGAATCTGCTGATGATTTGATCTTGGATTTCCCAGCTTCCCAGAGTGTAAGGAATAAATGTCTATCGTTTATAAGCCACACAGTATATGGTAATTTTCTTAGCAGCCTGAACAGATTAAAACAGAACACAATTGCTAGATTGTGGTGGTAAGAGTATATTTCATTTTGGAGAAAACTGCCAAACTGTCCTCCAAAATGGCCATACCATTTTACATTCCTATCAGCAATGAATGAGAGTTCCTGTTACTTTATAGACTTTCCAGTATTTTGTGTTGTTGGGATCTGGGTTTTGAGCATTCTGATAGTTGTATAGTGGTATTTAAGTTTCTTTTTAATTTACACTTTTATAACATATGATATTGAATATGTTTTCATATGCTTATCACCCATATGTATATCTTCTTTGGTGACATACCTGTTAAGGTCTTTGGCCTGATTTTTAATTGGATGGTTCATTTTCTTATTGTTCAGTTTTAAGTTGGGTTTTTATATATATATATATATATATAGTAGGTCCTTTATCATATATATCGTTTGCAAACATTTTCTCCTAGTCTGTGGTTTGTCTTTTCATTCTCTTGACAACATATTTCTTACAGTAGAAACTTTTGTTTCTAATGAAGTACAGCTTACCAATTCTTTCTTACATGAATTATGTCTTCGATGTTGTGTCTAAAAAATAATTGCCATACCCAAGGTCCATTAGATTTTCTCCTGTTATCTTCCAAGAGTTTTGTAGCTTTGCATTTTACATCTAGGTCTATAATTCAATTAGAGTTAATTTTTGCAAGAAGTATAAAGTCTGTGTCTAGAAGATTCACCATTTTTTGCATGTGAATCTCCAGGTGTTCTAGCACCATTTGTTGAAAAGACTGTCTTTGCTCCATTGTATTGCCTTTGCTCCTTTATCAAAAGTCAATTGACTATATTTATCTGGGTCTATTTCTGGGCTCTCTATTCTACTCCATTAATCTATTTGTCTATCCTTTTACCAATACCACACTGTCTTGATTACTGTGGCTTTAAAGTAAGTTTTCAGGTTTGATAATGTCAATCCTCTGACTGTTCTTCGGTATTGAGTTGGCTATTCTGGGTCTTTTGCCTCTCCATATAAACTTTATAATCAGTTTGCTAATATCCACAAACTAACATGCTGAGATTTTGATTAGCATTGTGTTGAATCTATAAATCAAGTTGGGAAGAATGGGGCTGGACACAGTGGTTCACGCCTGTAATCCTAGCACTCTGGGAGGCCGAAGCAGGAGGATCACTCAAGGTCAGGAGTTCAAGACCAGCCAGAGCAAAAGCGAGACCCAGTCTCTACTAAAAACAGAAAGAAATTAGCTGGGTAACTAAAAATATAGGAAAAAATTAGCTGGGCATGGTGGTGCATGCCTGTAGTCCCAGCTACTCAGGAGGCTGAGGCAGAAGGATTGCTTAAGCCCAGGAGTCTGAGGTTGATGTGTGCTAGGCTAATGGCATGGCTCTCTAGCCCAAGCAACAGAGTGAGACTCTGTCTCCAAAAAAAAAAAAAGTTGGGAAGAATGGACATCTCAGCAATATGGAGTCTTTCTATCCATGAATTTGACATATCTCTCCATTTATTTAGTTTTCCTTTGATTTCTTTCATCAGAGCTTTGTATTAATAGTTTCCTTTATGTAGATCTTGTATATATTTTGTTAATTTCTACCTTAGTATTTTATTTTGGGAAGTGCTAATGTAAATGGTACTGTGTTTTTAATTTCAAATTCCACTTATTCATTTCTGATAAATAGAAAAGTGATTGATTTTTGTACATCAATTTTGTATCTTGAAATCTTGGTATAATTGATTAGCCACTTGTTTTTATACATAAAGTTTTACTGGAACACAAACATGCCTAGTGGCTAATACGGTGTGTGTGACTACTTTCCAGCTACAACAGCAGAGTTGAGTATATGCAACAGAGACTCTATGGCCTGCAAGCTTGAAATATTCATATTTCTGATAATAATTTTACTTTTTCTCCATAATTTTAATTGCAGGCATCTCACTCTCCTGACCACTACCTTCTACCTTTCCAGCTTACTTCTTCTAGATGACAAACTCCAGCAATTCTATGACCCCTTGGGGCTTTCAATACATTGATCCAATACCCATTTCATTTTTACTGACTTCTTTCATTTCTTTCCCAGCTTATATGCCATGATTCATCATTGTAATCATTCCTTTTTATACATTCTCTTTCTTTTCATAATATTTACTTGGAAAAAATTTCAAGCCTGGGTAAATGCAATTCTCCATCTGCTTTGTGCCTAAAACTCTGCAGTTGAATATAAGTGGAGAAAAACACAGAACTATGTCCACTGGTTTTTCTTTCACTTCATGATAACTAAACTTAAATAAACTTTAAGTTAAAAAGCTATTTTCTTTCCCTAACAAATTCATCCTCCTCAACGTCTATTTCATACTTTCTGCATCCTCCTCAGACTATAATACCTCCTCCCCTATGTTTCAACAAATGAGTGAAAATAGAAGAGATTAGAGAAGACATTCCACATACTCCTACCACATCTACCCACTTACCCAACTCTGAACCCTTATACTGTTTTTCCTTACCATAGATGAATTTTCAGTGCTACTATCTGAAAACTTATCCACTCAATCCTTTTACTTCTAGATAACACAAATTTGTCATTAGAGAAATGGTCCCTTCTCTTTCTCCTACATCATCATTTCCACCTTTCTACTGGGTCATTCCCACCAACACACAAACATGCTGTGATTTAGCTCATCTTAAAATAAAAACATTCTCTTGACTCCATATTACCCTTTAATTATCTTTCCATTTTTCTACTTCCCTCTACTACAACATTCCCTAAAAGAGTAACCTTTAATTGATATCCCTACTTTATTTTATTCTCTGCTTCCTTGAAGGCAATGTAAAAAATCTTTCACCCCACACATTCTGCTGAAACCAATTTTCTCAAGGCCACGAATGATAATTCCAATGGTCAAACAGCCTTCATCGTAGTTAACTTTCAGGATCATTAGTTTGGTTTTTTTCTGATGCAGACCCTGAGACCCATGTTCAAAGAAAAGTAGTTGATTTGAGAATTGCAGAGAACACTAATAGGTGAGTGGGAAGTGGTATAGGTAAGGGTAACCTTAAAATGAAGGGTATATTATTAAAAGAGCTATCACTGGAATTAAGTCCCACAAGGAAACATATAGAAACAGTATAAATACTAACCTCAGCATTATTTCCACCTAAGGATCTAGAAAGCCAGTATTTACACAGTGACTCTTTCTAGTCATTGTTCAAAAGCCATTGAATGGGAGGGTTATATTAATTCCCTACCATTTTTGGCCTGGCTCATGCTTGAGCAGAGTGCTTTTCCTTGCTTTTGAAAACAATCCTCACTTATAAAGATGTAGCTATTGGCAGGTGAAAATTGGCAGGAACGTTCAAAATAGCAATGCCCAAAGGATGGGAATGAGGCACCTTCATCATCTGTTAAGACACATTCACTCTCCTTCTTGAAATACTTTCTTTAGGTGACTTCAAAAATAACTGACTCCTGGTTTCCCTTTTACCTTTCTGGTCTCTTTCTTCAGTCTCCTTTGCTTCTTTCTGCTCATCTATCTAACCACTAAATGTTCTCTTTGTTACCTACACATGTATCCATGGTAAACTTATCCAGTTTCTATGTGTTGATATCTTCAAAATACATAAATTTAACCTAGATCCTTGAATTCTAGACTCATTTTTTCAAAATATTTACCTAATATCTTCACTTAGTTGTCCATGAGACATCTCAAAGATATTATGTCCATGACTTGGTCTCCCTATCATCTTCCTGATCTCAATAGCATTCCCATTTCCATTTTTCAAATTCCTCAAGCCAAAAACCTTGGAAGCTAGATTAACTCCTTTATTTCTCTCATACTCACATCTAATGCATCAGTAAATTCTATTAAATATTCAAAAATAACTTAGAATCTAACCACTTCTCACCATCTCAAACATTAATAGCTCGGTCCCATATTATCAGTTAAGTAATTATAATAGTTTTCTAATGTGTTCCCTGTTTTCATCCTTACCACTACCCCTCCCCCACACACACACATGTGCAAACACACAAACACACAGTCTATTCTCAGTATAGCAGATAGAGTGATCTTTTATAAACATTAGTTAGATTAGGTAACTCCTCTCTTCAAAACTTTCCAGTGGTTTTCTATCTCTGAGTACAAAGCAATCTTTACATGATCTGGTTCCTACTACCTTAGTGATCTCTTCTGCTACCACATCCTTCTCACTAGCTTTCTCTGAAAATTCTGTCCCTCTTTGTTCCTCAAACACACTAGTCACACTCTTAAGACAGAACCTATAAATGTGCTGATCCTTCTTGCCAATATCTCTATGACTCATATCCTCACTTCCTATAGGTTTCTGGACAAATGTTTCTATAACTGTGACCATTCTATTAAAAATGAAAACAAACAAAAAAAAACCCACCCCACTCCCACCAGTACTCTCTCTCCTGTTTCCCTGTTTTAATCATTATCTGGCATATTATCTTGTATAATACTTATTTATCTCTCTCTTCCTGCCTGACTGTAAGCTCCATAAAACTAAGATATTTTGTATTATTCACTGCTGTATCTCCAGTTCCTAAGATGGTGCATGCCACAAGATTGGAACTCAAACTAATGCTTGGTAAATGTGTGAAGGAATGAATGAAGAATGATTGACATTAACAATTAGCATTATGCCATGGTATATACTCAGATTATCTAATTATAGACAAATTCAGGTAAGAGAAAAACCTTCCGAAACAGAAAATTAATTTCCCAGGGTGATGAACAGGGAAGGGTCTAAGATTTTAAACTGGTAGCCAAATAAAAAGTTTTCCTGTCATTTTCTTCCATGCTGGAAGAAGGTACAAGAGACAAAGGCTTTGTTACTCTTAGCACAGCAGGAAGTTTAAGCTTCATGTTTACATTAGCTCCCTTGGCCCAAAGTCCCATGAGGCTGTTGTGGAGGTGGGCCCAGGTAGATGCTGTGCACACAGTGGGTTTGTGTCATAGTTGAGAAATCCTGAGCTTAGGAAATTCCCAATCTTATAAGGGGGCTGTTAGCAAACCTGCCCAATCTTTGCCCAGAGGGAGGCATTATCTTTTTATTCTGGATAGAAAATCAATCCTTCCCTTTGCTATGGTCAGAAACACTCTCTCTCTTCCAAGTTTGTTTACTATGCAAACATGTTTGACAAGATAGTCCGGTATGAAAGTTATCACAAAATGCACAGAATCTTGTGAGAGAATTGTCTTCTAAGCAGATGTTTTCACTTTTGAATTCTGCTAAACATTTAAAAAGGAAATGATACCAATTCTACATGATTTCTGCAAGAAAATAGAAGAGGATAGATGACATCCCAACTCATTAAAATTGCTAGCATAACATACAAAATAGACCAGAACAGTATAAGACACATAACTACTGGCTCGTATCTTTTATTAAAATTTACAACAAAAGTTATCAACAAAATATTAACTAAGTAAATCTGTTATAAACCAGCGGATTAAGGGGACTCAGACACCAAAATCCAATTAGCCAAATTTTATTTATTCCTGCGCAGGGGCTGTCACCACTCCATGCAAGGAGGGAGAGCAGCCACAAATTTTCTCAGTCTGGGGGTTTTATACCCCTTGGGCTGACCCCTGCACTGCAAAGCAAGCAAGCCGGTTACAGAAGCCGGAGATTTGCGGTTCACTCCGTAAGTTGCCGATTCACTGCATTTTGTTTTTCACAGACAATTTCCACTCAAACTACCTCTCCCACCTCCTATCCCATACTAAGTATTTTCTACCAGGTAATTTTCCTTTTCCACAAATCCAGCAATAAATTTAAAAATAGTACATCATAACCAAGTGGGGTTTGTTTCAGGAATGCAAGGTTTGCTCAATACTGAAAGTCAATTTTTGTAATCCCTCATATTAAAAGACTGAAAAAGAAAAACTAGGTGATCATATAAATTGATACAGGAAAAAAAATTGAAAAAATTTAACATCTATTCGTGATTTTAAAAACTCTCAGCAAGTGAGGAATAGAATCAAACTTCCTTAACTGGATAAAGGAAATCTATAAACAAAAATAAAATAAAACCAAACACGTATAGAGTTATGTTATACTCAGTAGTACATGTTTTCACCTTAAGATCAGTCAAAAGGCAAGAGGATCCATTCTTATCACTCCTATTTAATATTTTATTGGAAGTCCTAGCCAGTGCAATAATCACAAATAAAATAAAATACATACACTTTTAAAAAGAAGAGATAAAACTGTCCCTATTGGTTGACATTATTACCTATATAGAAATCCCAAGGAATCAAAAGAAACCCCTGGAACTAATAAGCAAGTTAGCAAGTTCACAGAAGGATAAAACATCAACATTAAAAAGACAAAAGCATGTTTACATGAAAAGCTGTACCTAAATGTTTATAACGATTCTATTAATGTCAGCCCCAAACATAAAACAAGTCATATGTCCTTTAATGAGTAAATGCCAAATAGTGGTACATCCATACAATGGAATAGTATTCAGAAATAAAAAGGAAGAAAGTATAGTTTTACAAAACAACCTGGATGTGTCTCAGAGTCAGTTTGCTGAATGAAAGGAACCAGTCTCAAAAGTTTATATAAACTTTATGATGCTATTTATATAACATTCTGTAAAAGGCAAAGCCATGAAGACGGAGAACACATCAGTGGTTGCTAAAGGTTAGAAAAAGAAGAAGTGTTTGACTACAAATGGTCATGAAAAAGCAATATTTTGGAGTAAGAAAATAATTCTGAATCCTGAATGTTGTGATTACACAAATCTATGTGTAAAAAGTCATAGAACTGTATACCAAAAAATAATAAAAGTTAATTTACATATGTAAATTAAAATTTTTTAATTACACATACATCTAACCTGTGACTCATTAATTTCACTCATAGGTATTTACCAAGATAAGTGAAAATGTTAAGTCCACAAAAAGCTTGTACTTAATTGCCTTATTCATAGTAACAGGAAACTGGAAACAACCCAAATATCCAACAACAAGAGAATGGGCAAACAAATTGTGATGTTTTTATATAATGAAATACTACTCAGAAATGGAAAGAAGCAACATGAATGAATCTTAACAATATTTTGAGTAAAAGAAACCAGGCACAAAAAAATATGTATTTATAATTCTTCTTATAAATGACTTCATTTATAAGAAGTCAAAATACTTGCAAAACTTTATATACACATAAAATTAGAAATTGGAACATTGACTATGTGCATACATGGAGTAGGAGAGGAGTCTGAAATTAATTTGAAAAGGACATCAGGGAATTTTCAAGGTGATAGATATGTTCTATATCTTGTTTTGAGTAATGATAATGTAGGTGCATATAATTGTCAAAACTCATCAAATTGAACATGTATACTTTGATATAAAATAAAATCAAACTAAAGAAAAAACTTACATAAATTTTGAAATTAAACTGGGTTACTATGATTGCTTCATGCCCACGTTGACCACAAACATAAAATGGAGCACATGTGGAGGAATGTAGATCATAAAGTCAGCATTAGACATGAATTCCCTAACAAAGTATTCACTCTCTAAATGTAGTTTATTAAAATAACTTTAACCTTAATTATTTTTAACATCTTGGGCTAATAGGAGCTGAATTCTATTTTGCACATCTAATAATACCTTCTAAATTATATCTTAGATAAAGCTACATACCCAGTTGATTGCTTACAAAACAAATGCCATTTGTTTTGGCTCTAAGAGGGCAATTCTGTATGGATTCTAAGAAAAATATTTCCTTTTTTTTTTTCATCTCTCTC
>VBSM01001562.1:5367915-5410621 GCA_008086735.1 Cheirogaleus medius
TGAAAAAAAAAACAAGAAGTTAAAAAATGGCAGCCCATGGGCCATGACTTCCCCATTCTGGATTTGAGGCAGTTATCACTAAACCCTCATTGTATTTGTTCCTGCTAAACCTGGATAGAAATTCAGAATCATTCTCTTCTCAACAATGTCAAGAAAATACTACCAAGTGATCACAATTAGCATGAAAGGAAAACTTTATTTACTGTCCCGTGAGAGTTTTGTTAACTTTACAAGAATAATTTCTGAAAGTTATTTGATATCAGTATTATTTATTGAAGAAAACTTTAAGAGGCACATAAAGAATTGGGAATTGGTCCCCCCATATCTGGGCCACATAAGAAATGACTGCTTTTGCAAAGACCAGATCAGATACCTTTGATGCCTAAGGGTGCTGCCATAAAAGGAATCCCCAAATTTCCTTATAATAATGATGCCACTTTCTATCTTCCACTCCCTAAACACACCACAAGTCTCACTCACACTGTTCCAGGATTTCTGTATTATTCAAGCCAACACACTAAAACAGTATGAAATACAAATGTGGTCTCTAAAGCTCCAAAAGTTAGTATTTATGACACTGCTCATTTAAAAGCAAACTTCTGCTTATTCAAGTTTCTTTCAATTGCTATGGAGGCACTGCACTCATCAGTAATGACAGCTTTATAAATAATCAAAGAGCACTGTGCACCCTTAGGTCTGAAGTGCTTTAAATAGGGACTTCAGTCACTTTAAGTCAACATTTTAATTTATAAGACTTTTTCTAGTTCTACAAAAAACATATTCAGGTTTATATTTAGGTATGTCTGGAAAATTCAGATTGATGTTAATATTATTTGTAAATGTTGAAGTATTCTAATTTGAAGAAATCAATTGGATATGATGTGAGAAAGCAAAGATTAGGTTCAATGAAAGATACACAAATTATAGTTTTAATTTCCAAACTACCACAAATCCATCATGCACCATTTTTAACAAATACACCAAGAAATTAAAGATTATTTCACTTGCTGCAATTACACAAAGGTGCAGCCATTATGGAGGCATTGTTTTTCATGCATGTAATCTAGTTTTAAAGATTTGTTTATTTTGTTTTGTTTTTAAAGAAGAGGCATTATCTGCTCAATTGCCTAGCAAGAAGATTTTACAAATTTCTCTCAAGTTTCCATAGAAATGCATTGATTAGGGCATAATTTCTGTTAATATTTTCTTCTCCAGTCTCCTCTGCTTGCTTAAACTAACAGGACACCTGCCCCTTGCCGTCGTTTTCATCTTTTGTTCGGCTCAGTAGGTTACCTAACTGGTGGATTTTATTGAGTTAAATCAACCTGTCACTTCATCTGCCTGAAGGATGACTCAAATACTACACATAATAATAAAAGAAAAGTAGGATAAAATAATCTTGTCAAGCCAGAAAAACTGATTGCTTGAAGTTGTAGCCTTCAATCAATACACTAATTCCACAATTTATACCTTTTTCAATTGGAGGGGAAAGAAACCCTGATATGGTATTTCTTGGCTCACTGACCAACTTTGACCTTCTATCTATGTGAATGTAGGATTAACAAGGGTTTTTGCTTAGTGAAATCACCTATGAAAATAAGAAAACAAATGTGGGCATTTGTGGCTCCAAGTAACTATTAATTTCAGAAATGCAAGGACTGCACAGTGTTTATTTACTATCCCTACTAAAATGAAGATTTTATTTAGCTTCAGGTGGATGGTCTTTCCTGTTTAAAAAGAATTCAAAGTTAGAACGTGTGGCACAAAACACTTTAAAATTTGGCATGGTATAATTCTCCAAGGATTTTTTTCTGTTTGACCTATTCATTAATAGCTTATGCAAAAGAATAGGTAACTAAGCAATAAAGCACTCTTTCTTTCAAGTTGTGTACTTATTTGGTTTCTTACAAAATCTGTCATCTATGATAAAATAGAGTTACATCGTTCTATTGAACTATAGCTATCATTTCATACAAAGTATAATGAGCTATATTTTTACCTGTTATTGTTTAAAATAATCTATCATTTTCAAAAGCTTATGTTTGTTTGTAAATTGTAATTAATTTGCATACCTTTTAAAATCAATAAAAACACTTCATTTCAAAATTCTGGGCTCTCTTTAGCTTTCAGGTTTCTGCTTTCTTTTCATAATTCCTCCCCTGCAGGCACCAACCAGGAAATAAAATTCTTTGTTTAGCAAGCCTTTTATATTTCAGTAGGCCACCTGCTTACCTTGAATTGTGGCATGCAATCAAGCAGGATCCCAAAAACTAGGCCTTTTTCTCCTAGCCCATATCTTAAATACCTGTGTGTATTTGTGTGTGTGTGTGAGCCTATATACTACAAAGCAACCTATTAACTGGGCCATTAAAATTTTTGTCAAAAACATTTTCAATTACACAAACTAAAATGTGCTTGCTCAATTATATTTGGCTTTAAATAAGTTGTCCTCTTACATTATCAAGAAGTAATATTTTTATTAAAATGAGAGCAATAATTTATATATATATTATATATATTACATATGTATATGTATTTTAAATATATGTATTTAAATATATATGTCTTTCTTTCTGAAATAAGCTCTTTTAAACCCTGGCTGTTGTGGAAACATAAGACTATCTTTGTCCCTCCAATATGCTTAATCACATCTCGCTGCCAGTTTCAGCTTCTTAAGCTTAGATTTGAACTTTTGAAAGAACTGTGTGAGACCATTCTGTCATGTAAACCATCTGAACGGGCTGAGATCACTGAACGCAGTGGAACACAGATTTCCAAATGCTGCTAGCCTTTAAGAGTTAAGATGGATGAACAAAGAGCTATATTTTTTCTCCACAGCAAACATAAAAATACTTGCCTGACCCAAGCACACACCCTCAAACCAGACCATGTCCTCCCACTTCTGTGCCATTGAGATTTGCTATAAGAAGGAAGAAAAGCGGGGGGAGGAAATAACAAAGATAAAGACTAAAAATCCTATGTGCTTCTCCTCCCTACAGTCACACACACACACACACACACACACACACACACCGTACTCCTTCTTACCTCCAGTAAGAATTAAGCCAAACCATCTCTTTGAAAAGCTTACATTTACACATGCAGAAACATATGTTCATTTTTAAATGGTGAAGAAGCACATTCCAATCAGTACCAAAATTATCTAAGAAGTAAATTTCAGGATGCAATTAAAGGTCACCAATGGCTTCTTATTTGTGCAATCCAATTGACTTAATTCACTCTTCATTCTCTATGATATTTCTGTAGAATTTCATTCAGTTGATTAACTTCTTCTCCATGAAAATATTGACTCTTTTGTACTCTTCCACCTTATCTTTGTATCGTATTCCCTTTTGAATCTCTTCTTCCTTTCTCTTCCTTTGAGTATTCTACAAGGTTTGACCCAGGGACCTGCATTGTATTAATATATATCCTTCTCCCTTCAGGCAATCATTTACTCTAAAGGCTTCCATCTTCTGACTGAATTGTGGACAGCAGTCAATCCAGGATGCAGGCCTTGGTTCCTAAGAGTCACAAGGAGGTCAGGAATTAAGCACAGGGTCAGGCCTGGCAGACAGTTTGGAACCAAGAAGAGTACAGAAGTCAGCAGTCAAAGGTCAATTAGAAGATCAGGGCTGAGTGAAATCAAAAGAAAAGAATCATGCCTCAGCCAGATGTTAAGATAGTAGAGTGGGTTTCAAACCCAGACAAGTAGCAGAGACCAGAAACATGCATAGTCTCATGTACCAAAAACCTTAAAGAGGTAAATCCTGCCTCCTATTCTTTTCATGCCTGGCTTTCCTAGAGACAGACACCCAGAATATGAATATCCTTACTGTTGCCTTTAAGTCATTTGAAACAATGAAAAGATTCCAAGAATTATCTCCCAAATCTCCATTTCTAATCAAACCTCTCTACATTCTCATATGTTCAAAAGCCAGCTCTCCCTTGGAGGCTCTGTTGTCACTTCAATTTGACAAAAGCTAAGCATCTCTTCACTTGAGTTCTCTATTTCTGTCCATCATTCACTAATTTAATCAAATGTTTTAAGTGACCACAATGCAATAGGCAGTATTCTAGTGAATAAATAGAGAGCATAAAAAAAAGGGGGGTGATAAAAATCTCTACCCTGGTGAAGCTTATATTCTAAGAGGTAGGAGAAATAGATAAACAAAATAAATGCAAAAATTATATAATATGCTCCATTAGAATATAATGCATAAATAATACAGTATGGATATAGCATCAAGATAGACAAATAGATCAGTGGAACATAATGGAAAGTCCAGAAATAGATCCACCAAATAGGCAACTAAATTTTTACAAAAATGATAATGTAATTTAATGGAGAAAGAATTATCTCTTCAACAAATGGAGCTGGAACAATTAAATATTCACATACAATAAAAGAACTTTAATGCATACCTCAAACTACATATAAAAATGAATATGAATGGGCTTATATTAAAGAAATTTAATCAATAATTAGTAACCTACTAAAAAATAGCACGAGGCCCAGATGGGTTCATTGGTGAACTCTACAACACATTTAAGGAAGAAAATATACCAATTCTCTACGATCTCTTTCAGAAGATAGAAGCAGAGTGAACACTTCCTAACTCATTCTATGAAGTCAGTATTATCCTAATACCCAAACCAGATAAAGGCATTACAAGAAAAGACAACTATAGACCAAAATTTCTTATGAACAAAGATGTAATAACCCTCAACAAAATATTAGGAAATCGAATATAACAATGTATTAAAACAGTTATATACCATTTCTAAATAGGACTTATTCCAGATACGCAAGGCTAAGTCAACATTAAAAAAAACAATCAATGTAATCCACCACAGTAACAGGCTAAAGAAGAAAAATTACATGATCATATTAATATATGCAAAATTGGACAATTGAGATGACATCAAGCTAAAAAACTTCTACACAGCAAAGGAAACAATATACAGGGCGAAGACATAACCCACAGAATGGGAAAAAAGATTTACAAACTACCCATCTGACAAGGGATTAATAACTAGAATATATAAAGAACTCAAATAACTCAATAGGAAAAAATCAAATAATTCAAGTACAAATGGCTAAAAGATTTGAATAGACATCTCTCAAAAGAAGACATACAAATGACCAGCAGGCATATGAAAAAATGCTCAACAAGGTACCACCTTGGTGAGTTTGAGTAAGATATAGGAGAATTCCCTGGATTAACAGGCAAAGTCTATCTCTTCCCTCACTCTCTGTGCTGGGCTGCTGGATTTGGGAAAGGAATAATGCAGGCCTCATGGCCATCAACGCCAGGTCACACTGGAAGCCAGCCCAGTCTCGACCAAAGCTAGTGGCGACTGCTATCTGGCTACTTCCGATGTCTACTCAAAGCCCAAGGGCTCTTTATTCAGCAGGTGGTGAATCCTACCAGGACTGGGTCCTTCCCTTCAAGGCAGCATGTTTCCTTCTGGCCCAGGATGGGTCCAGAAACGCCACCCAGGAACTAAGGCCTAGACTCAGGGGCCTCAGGAGTCTGCTTGGTACTTTATTTTACAGTGGCCGAGCTGGTATCCAAGTTGCAAAACAAAGTCCTCTGAGCTCTTCCCTTTCCTTTTCTTTTCCCCAAGTGTAAGAAAACTCTCCCTGATCTGTGCTGTCTATAGTTGGGGGAGGGGATACAGGTACTGGCTTGGCCACAGCTGCTGGGGTTTCACTGGGTCATGTGCACCCCAAGTCCAGTGGCTCCAAGCCAGCACAGCCACAGGAATTGCCCAAGGAATGCAGCCCTTGTGATCTGACTGCCTTACAAATTTAGTTCAGGTCCCAGGCTGCTTTTTGTCTGCTGGTGGTGGGACTAGTGGGAACTAGGGTTTGGAGCAGATGGTTTCCCTCTGGCCAGGCTGGTCAAAATGCTCCCTCTGTGGGCACCAGCAGAATTCTGTCTTGTGCTGTGCTCCCCTTTGCATTTTTAATGCAAAGCCCCACAATTACTTTACTCTCCCCGCCCCCAGGCACACAGATTCTCTCTCCACTGAGTGTGGCGGTGAGGAGGGGATGGAGGTGGGGTGACTTAGGCAAAGAAGACGGTCTTTTCTGCCCTATTCGGTGCCTCTTCCTTGATATAATGTTAAAATCGGGTAGTATGATCACTTAGTTGATTTTTGGTTCTTCTAAAGTGCTTGCTGGCGTGGATAGTTGTCGAATTAGGTATTCATGCAGAGGGATGATCACTGGAGGTTTCTATTTGGCCATCTTGCTCCGCCCCCTCCACATGTGAGTGATTTATAATCTTTATTTTTTAAAGTACCATGTTAAATTTTATACTTTTCTTAATATGTGTAATAGTTACCTATTGCTGTGAAACGAATTACCCTAAAACTTGGTAGCTTGAGACAAGTATTTTGTATCTCCCAGAGTTTCTCTGAGTTAGGAATTCAGGAGCAGTTAGGTGGGTAGTGCTGCCTTGGCACCTTCATGACATTGCTGTCAAGATATTGGCTGGGGCTATAATTTTGGATGTGGGCTGGAAAATCCTCTTCCAAGGTGGTTAATTTACCTGACTGACAAGTTGGTGCTGGCTGATGGTGTGAGGACGTAGCGACTTGCCATGTGGGCCTCCCCATTGGATGGCTGGATTGTCCTCACAGCATGTTTTCTAGCCTCCTCCGGAATGAATGATCCAAGAGAGAGAAGCAAGTAGAAGCTCAGACTCAGAAGTTACATGATATCTCTTTCACTACAGTCTGCTCATTAGAAGAAGCGAGTCACTAAAACTGGCCTTTTTAGAGTGAACAAGAAGTAAATGGTACTTTATGTAGAGACCTATTAGAAGTATGAATTGGACTAGCTTGATTGGAAAACTAATTGGTTAGAATATAGGCTCCACCTTTAGAAGGGGGGATAAAATAATTTGTAGATATATTTTAAAACTACCACATTATGTATTTAGATTCTAAGTTGAATTATCTTATTTAAACAATTTAAAAATCTTTATACTAAGTGTGGTTCCTTCCCTCAAAGAACTTATACATGTATACCTCTGAGATACTGTGGGTTCAGTTCCAGGCCACAGCAATAAAGCAAATACTATAATAAAATGAGTCACACATACTTTTTTGCTTCCTAGTGCATAAAAAAGCTATGCTTACATTATACTGTAGTCCCTTTAGTATGCAATAGCATTATGTCTACAAAAAAGTACATACTTTAATTTAAAAATGCTCTATCGGCCAGGCGTGGTGGCTCACGCCTATAATCCTAGCACTCTGGGAGGCCGAGACGGGCGGATCGTTTGAGCTCAGGAGTTCGAGATCAGCCTGAGCAAGAGCGAGACCCCGTCTCTACTAAAAATTAGAAAGAAATTAGCTGGACAACTAAAAATATATATATATAAACAATGAGCCAGGCATGGTGGCGCATGCCTGTAGTCCCAGCTACTTGGGAGGCTGAGGCAGGAGCATCACTTGAGCCTAGGAGTTTGAGGTTGCTGTGAGCTAGGCTGACACCACGGCACTCTAGCCCGGGCGACAGAGTGAGACTTTGTCTCAATAAAGTAAAATAAAATAAAATAAAATAAAAATACTCTATTATTAAAAATCCAAATGAAGTGAGCACATGCTGTCAGAAAAATGGTGCCAATGGCAATAAATGTAGGGTTGCCCCAAATCTTTAATATAAAAACCATAATATCTGTGGAGCACAATAAAGTGCAAAAAAAGCAAGGTATGCCTGTACATAACCCAAATGACTTTAAGCATACATATTTGAATTATTGGACAAAAAAAGATAGAAAATACATATGAAGATATTTATAGGAATTGAAATATAAAGTGACCAGGATTTGCTGATGGTTTGGTGATGAAAATGGAGCAAAAAAAAAGATCCTTGCAAAATGTTATGCACAGAATCATGAAAATCTCACTGCTTTTCGAAGCTTTCCCATAGTGACCTCAATTTTGTATGATTTCTCCAATGATTGTATCACATATCACATTTTACAGTTGAACTTTAATTACATAAACATTTATTTTATTGTGTATGGATTAGTCTTTGCTGCTGATTTAGTGACTTAAAACAAAAACAGTTTTTTATTTCTCACATTTCTGTGGGTGGCTCGGCAGTTCTGGTCTGGGGTATCTTCCCTGAGGACTTGATGGGCTAGTTTGGCCTCACTCAACTGTCTATGGCTGAAATGTTTCAGCTTCTCTCTACGCATGGTGCTTCCTCTTCTTGGAAGTTAGCCCAACCATCTTCTCTTGGAGTTCTCGGGGTTCCCAAGAATGAGAGAGGGTGAATCCCAATGAACGAGGACTTTTCAAACCTCTGGTTGAGTTATGTTTGCTAATGTCCCGTTAGCCAATGCAAGTTAAATGGATAAGCTCAAATTCAGTGGGTGGAGAAATAAAGTCACATTGCAATGGGATGTCCACAAAGAAGGGGAGGGGTTTTTAACAACTTACCACATCACTATTTCTGGCTTAGTGATTATTGCAATTTTTTATTTGTGCACACTTTCTTGACTTTTTGCACTCTGGAACTTAGGAAATAAACTGCAGCAATCAACAACGTGACTGAAACACTACAATGAGAGGGAATTCAAGAAATATTCCCTGACTTGGTAACCTCTTCAATTTTACCCTCACTGTTCTATGAGGATGCTCATTTATATTCTCTTCTAGTAGCACCCTTTAATATATGTCTCTTCTTGATCGTACACCAAACAGGCAGGTGGGCTAATAATGGGCTTCTTTGGTTATTTTCTGTCAAGTTATCCACACGTCTTGGATTCATTTACCTACTCAAATTAATCAGTCCTAGGTTTTCTGCCTTAAGGATTTAATGCATAACATGTATGTCATTTTTTACTTCCTTGATAATACGGTAATACTGGCAAGCACATGCACACACTAGTCATTCAAGTGCTTTGTAGCTTATTAATGAGATTGTACTTGGTTCCATTAAGGATTTTAATTATGTTATTTTTTCCCTTTTGCTTCCAGCTTGTCTTGGCTAATAAAATTACCCACAGCTGCTTCAGATTGGTCATTCCTTCTGGGAGAAAAACCATATGGAATGCTTAGAACAGGTGCTTGGTACTTGACCAGCTTCATCAGTTTAAACAAGTTTGACCTGTGGCACCTGATGTTGGGGCACCAGCCTACAGATGTGTTTGCAAGAACTGGAAATTGCCTCTCTTATATTACAAGAACTAGTTAGTGGGTGATGTTAAAACTCTTGCTTCCCTATAAGAATTTTCTCAGTCAATGTGAGACCAGAGAGTAGGAAACTTGGAAACATTGCTAGTATTTAAACTAAAGAAGTCTAGGGTCCCTCAGCCCTCATATTACCACAATGTTGGGCATGTTACTCTGTCAACCAAAGAGCAAGGAATGGAATTGCTATTGTCTAGGAAAGCCTGTAGTAATGAATTTTTACACTCCTAAAAGAGGCACTTGGAAGAACTGAAGAATATCCAGAGAAAAGCAATTAGGGGGAAAAATTAATGCTGGGGGTTTTCAGAGGAGTTAAGGCTACTTAACCTAGAGGGGAAAATAAGTCTGAGAGATTTCTACGTTAATAAATTTAAATTATGAAGGAGATGTGAGCAGCTGTTCTCCAACTCTATAGAGCTCTGAACTAAAGAAAAAATAATCTTGACAGGCAACAAGAGATATATCAGTGAAATCTAACCCCCAAAAATCTTGACTCTAAGAATTGTTAAACAGTGAATGGTAGCAAATCCACTTAGCAAGCATCAAAGAATGAAACAAGAAAATTGACTCTCTGGGTTTTATAGGATATAATTCTCCTCCAAGGATGGTAGCTGGAGGAGAATTTCTTCCTTTAGTGACCAAATTTATTGAGCCATTACTGTATGTCAGACACCGTATGTGTCAGAATATAAGGAAGACATAGTTTTCTTCCTCAGGCTTCTCCCTAGGTCTAGGACATCTTCTGTACCCAGTGATTTCTAATCTCTTTCTGGGTTAAACATTTCTCTAACTTCTTGGCTAGGATACCGTTTCAGGAACATATGCCTACATGTTCAAATGAAAAGTATGCAGAGAATTATCTGCAAGGCTCTGGCCTATAGGCAAGGTAGAGTTTATGTTTCTGCCAAAGAAATGCAGGGGACAGTAGAGGGTCTTTGTTTTCTTCTTCCTGAAATATTAATGAACCAGAATAGACTGCCTTGTATCTTTGGCTGCTCATTTCAATTAATTTAAAACCCTGAGCTTTGGAGAACAAAACTGCTCATTCCTTGTCCAGAGAGATCATTTGGTTTATTAGCCTGGCCAGCAGACCTTTAGGTATTGCTGATCACTAGGAAGATTGAGTGAGTGAGCATGAGTGAACTTGGGCACATCCATCACCTGTCATTTAGCCTGAATTTCCTAGGCAGAAATACAAGCCACAATATGAGAATGGTGATGAAAAATCATTAGGATTCCATGAATCCACAAATATAACAACACATCATGCCTTCTGTTAAATGGGTAGACTCACCTTCTACTTTTTTAATCAATTGAGTGCTCACCAAAGAAGCATGCAGATCTAGTTATAAACTCAAAAAGAGATATTTCAATTATTTTGCCAGGACTCTCAATAAAGAGAAAAATTTTAACAAACTCCTCATAAACTCTTATCCAGAATTCTCAGATGATTCATACATTATTGTAGACTATAATACAATATGTTAGTGAAAATGTTTTTAAGTAGTTGGGATTTATTCTTTCGATAGCACTGAAAAGTGGACCCATTCATACTGTAAACACTTTGTTCATGAATATCAATATTTTTCTTCAAAATATTATACAAAATATTATATTTCAGATAATTATATTTTAATTCAACAGATATTTATCAAATGTTTACCAAGTGACTAAAAAATTCAGAGTCAATACTATGCTAAATGTAAAGATGAATTTCAGAGGAGCTAAGGAGGTTTAACAGTATAACAGAGGAGCTAAAGAGGTTTCAAATTTATGATTCACTATAGAAATAAGAGTATGATTAAAAGCCATGTTTTAGGACTCTACATTGCAAATGACTAAAACTGGCTTAAGAAAGAAAAAGTGTTGGAAAAGGGAGAATATACTGATTCACAAACTCCAAATTCCACAGTAATTAGTAGTTCTAGACCCAGCTATGTCTAGGGATTCAAATCATGTTGTCAGAAATCTGTCTTTGGCTAATTCTTGGCTCCCTTTGCCCAGGATTGGCTTAATTCTCAGGCAGGCTGTTCTACGTGGTGGCGAAATGACCACTACTAGTTCTGCACTTATACTCTATCAGATTATCAACCCCAGAGATAAGCAAACCTTTTTTCCTAATAGTCCCTACAATAATCCTGGGCTGGTGGCATTGATTTATCTAGTCACTTAAAAAGTATTAAGGACATATTAAATATTAGTGTTCTAGTCATAGGTGATACTAGAGAGAACAAAACAGACAAAGCTCCTGCACTCATGGAATTTGTATACCAGTGGGGAAGACATACATTAATCGTAGAAATAAATATTGAAAAATATTTATGGTAAGGCCTATAGTTAAAACTAAAGCAGAATAAGCTATAGAAAGTCACTCACCCATCCAGCTTGTGTCACCTGTCCATCCTTGAAGCATTTAATGAGATTGATTGGACAGGCCTGGTACATATGACCATCTCTATATCAAAAGAAATGCCCATATCATCCTGCAGAAGAATATGGAATAAATATCTCTCTCAGGATAACCTCATAATGTTACCAGAAGCAAGCACAGTTTCTCAACTGACAAAACTAACTGAAGTCCACTGGTTCATAAAAGTTGACGCAAAACCTTCTGAGAGGCATGGGATACTTCATGTGAACTGGAGATCAATAAAAATTATTTGGTCCAGGTTTGAGTTCGATATATGAAATGGGCCATGGAAGATGCTAGGATTTAAACAAAATGAAACAGAAATGACAAGGGAACATCAAGCAGAAGAGTTTGTTGTTTGTGTGAGGTTGTGTATAGTGGTAGTGAGCAAACAATTGTCAATAAAGATGTGGTTGCATTTGAAAAGGCCCTGAAATACCCATTTGGTAAGCAAGAGGATACATGGATCACTTTAGGAGAAGAACAACATTGCTGATATCTGCTTTAGAAAGATTAAACTTCCAACAGTGCACAGGATTGGTTTGAAGGGAGTGCCAGAGAAGGCAGAAACCTATTGCAACAGTCCAGATAAAGGTTATGAGAGTCTGAATTATGATGTTGTCAGGATCAAGAGAGGTGGAGTCAAACGTGTTTCTGAAGTTTCCAGTCTGGGTCACTGGTGGAATGCTGCTGCCATTATCAGAATACAGAAAGCAGGAATGAGGACTGAACTGGACAAGGTGGCTGGCAGAGAATTAGCAACATAGTATATTGAGTTCAAGGTTCTGCCAGAATCAGGGTATGGTGTTAAAATGACAATGAAAAATGCTTCACTACTTAATAGAATAAGAGAATAATAGAATAAAGTCATCAGAATGCAATGAAATCCCTGGTTGCTTCTTCTCAAACTCGTTTGCAGACTCTCATCTCTAACAACCTCCAAAAGCTGAAATGTTCAGTAGCTCAGTCTTTGCAACCCTTCTCATTCTAAACAACACCCTGGCAATCTCATTCAAGTTTCACATTTTTAAATAGTGCTATATTTTTGTTGATGAGTTCAGACCACGCCCCTGAGTACCGGGCTCGTATATCCAGCTACCTACTCTGTGCACCCCTTTGAGTTTCATGTAAATCTTTCAAACTGAGTTCTTTGTCATCCCAAAACCTGCTCATCCTACAGCCCTCCTCATCTCAACGCAACTCCATTTTTCTAGTTATTCAAACCAAAGAAATTGGAGTCATTCTTTACATTTTTTCTCTAAAAAAGCACAAATAATCTGTTATCAAATTCTATCTCTTATTCTCTAACCTATTCTAAATATTTCATAAAATTGAGCCATACAATATGTGATGTTTTGTGTCTGGTTTCTTTCACTTAGCATAATGTTTTCAGAATCATCCATGTTTTATCACGTATCAGTACTTCATTCCTTTTTGTGGCCAAATAATATTCCAATATACCAATATAACACATTTTCTTTGTTCATTCATTCATTGATGAATATTCAGAGGGTTTTTACATTTTGGGTATTGTGAATAGTGCTGGAATAAACATTCACATACAAGTTTTTGTTTGAACACCCGTTTTCAATTGTTTTGAGTATACATATCAGAATGGAATTTCTGGTTTATATGGTAACTCTATGTTTAACTTTTACAGGAATTGCCAAACTGCTTTCCAGAACGGTTGCTCAATTTTGCATTCCCACTAACAATATAAAAGGGTATCTATTTCTCTACATCTTTTTTTAAATTTCAAATTATTAAGGGAATACAAATGTTTTGGGTTACATGAATTGCTTTTATAATGCTTAAGTCATGGCTATAAGTGTGCATTACCCTATAGGGTTCATTTTCACTTATTCCTTTCCCCCATTCCACCTCACCCCTGCTTGATTTCCACTGAGTTTTACTTCCTCTGTGCATATGTGTGCTCATTGGTTAGTGACAATTTAATAGCAAGTACACATGGTATTTATTTTTCCATTCTTTAGAAACTTCACTTAGGATAATGGTCTCCAGTTCCAACCAAATTTTTGCAAAAGGCATTCATTCATTCTTTTTTCTGGCTAAGTAGTACTCCATGGTGTACTACATACCATATTTTGTTAATCCACTCATGAAACAATGGGCACTTGGGTTGATTCCGCATCTTTGCAATTGTGAATTGTGCAACAATAAACATTTGCATACAAGTGTCTTTTTGATAAAATGACTTCTTCTCCTTTGGGTAAATAGATACCCAGTAGTGGGATTACTGGATCAAATGGTAGATCTACTTTTAGTTCTTTGAGGAATCTTCATACTGTTTTCCATAGAGTTTGTACTAATTTGCAGTCCCTCCAACAGTGTATGCGTGTCCCTTTCTCTCTGTATTCATGCCAGTATCTAATGTTTTTAGACTTTTTAATAAAAGCCATTCTAATGAGGGTAAGGTAATATCTCATTTTGGTTTTAATTTGCATTACCCTGGTGATTAGTGATGTTGAGCATTTTTTCATATGTTTATTGGCCATTTGTCTATCTTCTTTTGAGAACCTTCTGTTCATGTCTTTTGCCCACTTTTTAATGGGACTGTTTGTTTTCTTCTTGCTGACTTGCTTGTATTCTTTGTACATTCTGGTTATTAGCCCTTTATCAGATGTATAGCTTGTGAATATTTTTTCCCATTCTTTAGGTTGTCTGTTTGCTTCATTGATTATTTCCTAAGCTATGAAAAAGCTTTTTAATTTAATCAAGCCCCATTTATTTATTTTTGTTGCTGCTGTAATTGCTATTGGGGTCTTCTTCATAAATTTTTTGCCTAGGCTGATATCTAGAAGAGTTTTTCCTAAAATTTCTCTAGAACTCATATGGTTTCATGCCTTACATTTAAGTCTTTTATCCATCTGAAATTAATTTTTGTGAGTGATGAGAGAGAGGGATTCTGTTTCATTCTTCTGAATGAGGCTATCCAGTTTCCCCAGTACTATTTATTGAATGGGATTCCTTTCCCCAGTGTATATTGTTGTCTACTTTGTCAAAGATCAGTTGGCTGTATGTGGTTGGTTTTATATCTGGGTTCTCTGTTCTGATACATTGGTCTATGTCTCTATTTTTGTGTCTATTTCATGCTGTTTAGGTTATTATAGCCATGTAGTATAGTTTGAAGTCTTAATGTGATACCTACAGATTTGTTTTTTTGCTTAAGATTTCTTTGGATATTCAGGCTCTTTTCTGGTTCCAAATGAAGTATAGAATTATTTTTTCTAGATCTGTGAAATATGATGTTGGTATTTTGATGAAGATTGCATTGAATCTGTAAATCACTTTGGGTAGTATGAACATTTTAATAATGTTGATAGTATTGATCCATGAACATGATATGTTTCCTTCTATTTGTTTGTGTCATCTGAGATTTCTTTCCTTGGTGTTCCATAGTTCTCTTTGTAGAGATCTTTTAGCTCCTTGGTTAAGTATATTCCTAGGTATTTTATTTTCTTTGTAGCTATTGTGAATTGTTTGAGTCTTTGATTAGACTCTCAGCTTGATTGTTATTGGTGTATAGAAATGCTGCTGATTTGTGTACATTAATTTTGTAACCTGAAAATTTGCTGAATATATTTATTAATTCCTGGCATCTCTTGGTACAGTCTGTGGTGTTTTCTAGGTATAAGATCATATTGTCAGCAAAAAGCAATAGTTTGACCTCCTCTTTCCCAATTTGGATACACTTTATTTCTTTCTTTTGCCTGATTGCTCTGACTAGGCCTTCCAGCACTATGTTGAATAGAAGTGCTGACAGTGGACACCCTATCTTGCTCCAGTTCTTAAGGGAAATGCTTTCAACTTTTCACCATTCAGTACGATATTGGTTCTGGATTTGTCATATATGGCTTTTATAATTTTGAGATATGTTCCTTGTAAGCATAGTTTGTTGAGGGTTTTTGTCATGAAAGGCTGCTGAATGTTGTCAAATACTTTTTCTGCATCTATTGAGATGATCATATGGTCTTTGTCTTTGCTTCTGTTTATGTGGTGAATCACATATATTGAATTATGTATGTTGAACCATCCTTGCACCCCTAGGATGAAACCCACTTGGTCATGGCAGTATCAATATCAGCTCTTCTTTGTAGGGCTGGTAAAATATGGCTGTTAATTCATCTGGTTCATGGCCTTTTATGTTGGAAGTTTTTTTATTACTGCCTCAATCTCACTGCTCATTATTTGTCTGGTCAGGAGTTCTGTTTCTTCTTGATTGAGTCTTGGGAAGTTGTGTGTTTCCAGGTATTTTTCCATTTCCTCTACATTTTCTAGTTTATGTGCACAGAGATTTTCATAGAATTTTTCAGATGATATTTTGTATTTCTGTTGTATCAGTGGTAATATCTCTTTTTTCATTTCCAATTGAGTTTATTGGGTCCTTTCCCTTTTCCCAGTTAAACTAGCAAGAAGTCTATTAATTTTGTTTATCTTTTCAAAGAACAAACTTTTAGTTTCATTGTTCCTTTGTTTTTATTTGTTTATTTGTTTGTTTTCCATTTTATTTAGTTCTTCTCTGACCTTAGTTATTTCTTTTCTTCTGCTGTCTTTGGGTTTGGTTTGCTCTTCCTTTTCTAGTTCCCTGAAATGTGTCATTAAATTGTTAATTTGTGATCTTTATGTCTTTTTGATGTAGGAATTTAAGGCTATGAATTTTCCCCTTCAGATTGCTCTTGCTGAATCTCATAGATTTTGATAGTTTGTGTCTCCTTTCTTGTTCAATTCTATGCATCTTTTGATTTCCATCTTAATTTCATTATGGACCAAATAATCATTCAGCAGCAGGTTGTTTAATTTCCATGACTTTGTGCAAAATTATATTTCTCTTGAAATTGATTTCTAATTTTATTTCACTGTGATCTGAGAAGATATATGGTATGATTTCTATTTTCTTTAATTTCTTGAGAACTATTTTGTGGGCTAAGATATGATTAGTCTTGGAGAATGTTTCATGTGCTAATGAGAAGAATGTATATTCAGTATTTTGGGGGTAAAATGTTCTGTAAATGTCTGCTAGGCCCATTTATTCTAGAGTCCTGTTTAAGCGCAGTGTTTTTTTACTTATTTTCTGCATGGACGATCTGTCCTGTTCTGTCAATAGAGTGCTAAAGTCCTCACCAATTACAATGCTGTCATTTACCTCTTTTCTTAGATCTGAGAGGATTTGCTTTAAAAACCTGGGTGCTCCTACATTAGGTACATAAATAATTAGAATTTTTATGTTTTATTGTTGTATTGCTCCCTTTACCATTACATAATGATCATCTTTGTCTTTCTTTACCATTGTCAGTTTAAAGTCAATTTTGTCTGATATGAGAATGGGTACACATGCTTTCTTTTGATTTCCATTTGCATGGAATATTTTTTACATCCCTTTTCCTTGAGTCTATATGAGTCCTTGTGAGTTAGATGTGTTTCCTGGAGACTGCAGATACTTGGATTATATTTTTTCATCCATTCAGTCAGCCTATGTCTCTTGAGTGGGAAATTTAGACTATTCATCTTGATTGATAGGATTGATATGTGGGATACTGTTCTGTTAGTCATGTCGGGTTATACCTTATTGCTTTGTTTACCCTCTTGTGCTATTGTTTTATATGAGCTCTGAGCTTTATAGCTTTTGTGTGGTTTTATGCTGGTGGGTGTCTCTTGTGCTGATCTGTTATAATGTAGTTCTGGGTGTTTCCTGTAGGGCAAGCCTGGTCTTGACAAATAGTAAGGTAGGAGTAAATATAGTATATTTTGTAAATAAGTAATTTGTGTTTACCATTGGAATATAAGCTCCACCAGGGCAAAAAAAATTATTTTGTTTTACATGTACTCTATTCCAAGCATGACCAATAGTGACTTGCATACAGTAGAGGTGCATAATTTGGGAAAAGAATAAATTAATTGGATGAAGAATGTCTCAAAAGGAAAAACAGATGATATAATCTTGGATTAATAGATTACTATTTATATGACTATTCATATCTAATGAAAAAAATCAATGAATTTCACCATAGTTATATAATAAGATGCTATAAATATAATAGCTCATTTGATTTTTTGTTCCATAATAAGCTAAAGCACTTGCATGTTTTTCAAGTTTCTCTTTCCTTATAATTTAAAGAAAACCTCATATGACATTTGGAGTTTACTTTTAAAGAGACTTGCATCAAATTACATCTTGATCACTTTGAATCTTAAAGTACCTCCAGGGATAAACTGACTAATAACTAAATCAATATCAGATGTTCAGAATCTCAAAGAACACATATGTAATTGGGGAATATTACCCACAACTATGTAATATGGTCATTTGCTGACAATGTGTCATACACTGTGCTAGGTGCTGGTGGAAAAGCAAAATAATTGTGACATAATCTTTAAACTAATGTATTACAGAAGAGAAGAGAGACACACACAAAATATTAAGCTATGCCATTAATATCAAAAAGAATAAAAACTCATAGTCCATTGCACAAAACTCTATTATTGGATAATCAAGACCACTGAGTGTCTTGGAGAATATGCAAAATAGTTATTCCTGTAAGCAGTTGTCTGTCAATCACACTGAGTCTGTTTCCTATGGACATTAAGAAGCTATTCCTTCTCTGATGCCTCCTCTCCTTGTCCTCCTGAATCTCCCCACACTTTATTCCCTCTGTGTTCCACCAGGGTTCCGAGTCTTCCTCCACTGTGCTTTGGTCCTTGTAGTTCATCTTCTAACAAAATGAGAAAAGAGAAAATGACTTCCAGATCCTGGTGAAAGAGATGAAGGAAAAGTATTCTTCTTAGTCCAGCCTCCATGAAAATAATTTATTTCTAACACAAACCAAGCCCTTTACTGCCAAGATTGACTATCTCTGTTGCATTATTCTTCTGTTATTATGCTACCAAATATTCTTCTCTTTTCTCTGCCTTTCTAAACTAAACAAAGGACAAATAAATAAAATAAACTGTATTATCATACTTGTATGTGGCCCAGGACCTCAGAAATGGAGCAGATGTTTGCCCTTTCCCAGAAAAGTGAATTGGAGTATCAGAAAATCCCATTTTTCATAATAATATCAACTTTTAGTACTACTAGTATCAACCCTAATAAATGATAAATCAAGCTAAAGTTATTTAACCGAAACCAAGGCTGACAATCTGATGGCATAGGTCAGGAGAGCCATATTGGTTGGTCACAGTCCATGGTGGCCCTGATTCATTGGTGACAAGACACAGAAATTGATAAACATTTAAAATATCCCACGTGGTTAACCTCAGGGAAATAATTGTTGGAGGAGATTTTTCTAGGTTCAACAAGAAACAAAAGGTGAAACCAAAATTTTGCCAGATAGGACTAATTTTCTAAATGATTGCTAAAAATTTACTTTGAATTTAGTGTAGATACCTATAAAAGATCTCATTTACTCCATTTCCTGTTGAAAATCCCAAAGCAATTTTGTTAGCACTAGGCAACTAACTGAGTCAGTGAAAAAACATCTAGGCCTACACTTTGTATACATAGTGGAGAAATGTAATACATTTAGAAAACAAAATGGATTCTACCTCAGAGTAATATAACTAATCCCTCTTCAATTATTGAAATCACTATTTATTCAAAATCTAAATGAATCTTAAAAATTGATCAATAAAGTGTAAAGAGCTCCAGCTACACAAATTACTGAACTTCTATAGTAGGCATTCTTCTTTCAGAGTTAAGAAAGCAAAAGCAGCACATAGGTTTTAATAAAACTAGACTACTTCTAGTTATAGAGAATCTTGTTTTCTTCTAAACTCATAAACCACTTTAAACTTTGGAGATACTTTGCTTATAGTTAGGCCTTATACATATATGGAAGTCACACACACACGTGCACACACACGCACACTTTCCAGTCTACAAACTCAGGAGTGGGGGTAGCTTTCTTTAAAATAAAAAAAAACCTAATTTTATTGTGAAAGGGATATATAGGAAAAAAATTAATATTCCCCCACCCCATCTTACCAAATAATAGTAGCTCTATCTCCTCTTTTTCTGGTAAGTAATTATTCTTTTCTGGTAACTATGCAGACAATTCAAAGTTCAACTACCTTTCAGGGTGTCTCTTTCCTTCTCAAGATGACATCTGGTTGTGAGGGGAAGCTGGCCACCCCTCATGTCATTAAGGAAGAGGCCGTTGGTCCTTGTGTTCTACCTCCCCTTTTGTGTCTTATCCCATTAGCCTGTAGGGAGCAAGCAGCCTCTGTCCTAACAGGTGTCAGTGCTGAAGCAGCTGTAGTCTCCCAGAAAACTTGTCTAGCCCCTAGCAAGGGGATCCCTTGCTTGTTCAGGATCCCTCTTCTTGTCTCATGGCAGTTACAATCATCTGAGGTTTGGTTTATTTCCATTTAATCTAGGATTAACATCTTCCTTCTGCATTTCCCAACTGGAGCTATGTGGGGATGTTCCAAATCCCTTCTACCACACATGGAAAGTGGGAGACTCATGACAGTTATCTCAGGCCCCTCTTTGTCTAAACATTCAGCACAGCCATTTCTGTTCTATGATGACCAGGTAGTCCAGACACTATATTCAGACTTGCAGTTCAGCAACACACAACACCAGGAGCACAACCAAGATGGAATATAATTTGGCTCATACCCTCTAAAATTGTGTTGTGCTCATAGGTACTTGGTGATTCATCATCACAGTCTTCCTCTCAGTGTTTCTAAGAGGAAAGGAGGCATAAAACCCTACAGCTTTTGGCTTCTATCTTGATACTTTGTTTTCATCTTTCATCTTTCCAAAACCACCTTCTAGAGCCAAAGAGAGTGATTTAAGTAAGATTTTGAGCCACCTGGGTAGTATTTTCTCCCCCCACCCAACAGTCCTTTAATATTTCTGCTTGATACCCCATAACGAAAAAGGTTTTTCACTGCTACTTAGTTAAGACCTTCTCTTACATCATGACTTATCATCTTCACACATTATAGTTTATAACATAACACTAAGATATCCAAGTTTTGCTCCTACTTTATAAGAGCAAAACTTTTGGAACTTAGAATGCCATTTTATTTCTCAATAAAGCTTTGTTTTTAATATCCTTGTCTCCATAACATAACAAAATCACTTTTGCAACTTAGGCCTGAATAATAATGTCTTTGTTTTCTCTGAATGGCCTATGTGTTCCAAGGATAGTGGAATCACAAGGCAAAAGATTGATGAGGTATGAAAAATAAGGTAAATATTTTTTAAGTAATATATATGTATTTTTTTAAATATCTATTATATTGGACTTTAAACTTCTTAAGGATAGTGTCCATGATTCATTTATTTTGCATTACCCAAATAAGTCCCACAATGAGCATTTGATTTAGCCTGAGAACTAAAGAAACATGTTTTTTCTTAATCAGACTCAAACCTTAATAAAGACTGAGTATAAAAAGAAGTTGCTTCTTAGTTAAATGCTATGGTGCCTTATGGTGTATACTAATAAGAAAAGTATTTGGATGAAAAAGGCTAGAGAGAGAAACTTCATGTGAAATCCAAAAGAACAGAAGACACTCTCTGATGGTTAATTTTATGTGTTAACTTGCTTGAGCTAAGGGATTCCCAAATAGCTGGTAAAACATGATTTCAGGGTGTCTGTGAGAGTGTTTCCAGAGAGACTGGCATTTGAATCAATAGACTAAGTAAAGAATATCTGTCCTCACTAATGTGAGTGACCATCATTTAATCCATTGAGAGCATGAATAGTATGAAAAGGTGAAGAAACAATGAACTTTCTCTCTTTTCTTAAGCTAGAACATCCATCTTCTCTTTCCCTCAGACATCAGAACTTCTAGTTCTTCAGACTCCAGGGCTTATACTAGCAGTATACCAGTTTTCAAGCCTTTGAACACAGATTGAATTGTACCACTTTTCCTGGTTCTCCTGCCTGCAGATGGCAGATTATGGGACTTCTCAGTCTCCATAATCATGTGAACCAATCTCATAATAAGCCCCCTCTCACATATCTATATATATACCCTACTGGGTCTGCTTCTCTGAAGAACTCTGACTAGAACTCTGATTTCAGACAAGCAAAACTGAAAAATGAACAGAATTCAAAAAGACAACTACTTGTTCTTTCTCAGATCCTCATAAATCTCCAAGTGGACCAGACTTTTGCAGGAGAAAAGGTACACTCACAATATGGCTAACAGGAGTTCCCTTTTCTTTTCATGAAACACACCAAGCTTCTTTTTGCTTTAGAAGGTTTGTATTTGTAAGTTTTTGCATAGTTTGCTGCTATTTATCCTACAGGTCTTCTCTCAAATGTCACCTACTCCCAAAATCTTCCCTGAATACCTGATGCATTATAATCTTGTCCTCCTATACTCATACCCCATCACTCAGCCACATCACTCATTTTGATGTTTTGCACATCTACTAGTTTTTCATGTAATAGTTACTTATTTGCTATGCTTCAACCCTCCCAATCCCTACACATATTTACTAGCCAGGTGACTATGGCAATTTAATATATCTGTGACTAATTGTTTCATTTTGCAAAATGTAATAATAGTAGCATCTATCTCAGATGGTTGTTAAGAATGCTTAAATGAAATAATATATGTAACATAATTAGGACAATATCTGGCACATAGTAAACTTGAAAAACATTAGCTATTGGTACATGAAAGAATGAACAGATAAGCAACCATTGGGCTATCTTCCAAAAAATTATGTAATAAATATTATATAAAATCTTTGTATCTCAAGTAGATTTCTTTTTTTATACCTCAGCTCCCAGTCTAGTCTACTCAAAATAATTTTTAAAAAGGCAAAACTAGTCTAGCAGACTTCAAGCTTTACTATAAGGCTACAGTAACCAAAACAGTATGGGAATGACACAAGAACAGAGATAGACCTTTGGAACAGAACTGAGAATGCAGATATAAACCATCCTCATATTGTTATCTAATCTTTGACAAACAGACAAAAATATACACTGTGAAAAAGAATCTCTATGCAATAAATTGTGCTAGGAGAACTGGATAAGCACATGCAGAAGATTGAAACTGGATTCTCACTTCTCACCTCTCACAAAAATCAACTCATGATGGATAACAGACTTAAACCTAAGGGACGAAACCTCAAAAATCGTAGAAGAAAATGTTGGGAAAACTCATATAGACATCGGCCTAGGCAAAGAATTTATGAAGAAGACCCCCAAAGCAATCACAGCTGCAACAAAAATAAATAAATGGGACCTGATCAAATTAAAAATCTTCTGCACAGCCAAGGAAATTATCATTAGCATGAATAGACAACATACAGAATGGGAGAAAATATTTGCATTCTACACATCTGATAAAGGACTGATAACAAGAATTTATATAGAACTTAAGAAAATTAACAAGAAAAAATCAAACAACCCCATCAAAAAGTGTGCAAAGGACATGAACAGAAACTTTTCAAAATAAGACAGAATAATGGCCAGTAAACACATAAAAAAAAGTACTCAACATCTCTAATCATCAGGGAAATTATACCAAACTCCAGTGAGAATGGCTTTTATCAAAAAGTGCCAAAACAACAAATGCTGGCATGGATGCAGAGAGGTAGGAACACTCATACACTGCTGGTGGGACTGCAAACTAGTATAACCTCTGTGGAAACTAATATGGAGATACCTCAAAGAGCTACTACAAGTAGAACTACCATTTGATCCAGAAATACCATCACTGGGCATCTTCCTTTTCTAAGGAAAAAAAAGACATTCTATAAAAAAGACATGTGCACTAGAATGTTTATAGCAGCACAATTCACAATTGCAAATTTCATATGGGTGGAAACAACCCAAGTGTCCATCAGTACATGAGTGGATTAATAAAATGTGGTATATGTATACCATGGAATACTACTCAACCACAAAAAACAATGGCAAACTAGCACCTCTTATATTATCCTGGATAGAGCTGGAGCCCATCCTTCTAAGTGAAGTATCACAAGAATGGAAAAACAAGCACTGCATGTACTCACCATCAAATTGGTACTAACTGATCAACACTAAGGTGCTCACGTGGAAATACTATTCATTGGGTGCCAGTCAGGTGGGAGGGGGTGGTGGGGATGGGTAAACTCACAACTAAGGGGTGCAGAGCGCACTATATCGGGGAAGGGCATGCTTGTAGCCCTGTCTTGGGTGAGGCAAAGGCGTTATATATAACCAAAATGTTTGTACTCCCATAATATGCTGAAACTAAAATAAATAAATAAAAATTAAAAAAAAATAAATAAAAAGGCAAAACTGCAGTTATTTCTTTTTCTGCAATTAAAAGAGATTTTCCTCTGCAAAGCACAGGGCTTGAGACCCAATTCTTCACCCATCCCCTGTCCAGCCCCCATACCTTTGCTGGCTTCAAATGTTAATGGCTCGGCTAATGACCATATATGTTATCCTTCTCACAGGGCTTTCTAGAAATAATGAGTTAATACAAGTTGGCTCACTTGATTAGAATTACAGTACTTGTTTCAAGAGACTCTGTGATGAACGAAATGTTAGTAGGACCAGAGGGCCTTTTGACTGCCCCTCAACTGTAGCATAGAGACGCCTCCTCATAAAGCTGATCCAGACTAAACTACTTAGAAAATGTGAAAACAATTCACGGTAAACTGAAATGTTTATCTAAAACTCAGCACAAGGCCTGCACTATAGTCTTAATATAATGTTCTAAATTTTCACTGAGATTAAGAGAATCATTTAAAAATACAATTAAATTGGTTTGGCACAATTTAGTACATCTTGATGACTTGCTGAAGAAAAAAAATTATATATTTGTAATAGATAAAGAAACTATAGAGAATCATTTACAAAAAGATTTATAATCCTGAATCTATTCAATCAAACCAAGATCACTGAGACATCAATATTGTTCTAAAATCGAGATTCAGAAATTTTGGAACTTAAACCAGAAAAAAAAATGGTGCTTAAAATTGTGATAAAAGAACATCTTTTGCTAGACAAAAGATGCTAGACAACAAAATATAACAATAAAGAATAATTTCTTCCTTCAGCGGTAGCTGCCAATGGACAGAATAAAGTTGAACAAGGCAAAGGTTCTGAACTAAAGTATTGAGTATAAAATACAGGGTTTTATTTACAAATTATGTAAAGTTAAATTAATTTATTCTAAACTCCAAAACTTTCCATGCTTTTACTTGACCTAAGTTGTTTTAAGAGTCTAGAATGTCACTTAACATTATCGATGAGATCATGTATTTGAATATTATTTTAGCTCATCTACTGAAACTCACCAAGGTGATCACTTTTCTCCTTTATTTCATTCTCATTCAATAATGCAATATTTATTCTTCACATTAAAAGTAATGCCCTCTAGGGGCAGTGGAACTTGGTGTAATGTGAGCATATACCCCCGGCTAAAGAGAGGGTATCCTATATGGGGAAAATGAGCCACTTCTGCTCTTCCCCAGTTTATATTCTTAGTTGCCTTCAAACCCAAATTAGGTTAAATTAAAAACAAGAAAGTCTATATATGGTCAGATTCAATTAAAAATAGAAAGCCCTATATATGCAGGTTCTTCCCCTCTCCTGACCAACACCAAAAATACCTGTATCGACCACATATCTCAATTACAAAACTAAATATGTTCCAAAATATTTTGTTAGTCCTGGGTATTTAGTAATCCTTGCAGGCGTCCTCAAACTACGGCCCACGGGCCACATGCGGGTGTTTTTGCCCGTTTGTTTTTTTACTTCAAAATAAGATATGTGCAGTGTGCATAGGAATTTGTTCATAGTTTTTTTTAAACTATAGTCCGGCCTTCCAGTGGTCTGAGGGACAGTGAACTGACCCCCTGTTTAAAAAGTTTGAGGACCCCTGCATAGTTTTGCACATAGCTTATTTTTTAGAAAACATTAGTTATTTAGTAGATATAATTTCAGAGCTTCTATAGGCTTTCATTTTTTATAATTCCTTTTCTAATATTTCCATTATTTCAAAAGTACTTCTTGCAATGTACATCTATTGTTCCTGTCTCCCCATGATCCATCCTTTTTCTTCTGGAAGTGTACCTTGATGTTGCCTGGAAAGCCATCTCCCTTCAATTTCAATTCTTGTGATTTAGTTAATGCTGATCCTACATCTGAATTCAAGCATAGACACAGCACCCATGACAAAGTACTGCATCCTACTGACAACACAAATTGGTTTGGGAAAGGGTCTGTAATGCAGACATTTATGAATAGCATATTCTATCTGTCTGGCCAGAGTGTTTGAGTCAGTGATGAGCACACAACCTGAACAAGGCAAGGAGGTTCAACTTCATTCATTTCAGAAATATTTATTGGGTACCAAATCTAGAACTTTGGGTAGGTGGATTGGAATGAAGATTCTCTTTCCACTGGACGCGAGTGAGTGTCAAAGAAAAAAGAAAGTAATCTTGATTTTCTGAGAGCCAGCTTACCTTCTATGGGAAGAGCCATCTGAGTAAGAAGCCAACACAGAGGAAACGATAGCCAAGAGATAAGGGAAGTCTGAATTCTGATGACATTATTTGAGCAGCTGTATCTAGCTATGCCTCAAGACAACCAAATTTTCAGTTACAGATACAAGCTAATATTTCTTCTCTCTGCAGCCTGTTTCAATTGGGTTTGATAGCACCTGAAACTTAAAGATTTCTCTCAATATATAGCTCCATTGTTTCTCCAGAATGTCAGAATCAAATGTCATAATATTCAAGCAGAAAAAAAACAAAGACCACTGAATTATTTCAACAGAAAGTAGATTGGAAATTGTGCCTGTTAATCCAGAGATTGCTCAGGAAAGTACATTAACCTAGTGTGCCATGGCTCAGGAAGAAGGCTATTACAGTCTTTCTGGGTATTATGACATATATTAGTGACATTAATATAATTAAATAAGTGGTCTGATATGATTTAGTCATGCACCTGTTCTTCCAAGATAGGCTCCCTATAAAGTGAACCCAAATAATTCAGCAAGTTTCAATTGAGCATTGCAATAATTTCCAGATTTAAAAAATGCACAGTTTAGTCAACTCATAATTTAGTTATGTTTTCAAATCTTTGTTCATTCATTCATTCATCCATTTCAGAAATATTTATTGGGTACCAAATCTAGACCAGTCACTTTAGTACTTGCTGAGGGCACAATATCTACATAGACTAATAAGGACTTATTTTGTCTCTTGACCCCAATGGGTTATGTTAGTATTCATTGGTACTTACTTTGCAAGATGAATAAGAGGGGGGGAGATGAAAATCTTTTCAGTTAAATGTCATCACTTGTAAATGATTTTCTGGTGGCTGAGTGGGAAAGTACTTTTAAATGAATGAACAAGGTGAAATTTGGAGATTATTTGTCATTTCCATTTTCCCCTAATTTCCTTCTCATCCATTCTAATAAATCATTGATAATTGGCCATATTCCAAGTGAATAGATTTGTCAGAAAACCCAAGTTACCATGTTCATTATAAGTATTTCAAAAACTGTCACCTCTCAAATATTTTTGTCTACACAGGAATTAGAAAGTGGACAATTTACAAAATTATCTGCATAATTCAAGTCAAGTGTCCTAATTATTGATGCAGAGTGAGGTTTTTGGTTATCATAACATCATAACAAGTTTTACTTTGGGAAATTCAATAAGTTTAAGCAGATTTTGAAGATTATATTATAAACCATGGTTTCAGAAATCCAAAATTTGAATCTTTATAACTTCACCCCCAATCATTTGAAGGAGGGAATTATTTAGTGCTAATAGTTGCAATCATCATGCTTTAAAAGCACTGAGAAAATGTTGTAAACAAAGCAGGAAAATATTTTTGGTGTGTAGCATAAACACGCAAACAATTATCTTAAAATGTAATCTTCATGTGACTTATTAAAGTAGATTACATTTTAATGTGCATTGCAATTTGCACATTATAGAGAGCACTCTATATGCAGCGTTAACTGTGTGACCAGCCTGACAACCTGCACAACTGAAGATATAAAAAAAGAAAAAACCCTCTGCTATCTTTCTCTAAATGGATGTATTTGGTGTTGATAGTCAGATACAGTTTTCACCTTTATCCCAGCTTGTTTCTGACCCAGTGGGTTAGTGTTAATCACCACTGTAGGCACCAATAATTTCCCCATATGTGGAATTTGATAAGTTAGAGCACCCACTTCAATTCAAGAAGATTCCAGCTGACTATCCAGTTATCGCTATGGACAGCTTCAAGCACATCCATGGCTGGCCTTGTATTCTTAGCTTTATCAAGCGCTTTGCACTTTTTGTCTTTTATCTCTTAATTGAGACCTGACTGCAAAAAATGCCTATCTCTTCAACTGGGTTGCATTAAGTATTAACTTTAACTGCTTTGGGTACTTGAGGTACAGAAGAGGGAAAAAAAAGCCTTAAGAAGCTGTGTAGAGTGGAAAATCTTCCCAAATCTCTATTTATAAATTGTGTAAATGCTATAGCATTTTTAAAAAAATAAATAAATCTTTATCTCTTTTCCAGATTAAGAAAAGTGTTTATATTACCAACTGGAGGAAAGTTTATGAACCCTCCATCATATTTGGCAATAATAATAATCCTACAATTCTGGCCAAAAGAGATAATATTTAGGAAAAGTAAATAATTCAGTAACAATAGATGAGAAAGAACTTTGTATTTTATGTCTCTGGAATGTATATGGACTGGCTCTTTTCTAAAGGGTATGGAAATAGGCTTTTATTTGAACAGAGAGTACACAAATCCAAGGATTCAGGAGCACTTACAGAGGTTCTAAGTCTTGCAATTTCCTTTACTAAATATTCCCCATTTCTATATATCACCCAATTTGTACTATTTTGTGAACTCATTAAGAGCTTCGTCTGTGCCTTTCTTATCTTTCTATCTAGTTTCCTGCATATAGTAAATATTCAACTAATGTTCATTGAATTGAATGGCACTCACTTTGAGTCTTGCTCAGTGTTTATGAAATCTTCCTGTGACTCCCTAACATGCACAGCTATGGCACCTATGATAGGTTTTCTTTCATAGTAATACAGAAATACTTGAAAAATATACGTCATGAACAAAATAATAGCTTTAAACGGCAGCACTGAAAAACCAAAACCCTAGGAAAAAAAGTAATTTGATAGGAAGGGGCTGGAACGCCACTAATTGAAATGGTGCTGTTCAATTTTTACCCTAACACCTAAAAATGGAGAATAAATGCATGATCTTAGTGTTTAGACAGACCTTCAGTCAAAACATATTCAACTTAATCTGAATCTAGAAAAGAAACATCTCCCTAAGAATCAGATTAAAGAAGTGGCTCATGAACGTCGTGACAGGCAAAGCCCACACCTCGTGTGGTACAGGGCACCATAGGATGAACTAATTGAATGTTTCACCCACTTGCTCATTTATTTGATGAGGACTTTCTATACGGAGCACCAGGGTAATAAAATGAACGTGCTGTCTATGCTGTTCTCTAGGCACAGTTAGCAAAGAGTACTACTTATATTTAAAATTGAGAATCATTAAAATTTGAACCAAGGGCATTTTATGAATAGTGTTAATTGACAACAAATAACATAACCTATTCATCATCTATACCACCTACAATGGAATCTGGTATTTTCCTTCAAGATTCCTAATATGCTCATTGGTCAGATGCATTCATCTTCCATTCTACCCACCCACACCAAGCTCTGATCTCTGCAAGAATTACAGTGTGGCATCACTATCATTCACTAGTAAAACCTACTTATTATGAGGATCAATACTATAATACTATTAATAATGGTTTAAAGACTCTGTTTTCTGTAGACATGGAGAATATGTGAAAAGAAGTATATTTTTCCTTTTGCTTTTAACTTCAAATTCTAAAAATCCCCTCCCCACCTAAAAGGAAAGACAAAATACTCTCATTTTACTGTTTTCTTATAGGCTCATAAAATTTTAGCTTTGTGTTACTTTTTCAAAGACTCTATTAAACTTGATACATGAGACTAGTAGGCTGCCACAAACTCATAAAAATCTTTTCAAAGAATTGCTCCCTCGCAGTGGAAATTGAATGGCAATTTCTAAGAATCAAGCTAATGGCTTAAACTATAGAAAATGTGAAGCCTACTAATAGATAATTTAGGATTTCCCCTCTGCCCCACCACCGCTGGAGAGAATGAACATGAGCTTGAATAAAATTGCACCAAGATCTTATTAATCTTCTGTCTGTAAAAGCTCAATTTTCCTAAGCAATGGGCTGTGGTACACATACCACATTAAAATCTATGCTTAAAATTTTCTCCATATTTTGGAGCTAAAAGTTCCGCACCTTTTGACTATGTGGACACTTGTATTATTGTCAGTTTCAAGAGTTAAATATTCCATCAGGAATTTGTTACTACACAGCGGTACATAATGCCTGAAAAACCCCTGCACCAATATTGCTCTCAAATTGGCAGCAAGTGAACAAGGGACATGAAGGATGCTTCAGCACAGTAACCTATCCTTCCTTCTCTCCTGGGAGCCACTTGGCCAGCTTTCATCCTCATAATTATAATAAATTTGACATTTCATAGATAATATTGATTTCTGTATTTTAGCATTTCACCATAGGTGACAGTCTAGCGTCAAGAATGAAATTTCTATTGATCTCCTGCGCATTAATCTCTCATGTGTATGTGATCATTTTTATAAGACCTTTTACTGCACATAAATCAATATTTCATATTTCCAGCTATGCCAGAGGAGATGTCATATTTGTAAACTGTGAGTTGACACCTGCAATTCCTTCCTGTTCAGCTTCAACTGTTCAGTAACAGTCGATTCAGGGTTGGGAAAGGATCAAGCTAGAGAAACAAGGTAGATTAAAGGCATGAATGTAGACTAGAGTAATTAGCTTAATGAACAAAGAAGTCAAGTAAGTGAAATAAAGTGAAATAATGTTTCTGTAAAAATTGCTTCTGTGGACATAAGTATCTGTAAAACAGGATGGCTTTTCATGCTTGCTAGGAAGCTGATACTAGAATTAAATGTCTGTATTAATAAGGAACACTGAAATACTTTTAAACAATTGAATAAAAAGAACTATTAAATCTGTTGGATAAGAAAGTCACCATAATTTCAAGAATGTTTAACATTCAAGTATATGATCTTACCCACAACTCCAACAGGGTACAAACAAGTATTAAATAATTTTCAGAACTGTGATCTCTTTCCTAATTTGGCAAGCAATTTACAAAGTAAGTAAATTTTCATATCATCATGTTTAATAATTTTCATATTTCATCAAGACTTCCAGATTATATATGACTATCTTGATTAATCAAAATAGAATAGTATTATAAACAGAATGTAAGTTCTGTATAAACTTTAGTGCAGAATAAAAACTATCAAATGTTTTTAACAAGTAAATTCTTCACTCTGAAGTGATACTACTCTTACAGGTATTTAGAGATCTACTAAAGTATTCATTTTGCCAATTTCAATGGCATGTAAAAAATTATTATGCATTTGTACATAATCTTGCTGGATTTGTCTATGCTCTATTATTTTCAAAACGCTTTCCTTCCTATTAAATAATTGGAGTTTATCCATGATGTATTTTAAGAGCTTTGGAGATAAAACAAACTATTGGACACAAGCTGACCTATGTGGATGTTTGTGTTTCTATCTATACATTTTCTCTGACTATTCTTGTAATTTCTGATACAGGTGATTAAATGCAAAAGTCAATTTGGACATGGTCTAATATAACTGAAAAATTATTGAGAATACAGTGCTATTTTGTGTAGCATTAACATTTATTCTTTACAAAATTGCTAGTCCACATATTTAGAGAAGTTTAGAATGTGTGATAAACATTATCAGAATGTGACAAAGATGCTTTTAATTCAATAAAGTGTTTGCTAGCTTAAAAAGAACTACTTTTTCCCAGATAAAAGCAGACCTGGAAATGTCCACCTTCTGGCAATTTCCTATAGTCACTATTGACACTCTATTATTTCAAATTATATGTCGTTTCACTAGAAGGAAATGCTGCTCTTGCTTATTTTTTAAAGGCCAATCCTTTTTGCTGGTTTCTGAAACATGTTCATGGCCATAAAATATGTCAGCAAATGACTGTTTTAACGTGATGACAGACACATTATTGGAGTGTGACTGACCAGTGTAAGAGTGACTATATTTCAACAGTTGTGTCAGTTTTTGACTGAAGGAGTACAATTAAAAAAAAAAGAACTAGACTGAATAGTAGGGTATTACTAAAGAAAAGTCAGCAGGTGAAATATATCTTTACAAATACTTCAATTTTCTCAGGTGTCACAGGAATTAGTAGTGAAAATTTATTTTGTTTGAGAGCAAATTAACATTACAAAGAGCTGGGCTATGTGCACTCAAAACTTTAGAACTTTTACTTTTAATATGGAAGTTGACATAATTAATTTTCATTGTACATTTTAGCATTTTATTTCCTTAAGGTGAAAACTTCTGAGTCCTGAAACCCCAAAACTGAAATGACATCTATATTCCTTGCTACTATCTCTTCCTTAAGTAAGTTAAATAAAGAACTAGAGATTTATTCTCTTAGGAGAAAGATATTCCTCTAATTTAGTGAGTAGAAACTTATAGCTATAATAGGGTATATGAAATAATGCTCCCAAAATTATGGAGAGTATTTTTAAAATAGTGTTTTAATTTGCACTTGATAATTTTGGTATTTCTTTGAGTCACTTTCCCTCCTCACACTTGTTATTTGCTTTCTGTATTGCAGGATCCATAGAGATTTCTCCCAGACACAAAATATCCTAACATCTGCTTTCACGCTTCCCCCCTTTATTGCCTAGTTATAATATTTACTATTCTTGATCAGACTGGTTTGTACATCCACTTGGTTCCTATGGTCTCCATGGATATGTTTTGTTTTGCCATTGCACTTAACTATATTATTATTTTAAGTATTTATATGTTTTTCTTTTCCACAGGTTATCTTTTGTCCTATCTATATTCCCAAGGTACACAGTCTATTTTTATTAACTATTAGCTAAATAAGTAAATCTTTATGGAATGAATCAATAATAACACAGTAACATATTTAAAATATGCTATTTTAAAATATGAGGGGTTGCTAATTCAATGATGTGGAATATACAAAATAATCTGCCTTTTTATTTTAAAAATACCTTAATGCCTTTCTTGAAATCAAAAGGTACTTAGCATCTTGTAGGGGCTCCAAAAATAATCCAGACAATGTAGTGCAAGAAAGTTTTTAAATCTTAGACCATACATAGATAATATTTTTAATTTATAGGTGCTCCATAAGTTCAGTGTTTTAAAAACATACATGCTGTTGGTGTTTTAACTAGGAAAAAATAAAGATTCTGATGATTACAGTCATAGTATATTTCCAAAATCTTATAATTCTAGAATAACAACATATATTTTCTAGATACAGTATGAAAAATATCTCTTTTCTTCAAATTAACTTCCTAAATATAGATAATGACTGAACACTATATGCCTTTAGAGAAAATTTGGCTTAATATTTCAAACAAGTTTTCCATTATTTAAAATTTTACAATTTATAAGTCAAAATTCCAAGTTCCAACTAAAAAATTTGAGAGGAAAATGCATAGATTATTTGAAGTCAGGTAAAAATCTCACAGTGAAATTTAGAAATGTCTAGAAAGTAAACATTAATCATAGAATTTTTGAGCTAGAATCATTTTGATTACTTAGAACCAATTAGTCACTTCTGTATAAATTATACATTTAGAGTAATTGGCAATAAACCAAAAGACCCAATTTTTAAAATAAATTTGATGTCCTAAAATTAAGAGACTGTCATCAATTTCTCCCATAAACCACTTTGTTATAATCTCTACCACTCAAGAGAAATTATCTGTTTAATAACAACATGAACATTGAGAGGAAAAATACTTTCCAACATGAAATTAGGAAGAATGAAATTATTTTTATGATAGGGTTCATAATATATGAAAACAACTAAAGCATTTCAAAATATATCATTTAGAATAACAGAAAGAGGGTTAACTGCTCAAATCCCAATGAAATCTAAGAAGTTAATATGCTGCAAAAATCAAAATTCCTGGGATTAATATTTCATGATCTAATACCTGGAATTTCTTCATTCATATAAAAAGGAGTTTATTGAACAACAGGTTGAAATATATATACATATATATGTGCTGTGAAAATACTCTTACTAAAGGATTCTTATGGGTTATATTATTCTGACATATCTTCCATTGTTAAGTAATCAATATTAACCATATATATTAAGGAAAACATTAGGTTCAGATTTCCATGGGATTTTTTAATCTAAAATCAAAATGTTGAGGCATGTTAGGATTAAAAGGAATTGATTGAAGAGACAAATATATAAGTTAAGGGGTTCAATGTATATATTTTATTGTTGTTTTTACCAAGAATCATACAGAAAATTTTATAGTACATAAAAAAGGAGAAAAAGGAAATGACTCAGTTGCTTCTCCAGAGCTAAAATTATAGATAAAAGAAAGGACATTTATTTTTATTATAATCAGAGCACAATGTGGAATATTTTTGTTCATGTCTTACTCATAGAATCTTTTTAAAAATTCTTGCATTGATACTGGTCTCCCAACATTCAAAAGTTAAAAAGAAAACTAATGATCATGGAGGATTTACCTAAGTAAGGGCTGAGCTTGAAAAATGATTTTAGAAAGAACATGACAAAGTATGTATTATCACATAAATCTATATGCCAAAATATAACTAAAAGTAGTAGTCAAACCTAAAGAATAGAAGACTATTTAAAAGAAGTATAACTCTTCTTAAAAATGGGAAGATCTACTTTCTTCACTTTAGCTTATCTCTTTCCTATTTACTGTATTTTCTTAGGAGCATGCTGTCTATTCATTCTCCTAATAAAGTCCTCTTGGTTAAACATTTGAAGAAATTTTTCTATGAGGAATTAGTAATATATTTATTCCATTTTACAGATCTGCTTAACAAAGTTCCCTATCTAAGACCAAAGTTACAACCAAGAAGATTTTGTAAAAGGAAAACATTAAAGGAAAAAATGAAAGAGAGCTCAAATAATTCAGTAAGATAAGAACCTACAACTCAACAAAAATGGATAAAAGAATTTTACAGTAAGAGAAAAATAACTAATAAACTTATAAGATATTCTAACTCATTCAGTATTAAATAATTAAAATAGGGTACTAATTTTTTCCTAACAGAGTGGCGATTTATTTTAAGTTTACGGATAACTAGGATGTGGGGAAATGTGACTCCCATAGTTTGCTGGTGAGCATATACATCAGTATCATCTTTTAGGAGTAATTTGTCAATATCTCCCCAAATTTAAAATGTATATATTACAAAACTGAAAAAAATCTACTACAAGAATTTGCAACATGTTTATACAAAAATGTCCACACACACAAAGGTTATAGCAGCTAACTTTATAAAATCAATCCAAGACAACCAAAATGTTTTGAACACTCTTCAATCTTAATTCTTAAGAGGTGTATTAGGAAACATACATTACTTTCATGTAAATTTGCATCTACTACAGTGACTATTTCACAATAAATTTTAAAATGTATTTAAAGAAAGTATCTCTGGTTTGCAAAAAATTGATAATGCTTGGTTAAACTAAATAATCAAATCTTTTTGGAAGAGTATAAGTGTGAGGTTTGTGGTGGTGGAAGGGAGATTTTCAATTTTACTTCTTTCTTTCTGAACTGTTTTAATTTTCTAAATATATTCAATTATTATTTTATAGTTTTTTATAAAACAATCAATTATCTGAACAGAGAGATTATAGCCTTTTGCCCCTTCATCTTTGAAAATCAATGTCTAAAAGCTCTTCTAAAAATCTGTTTTTTCCAAACATATACACAAAGAATAAATGAGAACCAAAAAGCTTATAAAGATTATATATAATCTATATAATTATATAATATTAATATATATATCCACACATTTAATTTTATAAAATCTCCTCTATAGATATATGATTGCATGTGTATGTATGTATATCAACATTCTTGGATCATATACTGACAGATCATGAAATTATATACAGTGTCATCGCAAAATTATCTGCTTTTCTTATTAAAAAATGCTTATATAACATGTTCCTCTTTATCCTGGGACTCAGAATATGTCCATTTTGCTTTTAACATTTACGTTAATACATTTCCAAGCCCCCATCCTTCACATTGGAGAGGCATTCTAGACAGTGAGTTAGGAATGCAGATTCTAGAACCAGACTGCCTGGATTTGAATCTGACTTCTGTCCCTTAGTAGATACGGGACCTTGGGAAAGTCACTTAGTTTCTCTATATTTTGGTTTCTCTTCTGTAAAGCACAAAACATTTCCTACCTCTTGTTTTAGACGTTGTAAGGATGACATTAGTTAATATAAGCCCCTACAGGAGCAAATTGCTATACAAACATTAACTAAGATTAGCATCCTCTCTCCAGATGTTCCCCAAAACTCCCAGGGCTGTTTATTCAGTCCAATTCAGCCAGTTATTGTTATTTTCTGTGGAAAGTCTGGTCGGTCACCCAGAGGAACCCATTTTCTCAGCTTTGCTGCTGTTGCCATCACAGAATATCACTAACAAATATGGGCAGCCTTGGCAATAGAAGAAAAATGCATTTACTGGATAAATATTTGTTGAGTGCCATCTATGTGCCAAGCATTCTCCTAAGCAATGCGAGTACAGCAATGAGCAAAACCTCTGCTCTTGTGGAACTAACATATGATTCTCCAAGTTCATATTCAAAACCCCAAATTTAGCAGTGTAAAACTGAGGTCACCAAGTAACTTGATTTTTTCCAAATTGTTCTTATTTTTGAATGCTGTTAGAATGAGAAGCAACAGAAAGAAGCACTGAATAGTTTTCTGACAACACTTCCTCAAATGAATGTCTATCTTTAATTTCTATTGAAAATGCTTCATGTTACAAAACCAAGAAAAGACTATTACATGTATGACTGTGTGTGTATTTGTGTGTGTGTGCAAGAGAAAATGTAGTGTCAGCAGTATATGTTAAATAAAATTGCACCTGCAAGGAACAAAGTAAAAGATCTTGACTTTAATTTTTCTTTTATTTAGGATTTAAACTTCAATCCTCTAATTCTAAATTTTCACTTACAAGAAGCACTTTATGAAACAAAAACACTTAAATGTATTCAGGCATCAATGGAAAATTTTAATCAAGCTAAATTTTACCATGAATACCAGAGCCTTAACCCCAAATGTGCACATATATAGCGTTTTCCTCTAAGGAAATGTAAACATATTTTACTCTTCATCCATGGAAGATATCCTTGAAAAACTGATTGTACATGCCAGTGATGTAATGTCACAGAATTCAAGAGAGGAACAATAATGATCAGCAACGCCCCCAGTACAACTTTAGCCCAGCCAAGTTGTTTCATAATTCTATCACCATAAAACAATGAAGAATACAAAATATCAGTGCATAGCTATCCCTAATCAAGTCTGCATTCTTTGGAAAGAAAAATTTCAGTTTTATAAGCAAAAAGACCCCAAGCAACGGAAACAAGGAGTTTACCTGTTTGCTAAGTTGAAAATTCTTCATGAACACAACCAGACCAAGATTATTTATGTACTTGTAGACTCTTGCAGTGTTTTCCCAAATGGGATTATATTTCTCCCTCCAAAAAAGGGAGAAATAAGGAACTGCATTTATCTGGAAAATAGTATGTTGTGATTTGGTAGGACCTACTGCCTCAAATGGGGATTACTTCAACGTACACACGTTTATTTCGCACATTTCAAAACAAGCGTTTTTCATATTCTCTACTCTACTCAGTTTAGGATTCGTTCTTATGGTAAGAAGTATTAGTAACTGAAAGCTGAAATCACACAAAATGTTTTTGAGCCCTAAATTTACATGTGCATATAATATCATTTATTCAAAATATTACCAAACACCTATTATACTATACAGAAAACATGCTACTACATACAGCAGTGAATAAAATACAGGTGAGCCTTACCCTCATGTACTAATAGCTTGAAGCATTAAAGGATAGGAAGGAAACACACTAACAAATACTTAAGTACAAATTCTGATGGATGCAATGAAAATAATAGAGCCATGAGAAAAAAAGGCTTTCTTCAGAATGTATGGTCAAGTAAAGTGTCCAGGGGGAAGTGTTTGAAATGAGACCAGAAAGATGAGCAGCTTTTCAGAAAACTAGGAGAACAAGAACATGTGTGAAGGCCTTGGGCTGGGAAATGATCTGACTTGTTTGTGGAACTAAAAGATTAATGGTTGAAACTTGTGAGAAATAAGAAGAATTCCAAGTGAAATGGAAAAATAGGTAGGAGCCATTGCATTCAAGTCCTTGAGGCCAATTGTTTCAGTTAGGGGAATAACATTTCAAATTTATGATATGAAACAATCATACCAGAGGGAGTTTCAAGGAGGGCAAGTTATGTAGAAGAAGGGAGACAATTAGGAAATGATACCAGCAAGGTACAAAAATGCTATGAAAGTCTTGTTTATTATACTAACAACTTTAGACACCAATCTTGGGTTTTTTCCATACAATTCATAGAAATAGAAATTTATTTTCTTTGGAAATGAAACCCTGTTCTGAATTGTTGTCAACAACAAATGAAAACCACTGCCTATCCATATTTCAATTATGTTATGGGTTTATAGGGGACAGCATGGGACCCTAAGTGATGTCTATGACATTTGCACATAGGGGATATATCTTTTTAGAAACAAATAACCAAATTAAAAATTCATTTTTTAATGCAAGTTGTTTAAAAGTTACCCATGTGTCTCACTGTAGTCTCACAACTATTCTGGAAAGTGGAACAGTTACCTAGATTCATCATAGCCTCCACCTATCACCACTTGCCACATGAGAAAAGTGAAAGCCAGAGAGGTTGTTTCACCTTCTCAGAATGCACAGTCTCATTGCTAAAGGAAGGCTATCACATTGAAAAGGCCTCTTTAATGTCTCAGGTTTCCAAGAGACAAAATGGCCAAGATGATGAAAATCTCATTGGCCAAGGTTAAGTTTCCAGAGCTTTATGATTTTCTAGAACTTGCTGAACACTACAAATTTATGTTATCCATTTATTCAAATAAATTGACTAAAGCTTATATTTCACATACCAAGCAATTTGTCACATTACATGTCTTAAGACATCCTGACTTTCATACAACCCACGTACTTGCTACATTACAAGTACTTGTTAAGGCTATCTGCTCCATGGTGTTGTTGTTGCTGCAGTTATAAATGTGTCATCTGCTGATTGTGCTTGGCCCACTGCCACTGGAGGTACCGTCACCAAGGCCTTACTAGCTCCTCAAACATCCTCCCAGAATCTGCTACATCAAGCTCTCCCAAAACATTAACTGAGTCATTGATTAAAATTAAGACATGTCTTTATCTTTTACTGCCATTTCATATATCCCATAAATTATTTTCCCCAAGTAGTCAACATAAACCAAAATATCCTTCTTCACTACTCAGCTCTGAAGCAGTATCTACTGCCATATCAGGACTTTCCTAGAAGCATCCCAACTTCCATGACCATGGCAAGCATGGCAGGTATGATTGCAAAACTCAGCACTAAATTCAAATGCCTCAATTTCTACACCCAACCCAGTTTACAAATGCTTCAGTATCTAAAAGGTTCAGTGAATACTGGAGATTATGGCTAACCAGGGACATAGGCCCTATCTAAAAAGAGAGTTCATTCCTCATCTCTACCCAATTTTTGTTTTGTAGGAATGAGGGCTCATTGTTGGTAAATTTCTAGTTTACCAAGATAAGCTGCAAATCTGAATTTTAATGTGAGATCTTCTAATATTTTATGTTGGCTCAATTTTTTAAAAAATACATTTATGTTAACTTTCAGGTTTTGTCAACAATTAAGTTCTCAACCATTATAAGGTCTGTCTGGTTTATGTGATGAGGTGAATAATGATTTTATAAATATATAACATGAAAAACTTGCTTAAGCAACATTATAATCTGCAAATACTTTTCTAATATAACACTAAAATAGCCTCAGAAATTCTCAACATTCAGTAATTTTGCCCCAAATATAGAAATCTGCTTTTCCTATGAAGGAATTCTATGAAAATTGTGGACAAGTAAACATTCTCAAAAATGCCCACTATACCCAAACCCTAGTCATAGAGATTAAATGATCTTAAGATATGCAAATAATCATTGATTCCTTCATTCAACAAATACCATAGGTCAGGGATAATGTTTGGCACTGGCAGCAAATGAGATACAAGACAAAATTCTTGTCCTCCTGAGGCTTACAGTCAGTGGGTGGGGAAGGCAAGTCAATAGGTAGTGACACTACAGTGTCCTGAATGCTTTAAAATGAGAGAGGGCAATGTGCTATGGGACCATAGAGAAGTACACGACCCAAGTTTGGGAGTAGGGGATGGAGGGTGGGTCAGAGAATGTTCCTTGTAGAAGTACCCAAAAGCAAATTGACAGGTACGGATTTGCCAAGTGTGTGTGAAGAATGAGCATCTCTAAGGATCCAGAAATTTTCAACAAATTATTGAATGGCAAAGAAATCAGACAACTACAAGAAAGAGGAAAGCAGGGCTTGAGTTACACACAAAAGTAATACCTTCAAACAACCTGGCATTTGGTGAGCTTTTAGAAAAACAGCAGCACTAAGACACTTAAGGCAAGTAACCATGAGAAATGTAGATGATGTTTCCAAACCAATACTCCAAGAAAGCACACACTGTACAGTTAAGAAAGTATAAAACAACAGATTCTTTAGAGATTCCTAAAACTAAGCACCAGATTTTCATGCATACTGTGCAGTAAGGAATATCCAATTTTTTAGTGATGACTTATACAAAAAAGCACAACATATTTTTTGGAAATTGACCATAATTTACATCAGCGAGGAGAGGCCTTTGGGTAATCACCACCATCCCAAAGACATTCAGCCCTAATAACAATAATCCATCTTTTATCAAAAGTCTCTAGAACCCAAATCTCCCCAGCAAGAACTCACGTATAATGACCGTGACAAGATATACAGTGTTCTACATTTTCTCTCTTCAGGTATTCTATGAAATCCTCTTCTAAGTACTTACAGGCAGCACTTGATTTCAGAGGAAGAAGTGGCAGAGATAAATAAAAAGGCACTCATTCTTCACTTATTTCTATTGGAGAGAATGTCAGAAAAGTACAGATACTACAGGAACATAGTTAGATAAAGAATGATACTGCTATGCCAACTGCAGAAATGCTCTGGTTAGGTAGTTAACAAAGGAATAGCTAGCTAGATTTTGCAGCGGCAGCCCAGAAAGACAGTAGGTGGAGAAATGAAGAGGAGTCTAGATGGAGCTACGGCAGGTGATTAATCTGCGTACAGTGATTTAGATAGCTACTAGGATGTATCCATTAAGAGTCTTTTTATTTATAAAGCCCAATTTAAACTGGCTTAAGCAAAATAATTTATTAGTTCGCATAACTGAAAGGTCCAAGGAAGTATATTGGGCTTTAGATATAGCAGGAGTTCAGAAGTTCAAATGATGTCATTGAAACCAAAGCACAGTTCTCCCTTCTAGTTTGCTGGCTTCAATTGCTAGGCACAAAATGTTGATTTTTGATAGCTTCAGGCTTTCCTTTGTGGTAGCAAGATGTTTAATTCTGACAGAAAAAAGGATTCCAGGATTTTCAGCAAATGATTCATTGTGTCTCATTGGCTCTGATTAGATGCCATGGGCAAACCCAAAGCAATCACTGTGACTAGAGAAAAGTGATGCTCAGGTTACAGCTCAGGGTAAAGATCTGCCAAGGCAAATGGGCTGAGAATGGGGAGAGAGGGAGGATACCCCAAATGTTTAAATTGGTAACAGGAAAAACACCACATTGGGCTTCACTAGCACATACAATAATTAAACTCTGTACTTAGAATGTATATAGACAAAGGAAGCATTAGGAAGAGGAGAAATTTGGGGAAATGTCTTTTGTCTGCAAAGTTTTTAAACGGTAATCCACAATAAAAACAAAATCTCACAAGGTTGCATCCAAATCAGGTCATCAGCCTTTCTCTTATATGAGCCCTACAAACATTTTTACAAAAAGACATCATACCAATGAAGTCTTCCTCTGCAGCTACAACCTGACATTCATTATACTATAACTTCCTCAACAGATCACTATGTATCAAGAGCTTCTGCAAAGCCAAGGAAATAATCAACAGAGCAAATAGACAACCTACAGAACAGGAGAAGATATTAGCAAGCTATACAACCAATAAAGGACTAATAACCAAAATCTACAAAGAACTCAAGCACATAAGCAAGAAAAAAAATCAAACAAACTCATTAAAAAGTGAGCAAAAGACATGGACAGAAGCTTCTCAAAAGAAGATAGATAAATGGCCCATAAACATATGAAAAGATGCTCAATGTCACTAATCATCAGGGAAATGCAAACTAAAACCACAATGAGATATAATCTTACACAAGTCAAAATGGCTTTTATTAAAAAGTCCAAAAACAAGAGATGCTGGCATGGATGCAGAGAGAAAGGAATGCTTCTACATTGTTGGTAGGACTGCAAATTAGTACAAGCTCTATGGAAAACAGTATGGAGATATATCAAGAACTAAAAATAGACCTACCATTTGATCCAGCAATCCCACTACTGGGTATTGACCCAAAGGAAAAGAAGTCATTTTATCAAAAAGACACCTGCACTCAAATGTTTATTGCAGCAAAATTCACAATTGCAGAGATGTGAAATCAACCCAAATGCCTATCAATTCATGAGTGGATTAACAAAATGTGGTATATGTATACTATGGAATACTATTTAGCCGTGAGGAAGGATATATTAATGCCTTTTGCAAAAATTTGGATTGGAGACCATTATCCTAAATGAAATATCTAAACAATGGGAAAACAAGCACCACATTTACTCACTATTAAATTGGAGCTAACTGATGAGCACACATGTGCATAGAGGGAAATAAAACTCAATGGAATATATTTAACTAAGGAGGTAAAAGACCTCTACAGGGAGAACTATGAAAC
>VBSM01001562.1:5410721-5455623 GCA_008086735.1 Cheirogaleus medius
GAGGGGGGAGGGGGGCATGAGCAATATACATAACCATAATATTTGTACCCCCATGATATGCTAAAATAAATAAATAAATAAATAACTCAATGGAAATCAAGCAGGGGCAGGGGGAAGTAGGGGATAGGCAAAAACCTACCTAACAGGTACAATGAACACTATCTAGGTGACGAGCACACTTTTAACCCTGACTCAAGCATTGCAAAAGTGACCCACATAACCAAAAACATTTGTACACCCGTAATACTTTGAAATAAAATAAAAATGAACACTTAAATAAATTATATTGAATACTCTTCTAGAAAACTATCTTTTCACCTTAAGGATGATATGATGGAACAAGAATAGTTTCAAAGACCAATTAAAGCAGATTGAAGTGGGGGAAAGGAATCAAACTAGAAGAATTATATACCTTTGTTTGGATAAGCGATGGTTGAAAGAATGTACTAGTGAAATCTATTAACTCATCAAAGATATAAGAGAGCAAATACACGTTTAATAGGCAGAAACCATAAGGTTTGTTAAAAAAAAATAGTGTGGGTGGCATAAGAGAGAAGTTAAGTACCACTTTAATTTGAAAGATTAGTTAATAGTAAGGAGCTTTGTAAAATTCAGAACTAATAGGGCAAGAGATATCTACTGAAACTGGAGCCCATTAAATTTAGAACAAAATAAAAATAAATTGTAATTACCCCAGCAAGTAATAAATATAAGGAAATCATGAGCCCAACAGTAGTAAACCTAAAAACCTAAGTAAAAGCCAAAACATTTTTTCAATTATGAATTTACAGATTCATTAAGTGAAAATGCTATGGATAGAGCTTTAAGGATTTCATGGATAGTAAAAATGCCCTCTAATTTTATGTCCATCAGTGTCTTTGTCATTATTTCACAAGGCAGCATATTTCATTAAAAAACAACTCTGATGCTCAGAAAGTGCTTCTTACATTTTAGCTAAAAACTACTGGTTAATTTCATCTTACCTTAGAATCACTCAGGAGAAAACCCTTCTAAAAGAATGAAACCCACTGATATTTATGTGATCCAACCAACGCAGACTAGAACAGAAATGTGGCCTCCTTTGTTCAGAACACATATCTCTATTAATGCCCAAAGATCAAAACCCATTAACTTTATTGACAACTCACTCTTACTGAACTCTGTATTAGATATTGGTTGTTTTGTAACCAGCACTCATTTTCACTTTCTTATATCTTCTCCCCTATTTCACTGAGCTAAAGTCCAAGCAGACTTCAATTTCCAGAATCTTTTGCAAGTAGGGTTCAAAATTAGATCCTCTCCCCTTGTGGCAGGCTGAATTTATCCATCCCCTCCACCCTCCAAGATATCCAGCTCCTAACCCCCAAAACTTGTGAATGTTACCTTATATGAAGATAGGGACTTTTCAGATGTTATTAAATTAAGAATGAGATGGTAAGATTATTCCAGATTATCCAGGCTGACCTTAAATGTAATCATATGTATCTTTATGAGAGAGTCAGAGGAGGATTTGAGACAAGAAGAAGAAGGCAGCGTGGCAATAGAAACAGGAAGAGGAAGAAGGCAATATGATGCAGAGCTGTGAACAAGGAATGGGGAATTCTCCAGAAGCTGGAAAAGGCAAGAAAATGGGTTTGCCACTAAAATCTCTGGGGTAAGCATGGCCCTGCCAACACTTGATTTCAGTCCAGTGAAAACACATTTCAGACTTCTGGCCTTCAGAACTGTAAAAGAGCAATGTGTGTTGTTTTGAGCCACCAAGTTTGTGGAAGTTTGCTACAACAGCCACAGGAAACTAATATACCCTCTCTCTGTGAAGGGCTTTCACACGAAATGTGGAAGATGAAAGAAAATCCAAACCACCGTTATTCTTTCAGCAACGATGTGCAGGCATGGGGGGCTTCGCAGTAGCCTCTAGAATTTCTCCTGTGACTCACCCCCTTTCACATCAAAGGCAACTGAGTCCACTGGCAGTGGATATCTGCAATTTCTGCAAATCTCTGATTTCCTGAAACCTAGTAACAGCTCTCCACGACTTCCACCACTTCCTCGGTTCTTCCGACTGATTTTAAGCTCCTAAATTTAAGCCCCTTCTGTTTGAAACACCTAGAGTGCTGTTTCCCTGACCAATCTTTGACTAATAGAACCCATACTCTAAACATCCAGTGGCTTACTTAGAATGAGTAAAAAATATTTTCTTTCCAAAAGCTTCACAAGTTTCTCATTTTTATAATTAGGAGTCGTGGAAGAGTTAAATATGTTCCAAAGCAATATAATTAAATATCCATAAAGAGAAAAATACAGCACATAACATTTACTTATTCCCTCATTCATGCAACAAATATTTATTGAGTACCAACTCTGTGGGCGATGCAATACACAATGTTAGAAGTACCATAGTGAGAAAGCTAGATGTGATTCCTACCAACACAAAGTTAATAGTGAAAGGGGAAGGAAGGCAAATATACAGGCAAAGGAATAGAGTATGACATTCTACAAAAGAGTAAGTACAAGGTGCTACAAATGTATATGAATAGAGTGGGATCAAGGAATACTTTTGGGGGGAAGTTACATCTAAGCTAAGATCAAAAGCATAATAGGCATACTAAGGCATTATATAAATGGAAAAAGAAATAATCCTTTTCTTCCCAACTTGCCACATCTGTCATTTGTCCAGACAACTGCATCTATGGAGTTCCACATGACTCAAGGCATCTCCCTCTTCTCTTCAACTGAATTTTTACATAGAAAATTATACAGCACACAAAAGAAAATATTATTGAAATGCACTGAGTATTTCCTCCAGTTCTGAGTTCCTCAATAAAGATACAGAAAGCAGCGGCAATCGTTTAAAGGGATAGTTTGGCATAAAGCAGGGGACACCCCAAATGTGGAAACTACTTTTTGCTCTTGCTGCTGCTGCTGCTGTTGTTGTTGCTTGCAATTTAATATTGGTCAGCACAGAATGTTAAAAATTTCTGAAAGCAAATATCTTTACTCAGAATTATGAAATTTACCACAGTCTCTGGCCTTCCCTATTGTTTAGATTGAAAACTTTGCACATTTACTTCATTTATCATGCCTCTCAAAGCATTTCCTTATGAATCCTAGCATAAAGGAAAGAGTATACAGATTAAAGTCATACAAACCTGGGTTTAGATTTCAGTTCAGGATTTATTGCATGTGTAATCCGGGACAAAGTACTCAGATTATTAGAATCTTTCTTCATCTATAAATCAAATACAATATCTGCCTTGCATTGAAATAATGCCTGTGAAATGCCCAGCTTGATAACTAGCTACTCGTAATTCTTCTTCCTTCCTTTCTTTCCTTCTTTCTCTGTCGTCTTTCTTTCTTTCTTTCTTTCTTTCTTTCTTTCTTTTTTTCTTTCTTTCTTTTTCTTTCTTTCTCTCTCTCTTTCTTTTTCTTCCTTTCTCTTTTTTTTTTAAGGTAGTCCAGTATGTAATCATGGGCTAGGCTTTTAGATATGAATTAAAATTTTTTTCCAATTTGATTATGGGCTTATAATCAGCAAAGTCTCAAGACTTTAGATTTGAAACAATCTGTCAAATGGATCAAATAAGTGGAGGCCCTCAGGCCCCTACTTCTTACACCCTTATAGAAAAGTCTTCTCATTTAACATGTCTCTCTTTTTCAAATTATTAACGGCGACAGGAAAAATTGGATTTAGATCAGTAAACCCAATTTTCTGATGTGCTACTGTCCACTTCAAGTATTAAGTCAAGCTCCAAATAATGATAGCATTATATTAAAGTAATGGTGATAATGGTAGTCTATATCATATAAAATGAAAATGAGAATTAATTTTCAAAGAAAAATATTTTAACTTATTTTAGTTCTTTCATGTTTATTGTCTACTGGGAATGAAAAGAACTGCTCTCAAATCATCTGATGGATTGTCCCCAGAACAAGCAGTAAGAGCTAATTCAAGCAAGGTTTGAAAAAATTCAAGGAACCGAGCAAACATGTATACTAAAAGGAACATGGATCCAAGAAGAAAGGGGAGGAGGAGGAAGAGAAGAAGGAGGACACTAGACCACAAAATGAAAAAGATGATGTGGTCTAGTGAATGAAACATTGCATGGAGTATAGAAGTCCCTGTGCTCATTTACCATGTGACATCGGCGGACATCTGCTGTTCATGGTTCAAGGGCTGATAGGTAGAACTCAGTATGGGTGAGTCATCAAGAAATGCATAGAGTATTCTGCGAATTTGTTGATATTGTTAAAAAAAAAATGACATAATCTGCATTTTCATAATCTGTCTTTTTTCAGAAGCCCTTTTCTCTATCACTCTAGATTATGAGAACCCAGAGGGCTCTCATAATTTTGTACCCTGATAGATTTCCTAGAATAATGTTTTAAACAAAACATGTGTATGTAAAATGGAATGGAATCAAAATCCAGAGACAATTACATGACTCCTAGCACACCATCATCAAGTGACATAAAGTTTTGTCAATTGTCCATGCTTTTTTTTTTTTTTGACAGTGTCTAAAAAAGTTGCCCAGTCTAGAGTGCAGAGGCATCATCTTAACTCACTGCAACCTCAAACTCCTAGACTCAAGAGATCCTCCTACCTAAGTCTCCTGAGTATTTGGGACTACAGGCACATGCAACCACACCTGGCTAATTTTTCTACTTTTTGTAAAGATGGTTTCTTGCTATGTTGTTCAGGCTGGCCTTGAACTCCTGGCCTCAAGTGATCCTCCCACCTTGGCCTCCCAAAGTGCTAGGATTACATGCATGAGCTACTGCACCCAGGTAACTGTCCATGTATTTAAAATATATATATAGAAAACAAATTATAAACACCATAGCTCTTCAGTATTATTATAATTATTCTCCAATATTAGGCTGGGGAAAATAGCAGCTTTTGGGGTTCTTCAGAAGCAACTGCTTCTATTCAAGTTGACATGAGACATTCATTTCCTGAAATCAGCTAGAAAGCCTTGATAAACAATTAGCACTCTTTTCTCCACATTAGCATCATTAAATCTTTCAGATTCAGGAAATGAAGTATATGTGCCAGGTTTTCAGACAACTTTGATACTTCAGTCTACCAAAAGATATAAATTACTTTTAAAATACATGAGATTTTTAGGGCAGTGAAACTACTTTGTATGATACTATAATGGTGGATATATGCCATTATAAATCTGTCTAAACCCATAAAATTTACAATATCAAGAGTGAACCCTAACATAAACTATGGACTCTCAGTGATAATGACATGTCAATGTAGGTTAATCAATTGTAACACATGTACCACTCTGGCAGGGCGTATGGATAATGGGGGAGGCTATTCATTTATGGGAACAGGGGTAGATGGGTAATCTCTGTACCTTCTGCTAAATTTTGCTGTGAATCTAAAACTGATCTAAAAAATAAATTCTATTTTTAAAAATACATGAGAACACAGCTATAGTCAAATTGTATGGTTAGTTTTTTTGTGTGTTTTTATTTTTTATGTGATTATCTCCTTCCCTTATAGCAAGAATTTCTTGAGAGCAGAGACGTTTTGCTTTTGTAACTCCTATCATGATGCCTAGCACATAGAATATATTCAATATATATTAGATGGATGGATGGGTAGGAAGATGAATGGATAGGTAGATATTCATGGATGAGCTGTGGCAATGACAGGTACTTACAAATATCCTGGAATCAAGAAAAATGACTTATGTTCTTAATTTCTCAAGCAAACTTTCTTGATTGAAACATGGAAATGCCTAAGATATTTTCTTTATTAGAGGAAGGAGGAGTTTCTGATGTCCAGACTAACTCACAGAATGTCTTTGAGCCAGTGTATGAATTTAAATACCAGAACATAAAGCACCAAGATGAAAAGACTAAAATATAGTGAGTGTACAGTATGCACAAATGGACAAAAAGTAGAAGAGCAGTTTTATCAAGGTGGAGCGCAAAGTAATAAAATTTTAAAAATCCAAAGTGTAAATAAAAATATTAGGGCTTCTGATTTGAGGTCCAAATGCCACTCAAGCTGCCTTCATAAAAAATCTCCAAGTCCATTGCCTCATATGAGAAAAGCACTGGGGTATATAGCTATAGTAATTGCCCTTAGGTGGGAGATACATGGTTGAAGTTTTATATTTCAGAAGATATAGTCTCATTTCAGCTTGGGAAAATTCTTCCTGGAAAAACAAAGTTAGCAGGAAACTAAATGCTTAATATCTCAGCATATAAAAAGAGAACATATATAAAAACAATGGCTCTTTAAACCTGATGAATTAAAATGAGAATAACATCAAACTTAAGGCTTTTTAAGCCCAAAATTATCAAATTTTACTAAAGGAGTGACTGTGTGGGTCTTCATAGTCTTCACATATGTATGTTTAAATATTCACTGTCACATGGTCACCACCCCTAACTATGTGTCACTTAGATCCATCTTGCTTAATCTTGCTAACTAATTATGGTTACACACCAGAGACAATGAAGGAAGGAAATTATTCTAAAGAGCTAATCAAAATATAAAATCCACATGTCATTAAAAATGCAAAATTAACACATAAATAGCTATTCTTAGAGCTAGAAAAAATTGTTCTAAAGATAGTCATTTGCTTCACAGTTTAAACAAATATTACTGTGACCATAAGAATGTAAATAAAGAAATGTCTGTGACTCTAACAGTAAAAGCAAAACTATGCTCAGGTGTAATGAATTATGAACTAATCTATAAGATAACCATTTCAATGAATTTATTTATTATCAACCCTAAGTGGTGGGTTTTTCTTCCTTGAGAATACTGCTATTCTATCCAGAAACTTTTTCAGGAACTCATCATTGTTTGTTTGTTTATTTGTTACACAGACACATTTTTAAGAATTATTTTCTTTTGATAGTGGACATAATCACTTTTGCTTTTATTTCAGTGGTTGAAATATGTCCTCCTGTTGGTAAATGAAGCTCAGGAAAATGACTGACCTTTTCAAACAAAATTTATAATTTTAGAAATGTAAAACTTAACATTCTTTGGTAATCCAATATTAAAATACATTTAGGTTGATCCATAAAATGCTACGATTTCAACTATTCCTTTTTGAATGTGCAATAGAGAAACATTAACAATGCGTGTGGTTTAGAAAAATTCATTTATATAGCCGTTTGCCATGTCATGATGTATTTTAAACAAAAGAGGTACAGACAAAGGTATTGATTTTAGGGACTTAACTAAATAAATAGTATGTAAATTGTGTCTTTTTCTATAAAATTAGATCAGGACACACATATTACACTGCCTTTTTCTATAAGAATGACAGCTATTGAATTTGGCAGACATTGGAATTTGGTTAAAGAGTTACAGACCTTTGATCTTTGGATTACAATTAAATGAAACCATTGTAAAAGGACACAAGTGGGCCAGCCAATTTCTCAAGCACACCGCAGCAGCCAGGAGGCGTTATCGCTTAGTGCTGTCAAGAAATTCACTCTGCATTCGGTTTTGTCTCTAAGCCTCATGTCTTCTGGTAGATGATGAGGATGGTGATGATGCCCTCATTAGAATGCACAATAACTCACTGAGGACATACTTTGCTGTTTTTCCCGTTAGTTTCAACCATATATCCATGCTGATACACTGTACTTCCAAGTAATGATATAATACCATGGGTAGTACTTGGCTCATTAGTATATATTTTTCTCAAGATCCTGTGTGGGGTTATTTTTAGGATTGGAAGAAACACTAAATCTCAGATTCAAATCCATTGGAGTTTTAAGGAAAATAAATTCAGGGAAGGAACTTACAGTTAATATTGTTGTAGTTACTTCCTAATTTGTGGAAATTTTTGTTTGGTTTTGATTTTTCCTTTTTTGTTTTGTTTTTTTTTTTTTGCTTTTAATAACACTTTCTTAATCAACCTGGCCACTAACAAATTGACTTTCACAGTCACACCCAATGGAACCATTCCCTACAAGTCTTTGCTTTTTTAAGCTAAATTCTGCAAGTTACAGACAATGTCATTACATCGTAATGACAACATTTGACCACCATTTTTAAAAAGAGATTCTTTGATAACCTTTTGAATATGAGGAATGTTTGGTCCCCAAGTTCCCTATTAATGCACATTCCTATTATATAATTATTACTAATTCTAACAAGAAATACCCTAATAAATTTACAATAAACAGTGACTTGGCAAGTTTTCTTAATCTAAAATTATATATTCATAGCAACAAATAGGCAAGTTAGATCTCTCTTAGGTCTTTTTATCCAGCCCACCAGATCTGTGTTCTTTTTTTAAAAAACCTTCTTTGTTATGTCATTCCACAGACAGAGCTCAGGCTGTTTCCTGTCACCCACTGGAGCAAACTGCTCAACAGAAAGCACAGTTGGACAGCCCTTAATTAGTGCTACTTGGGATAGTCAGCGTGTGAGCCTGTGTCAGCATCTCACTTAAACAGGAATAAAGCAGTGAGGATCAGCTGACAGTTTGAAATGCAAGACACCAGGTCTTTCACTTCCACCTACAGTCATACAATGCATGCTGCATGCCTGTAAGTGTTATGAGAAATGTTGGAAATAATGTTCTTTATGTAAATTAGAGTCAAATTATTCCATCACATCTTACAGGGTGTTTATTTCTTTAAGTTATCCAGGTACATGCTCTCCAATCAAAAGGTAATGTGTAAAAATAAATAAAATGTACCTTGAAATCACTTTTCTGACCATGTTTTTAATTTTTAAATGTTTAGCATAATTTTTAATATTCTCAAAAAAAACAGAGAATAGCACTTTATAATTTGTTAAAAGGAGCAATAGAATGCATTTTATTTAAACTCAAATAAATTGGTATCTTATTTTGAATTGGCATGAAATATGCTAAAATGACCACTGATTATCATATTAAAACCAAATATATAATTTAAAAATAAAAGCAAAATTATATCCAAATGGGGCTACATAGCTAAGTTCTTAGTCAAATTCTGAGTGGGGAGCCTTACAAACTTAAACTTTTCATATCCCATGAACATAAAGGAAGATTTACAGCTTGATAAATCTCTTGAGATAAAAACTTGAATACGGAACTCTATCATTTTCTTGCACCCCTAAAGTTAAGGTGACTAGCTATTGTGATATCATATTACAGTTCCATGTGAGAGGGTGAGATTTTCTTTGTTATAAGGCAGACAGTGTTTAGTCTGGGTGAAAAGCAAGATCAATATATTCTAAACTTGTAACTTACTATAAACATAACCTCCTCCAACATGTCTTAAATTAATATTTTTCTAGTAGCTAATAGAGTCCCTTTGGGTTAAATGTGGAGGGAGTCTACAATGTGTATTTTCAGAAAGTAAACAGCCACCACTTCCTTTTTGTTTGGTTGTTTCCTTTCATTTATCTGGAAAGTAGTTATTGCACTTCAGATGGAAGACATTTTTAGAAACTGTTTTTGCTTTTTGTTGTTGCAGTTCAGAGGTAGGATGGCGTTTCAGGGCTGGTGGCAGTACAAGCTTCTTTATAAGGATGAATGAAGATGAAAAGCAAGACAAATAGAAGCGAATGAGACACTGCTTTATGTGATTCATGATAGCTTGCCATAAGCCTGTTAGCCTCTGCCTGGCTCTTCTATCTGAGAGAATAATGGATAGTTACAATGTGTATAGTGACATTGTCAAACCATCAGGAATTGCTGATTATAGTACTAAATATTGATCTCTGCTTCACATGTGTCAAAATTCTTTCTTCCCTTAATTAGAACTTCCCTAAGCACCATACAAGAACAAACTGAATATATCAGATCTCTGTGAAAGGGAGTGTGATACGAGAATATAATTGTGACCTCTTGTCTTCTCCTTTTCTCTTGAGTTGTGAGATGACTTCGGCTGTCTCTCCTGCCCTTCCCAGTACATGTGATCATCATGCTCATTTTTCCCAATCTAACCATAGGAAGATTTCTCCAAGCCTCTGCTTTTCATCATTCTGAACCACTAGGGTAGTAGTCAGATGGCAGTGAGACTTAAAGTGCCAGAAGGTGCCTTTTTCTATTTGTTTGTTTCATGGTACACCGCACCAGGCAATGACCTGTGGCAACAATGTCATACAAAACGGAGACAGGTTCACCCAATCAAAGGGAGGTTTAAAATTAATACAGATCCCTTCATTGCTTCCTGTGAGATCTGGGAAGGGCAATTTCAGGGTGCCATGGGCACCCCAGTTATCAGTCACATTCACTTAAAAGGTATTTTTAAGAAACTTTTGTTATGGAAATAATACCTTTTTAGCTCCAAATTCCACCATCAACTGAAGCAGGGTAAAGCTCCCTACTAATTTGATATTACCATTCAATCAACTTCCATATTCTGTACTGTAGCAGTAATGCAATATAATGAAAGGTTGTGATATATGGTTTCAATTTGCACCGCAAACTGAGCACTTAACTCATTTATCTTAGTTTACCTGTAATATATTGTTATTTTTTAATCATGACACCACAGTACATTTGCTTTTAGTTTGATGTGCTTAATAAAATCAATATTTCATTAAAAGATTTTTAAAAATTGTTTGTTTCAAACACAGAGCCAGACCAATTTGGCAGGCAGTTTCTTAGAAGCAACCTCTTTCCTGACTCTGCACATAAATGTCTCCATGAGCACCTACCACCCCCACAAACACCTTGTGTGGGGGGACTTGGTCTGCACTAACCTCCCTGGTAAATTTACAAGGTCCTTACTCATAATACGTGGTTCAGAGGGGCTATAAATAGCAAATTCCAATTGTGACCTTTTCATGATAAATCTGGAAGAAGATGACGAAGGGAAGGTTATTAAGCCTCCCCACTTTTTCTTTAAACAATTCAAACGGGATTCTCTGTCCTCACATAGAGAAAGCTCCAAGCATCCTGCATGTATGCAGGTTTCTTCCCATAGCTGCCCAAGTCACCTGGCTACATTGCACTACAGGTGATCTGCGTCAGTGGTAATGATCAGGTTAGCAAAGTGCAGAGAATTCAACTTTAAATTGGGCAGAAAAGCCTTGGACTGCAATGGGGAGGTGCCAGCATTTCCAACATCCTGGTGCACAATCATGACACTGAATACTTGTTTTAATGTGGCATAGTTTGCAAGTGGAGCTACTTACAAGAGAAATGTTAACTAATGGCAACCGTCCACTTTTTCTTCCCTAGCTTAGGGATGATAGGAAGAAAAATGATCACTGGGCTGCCTGGTTAAAACACATATTACCTATTTTCTTGAAGCTGTTCAGCTCACAGAAATAACACTTTTGCGTATTTTCTCCTTCATGTTACACATAAAATATATATTTATCACTATAAATCAATATCTAGCTATCTTCACAGGCTACATTTATGCCCCTTGGAGATAAATGTAGAATATGATAACTAAAACCACTAAAACATCTTTGAATAGATATTTAGCTATTATATAAACACAAGAAATGTGGTGAAATTTATCAATTTAAATGTTTGCTCTATAAGATAATAAAGAAGAAAATAATCATTGCTATAACTATACACAATTATTGAATGATGTTCCTTCTACTTTAAGATGACAAATTTTGTAAATATCAAAGAATTGATGACTAGGATGAGTACATTGACAACTACATGTAGAGCTTTCCATCAAAAACAATTACACATTGAAATGAATAAATTGCCTTCTCCTTTAGTAATAATTAGATGGAGCAGGATTTACAAGGGCAGGTGTACATACTTGATTAGCCAGTAGCATCTAAGGACTCCTGGCTTTTCTTTAATATCACACTGTTTATCACCTAAAATCAGGAATAAATTAATCGTTCTCCTATCTATAAGAAATATTCATGACAATTCACAGCTGAGGCAGATAGGTTATGATCAATAAAAACCTACTAGTCTTTAGTACTTATGTCCTTCCCATGAATCTTAACGAAAAGAAGTAATAAATAAGTGGCACATACGAATAGTACCTTTAAATAAGCAAGTGAGCCTTCTTCAGCAACAAGCAACATTCTCTGGATATCAAAAATAATAACTGGTTTTGCAGCAATGCAGCATGGAAACACAAGGGTATAAGATATACTGTACTTTAAGCTCTGTTTGATGAATCTGAGCACAGTTCCTGGGGGATAGATTACTTTAAACCATGCTCTTTTACTTTCTAATCCTGACTTGATTTGATTTGTACTTTAATACAGCTGCCTGGCAATTCAACAGCAAATAGAGACTATTTATGTAATCAGATTGTAAGTAGTGGGACAAGAAGAAACTCTCTAGAACCTTTTTGGAAAATAGTTTGTTGTACTTTTTATTTATTGAACAGCAGGGCTCCGGGCTTTCCAGTGCTCATTATAATTGGTTTTCTGCTTGAACTTTCAAAAACTGTCATGTCAATACTCAAACAGAATTTTTTTGCTTACTATATGGCTATGGGCTCTATTTTCTCATGTGCAACTTGACAAAGTTCTTGTAATACCTTGGAGGCAAAGTTCTAGAGTTTCTTTTGCTATTTAAGAAAACTGGGAATTAGAGGTCTTTGGTGTATTGCATGTTTATATTCTCTTTTTGCAATTAAATGCCTTAAACTAAGATATTATTTTCTTTTATGACTACCCCTGCCTATTCAAGTCTCTACCAACTGTGGGAGGAGTTTCTCTGCTTTTTTCTACCATCCAACTACCTTAAGGCACCCCCACTTGTAAGTAAGGTGGTTTTTCCACTGATATGTTCATAACCACACTTCATATTCCAATAATCAGTTGATAAAGAATTCCCCCTTCTCCTAAGGGTTTATTTCCTATATTGCTGCCAAAAGTACAAATGTACAAATGTGAATTTCATATTCCCCCACCTTTTCTGTTCGGAAACCCTAAAAATCCAACCAACCACTATGCACAATAAGAACCTCAAATGAATTTAAGACAAAGTAAAACATTTGTCCAAAATGGAAATGAATTTTTCAACTCTAGCCCTGGAAATAACCTCTTTTAAGTAACATGAATATTTATATTTTCAAAGAGGTTAGCCCTATCATATTCTATTTTTTAACTAAAGAGAGATGACTTTTGTATTGCAGGATTATTTGTAATAATTTTTAATGTGGCTAAAGCAGAGATAATTTCAGGACAAAAGATTTATGCTAGAAATTAATACTCTGTATTTCATTTTATTTTATATTCATTTTCATTTCTATCTATTTAAAGCAATCATCTCTTAGGAACTATACAAAGAGTAGGTATTTAAAAATATAGTACTAAAAATAAATAAAAGAAGACCGTTAAATAACATCAAAATTTTAATAACAACTATTATGATATAAAAACAGCTTTTGCTTCAACTGGACAATAGAGCACATAGATTCTATAGAATTTCAGATAAAAGTTGATCCTTTTAATGTTGTTGTTGATTATTTGGTATTCTTTAAAGAATACTGAAGAAACACATTGTGCTATTAAACTGAATCTTTGCATTTGATTTGGTTCCATTTCACTGCTATCCTAATTTTGCTGTGGTCGTGGTTAAAAGTGTAATTACAGATTTGAAACCATTTTTCTCTCAAAACCAACCCAGGTGCTGTACTTTCAAAATCCAAGTGTTCACTGACAAAGCAGCCATCCATAAGCACTAGCTTGACTTTAAATTCAATCAAAGAAACGCATCTGCAAGGAAAAATATGCATCGTTGAAATGCTGTAGCTGCTGATCAAATTTGCAACCATATTTTCAAGTACAATCCTTATGAAACTGGCTGTATGATACAAGCTGAAAGTTACCTTGGAACACATTTGTGCTCTTTTAACACTTGCATGGAAAATAAAAGTGGGCACCTCCAGGGCTAGGTGGATCCTTATGTAGCATGAAATACAGTATATAGGTACTATCTAGTACCATGTATTTAGAACTTTTCATATTCAGCATCCATAAAAAGATTTCCAAGACATTGGTGGGAATGAGGTTGTAACTAAGAATAAAAGGAACATAATGAGAGTGTAACTGGAAATGCAAAATATTTTAGACGTTCAAGAAATGGAAAAATACCTGACAATGCTGACTTGAAACAATAATAGACACAAAGGCTCTTGCTGGACTCTATTATTTATTTCAAATATTTAACTGGAGTGGATTTGTATATTTATACAATCATATCTGTGAGGATAGTCATGTTTAACCACATATGACTTAGAGCTTGATCCTGGAAATATAAGTTTGCCATGCTATAGTACAGGTTTAAGGTGACCATCAGAATCAAATAAAAATATGAAATCCATTAAATTCTTAGAGTAAAACTCATTCCCTGGATCTCAAATAGGAAATTGCTGTGTTTGGCAGCTTTTTGCTTTCATAATTTTATGATTATGCTATTCCTTGTGTGAGTAAATATATGATTTCTGTTGTACACATCTATCTAAATTTTCTGCAAAAATGCATCAAAGGATATATGTACATATTTGTACATATATAAGCATTTGCACACACATAAACTAACAAATCTGTTTGGCTGATTATAAGAAAAGAATCCATTTTATGTTTTCCTTATGGGATCTATTCTACTTTAAGGAACTGTATTACTGTATTATATATTCTATTATCTATTGTATTATCAGACTGAAGGTATCGACTGGTATGTTTGTTTCATCACACAAAACAACTGGCTGAGATTTGCTGCCCTTGTCCACTAAACTCAGAAGACAGATCTGATTCTGTGACGTTAGCTCCCAAAACTACATCAAGGCTACTCTTTTAGTCAACTTGGAAATTTATATACTATACACTAACCCTCCTTTAATATCCTCTCTCTCTTTCCTCTGGGCATTTATTGCTGTTCTTTCTAGTTCAGTAACCAGTGAGCAGAAGGTTCATTAAAACTAATTGAATTGGAAACTTGTCTGCCCTGGGAAATGTTAACTCTTTGTTGTTATCTGTAGGAAATTCCTTTTGTTATGTTCCTTTGAATTGAATTATTGGATCTTAATGTTACAAACACTGTGTTAAAAGTGATTTCCATCTTTTTATGGTCTAGACAACAATTCTCAGGAAAATGTCCTTATATCAAATTGGATTTTACCAAAATAAAGCAGCATTTTATTCAATGACGTAAACAGCAATATTGCACACTGTTCAGAAACTGGAACGATGTAGCCCTGTTAACTCTTGTTGTTCTAGTCACTGCTACACCAACTGGAAATTTTTTTAAAAATTTAAAAAAAGAGGTTTCTATTATGACTCATTCTCACTTGGTAAAACAACACAACTGCAGGTTTGTAAGTCAATGTTAGTGGAATATGGATTATCAAAGAACATTAACCCCCCAATTGCAGCAATTCTACCCATTTGAACAAATGTCACAATGAAAAGATTATAATTATTCTTAATGATATAGGGAAACACACTTTCACTTATCGTTTGTAATCATTTGGAAATTGTGCTGCAAAAAATACATTTGAAATAAGGGTTTAGGAGGCTGCGTGTGTGTTCTGGAATCATTTAGAGCAGGGAAATACTGACAAAATTGGGACATTTGATAATAGTCACAGTCGTAGATTTTTGCCAGCTTTAAAAATCAATTGAAAATAATAGGCAACCTACTGTTGCTAATAAAAGTAAATATTTATGACTGATTTGACTGTGCTTCAATACCAGTCAATCACTTTCTAAAGGATCTTTGCGATTCATTAACCTCTTTTTACTGGTCTTGTCCCTGTTGGTATTAGCCATTAAAAAAGAATAAGGGAGGGGGTTTTGATTTTTCTGTTCTCATCATTCATAGCTTATTTGTTCTTTCCCTTCATTCCCATACATCGCCACTAAATTGATTGTCTGTTTAGTCATATGAATGATAAAGTAGCAGTGCCAGCAAGATTGAAAGCCTCCATTAATTTCTGAGGAAGGTGAGTTGCTCTGTTTCAACCACTACCTACAACAAACGCACTTCTCAGAGGGTCTTCTATCACGAGTAATTCTTCTTGTGATAGAGTCCGTGTAACTGTACGACTTCTCTTTGAAACTTCTCCCTGGGCGAACTTTAAGAAAACAGATATGTATTAATATCATCTCAAAATTATCTGTCCTTCTCTGCTGAAAGCCTGGCCACAGTCTTTATGCACAAAAAACCAACAGCTGCAAGTTTCTATTTAAACAATATTGAAAACAATGGTTAATACGTATTTAATTTTTTAAAAAATGATACTATAAAATCCTACTCATTCAGTAATCAGCCCGCTCAAAGGTAAATCTTCTCTGAAGTGAGAGGCATCATCGTTTATTAAAAGAGCTTTATAGAGCCCTTCCACAACACAGTTTTAGATTTCTGAGATCTGTGTTTAAAAATACTAGCACTACACCTTACTGGTGTTTCTTTTTTACTTTTTAAAATATTCATAAAATCATAACCATCTAAAATTATCTATAGCAACTGTGTTTCCTTACAGAGGTATTCTGTGATGTATTACAGCGGTACTTTAAGTTGCTTTAATTGCCGTTGTAAGTACATATTTTGTCACTGAATAACAGACTGAACAGACGTGTAAAACCTGCATAACTTACCAGTGTGTGTAAGTTAAAGCCACCTCCAGGCAGCCTTAAATTATAATCCTCTATGGAGATACATTTTTTAACTCCTTCAGTGGTACGTGTACTTTATCTCCCCCACATTCTCATGGTACTTTGTTTACAGTAGGAGCTAACATTTATTGAACCATAAAGGCTTGCTTTACGGTAGGCACTGTGTTTTTAAAAGAAAGATACATTAATAGAAATTATCTTATTTAATCCTCTCACTGGCTCTGTGAGGTAGATCCTATTATAATTGCAATTTCTCAGATGAGGAAACTGAGGCTACTAGAGGTTAAATAATTTTTCCAAGATCATATGCATGTTCCGCAGTAAAAATTGAATTTGCTCAACAGTCTAAAACCAGACCCTGTGTTTTCAATGCTATGCCTCACTTCTGTTGGTTCATTCAGCATGGTCTGCCATGCACAAGAAACACTTGTAAATTTGCCTGCCTATTCTCCCACCCCAGATTATAATATCCCACAAGGGCAGAGATATCATGTACCCTTGAAACCCCAACTATGCCTTAGATTGATCTTGTGCATATAGTGGGTGCTATTTAATTGCCAGAGTGAGCATACTACAAAGGGACAAATTCCAATGATTTAGATTTCTTCAGTCTCTTCCTTTGTAAAGGCTCTAGACGTTATAAAAAAAAAGTGTCACAGAGGCTAGTTTCAGAGACACACACACACACACACACACACCCCAACAGCACACTATAAAAGTGATGAAGATGGCACAGCCAGCAATAAAGAAATAATAGGAATTTGAAGCCTTGTCCCTAACCCTACCCTGGCTACCTTCATACTGAGAGACCTGGGGATGGGCCATGACATAAGATGTGATCTAATGGTACCATTATCTGTTCATGTAAAGGAAAAAATCTAAGCTACTGATTTCTTCCACACCGATATCTTGGCCTATCACACAGATCAAGATTTCTGAGAGCCTCGTCATCAGTCTTTCTATGGAGAATCTAGTTAACTTTGAAATTACCTAGAAATGGCAACATCTTCAGTTTTTCTAATCTTAGGTGGTAGAATTCAGTCCTTCACATTCTCAAGTTTGGAAACTTCATTTCCATGGATTGACATTTAAATTCACATTAAGTAAAGAAGACTAACTTTTGTTCTCAACAATGGATGCATGTAGGACATTGTCTTTTTATGTTTCCAATAGAGTACAGCAAGTTCTTATGTGCAGCTAATCCACAGCTTCAGACCTAGCATGTGCTCCATACACATTATAAGACAAGAGAGAAGAAGAAAATGGCTCCAGGGAAAGTAATATGAGTGTCAAAAACACAAGCACATCTCACTAGTGGTAAGAATGGAAAGAAAGAAGTTTCCTTCTTCGCAGATAATGGACCTACCATGGCTTTCATTTGGTAGGCTTAAATATTTTTTTTCTTATTGTATGTGCTTGTCTTTTAAAATATTATTAATTCCATAAAAAAGAAATATTACTTCCTTAGTGTTGGATTTTGAGAACGGGTACCAGGTTACTCAAAGGTTAAAAATGACAGATGTGGGCACAGCAAGGAGAAAAAGTTTCTGCCATGAAATTGCATCCTCTGAACTACAATGCGTGGGAAAGAGAAAAGCGAACTAACGAAAAATACAACAAAGACAAGAGACCTGAATGTTCTGGTTCTCAATTAAGGATTATAATGTTAACCAACAGTTTATATGCTATTTTCTTTTTAAAAAAAAAAGTATCAAAAATGAATATAAAACAATCATTAAATTATAAAAAATCACATACTGTGCTAATAATTGAATGTTTCCTTTAGAGTTAAATTATTACTTCTCATTACTTTAAGAACATACTTTCAATTATTTATAGAAAATTTTTTAATGTTTATTTTAACAAAACAAATATTTCACATCTGAGAGGAGGTGTAATAAGTTCACAAAAGATATGCTTACTATAGCACTAAGATATTTTATCGGGAAAATAGCCATAGATGCATAATTTATCTGAGTAACAATATTTTTTAAACTAGAAATCTATCATAATTCTCTTTGATCACATTAACAAAGTAAACTTGACAACGGCAATTCAGCAGGTAGTGAAACCTTTGCATTAGGAACAACAAAGGGAAAGGAAGCCCAAAGCAGTGCTGCAAATATGTTGACAATAAAAGATTTCATTGAGGTTGCCTATTCCTACCATTTCCTGTGTTAACAGTTATACAGAAAAGCTGGAGTTCATTGGCAAGTGGAAGCCTCCTGGGAACCGTTTTGCATCAAGCAGGATTACAAAAAATGTTGAGGTCATGATAATAGCCGCCTTGAGCAAGATTTATAACACTTCAGGGTTCCTAGGCCAGATGCCTCTGCCTTCCCGTCTATTCCTCCTTTCACGCTGACCCTGAGAAGATGTACCCACGTGCTTATCCCGAGAAACAAGTAACCTTAATTTTCACACGAGTCTACTTTACACTTGTCTTCATGCTCTACAGTTTTTGAATTACTAAAGTCTCATTATGCTGGCTTGCAAACTGATTATGTACTTAGCCGTTCTTTTTAGATGCTATACTCTCTAAGTGGATGCCAATTTTTATTTTCATAATTTAAAATTGTTTTCAAAATAGCAGCAAATAACTCTTAGATCCCAAAGGCTTTTTTCTAAGTAGTTTAAAAACGAATAATAGGAGGGTGTTTATATATTTAAAGATATTTAAATTCTCTTAAGACACACTTGAATATCTGAAAATGATAGGTGATACCAAATTTGCAATTTTTGTGACCTACATGTGAAGCCAATTATTAATTATTCCCCCAACATTGGCAACTAACTCTGGTGCCTTATGTTGAAATCACTACGAGGATTTAAAAGTATATCCTTAGGGAAGTCACCTAACCTATATGGATCTTAGTTTTCTTCTCCGAAAATGAACAGGTTGAATGATTTGATCTCTTTAAATCCCTAACAATCTCGACCATTTTGACATAAGTTTCCAGGGAGAGGGAAGGAAGACAACTTGAGCTACCAAGTGGGCAGGTAAAAGGGGAAGATTGGAAAGGTCACAGATGACAAAATTCATAATTTGGTGCTAAGACTTGGCCTGGTAAGCAGTGCTGAGAACTGGTAAATGTTCTGAGCTTATCTTCAAGATTAGGAGACAGAGTCAATCAAAAGGATTAATTTTTATAAGTTTGAAGGCCCCTAAAGAGAGGCAGGAAATTCAACCCACTGATCTTGAGACCCCCTGTTGCCCTGTGATGGTATCTGTCTCAGATGAGGGGCCAACTGCGACCTTTCATAGAAGAATCTTCCCTGCATGCTTCTCTCCCATATCCAGACCTTTGAATTTGGGGAGAAAAGGGACCTCTGGCCTTAAACAGACCATCTTGAGAGCCCAGCCACAGATTTTTGCAGCATGCAGCAACTTCTCAAACAAAGAGTAAGCCTCTCGCTTATGCCTCTTCATACATGGCACAGGCAATGCTGGTTTGAAATTTTTACAAAAGAGGAAATGGAAATCTTACTTTTGCTTAATCTCTCTTATCTGTTTCAACTCATAATATGGAAGTAAAGAACCTGGAGTTTGTGAGGTTCACTCAGGAAGTAATAGAAATACAGTAACACATCAATCCATTCATAGATATATTGGAGAAATGTACATGACCTTTAATGCCTGGGAAGATTTTTGCCAACGCCATGGTCATCTAGAATTTCTCTCTTAAATGTGTTTCATAAAGGTAATCTTGTTCTCCCACCTCTTCCCTTAACCCGCCAGAGACTCTGCTATTTGGATCTTCTTTCTCAAGTGTTTTTGTCTCTTCTTATGAGTTTCTAGAGAGGAAGGTGTGGACATGTGACAAAAATTCATGTTCAGGAGATTTCTTATTTAATAGATCTTGGTGGCTTCTAGATAAATTTTTCTCTCCATTTTTAATATATAACCCATTTTTTATCCTTAAAATGAATAGGTAGAATTATTGCATTATTATAAAAGAAAATCTTTGAAGTTTTTTCTTTCATATTCTCTGTCATGGGAAATAATTATCAATGTGTATTAAATGTTACAGCTGGAAAATTTCTGAAACATCATAAACTGTAACCCTTAATTTTCAGACAAAGTAAACTCAAATGATTTAACTGACACCCAAGGTTGTTAACGATAAAACATCTGATCTTTTGACTCCTAGTCTAGTGCTATTTCATTACAATAACATGTTCTGTTTTAAATGACATGGTGGATTGCCAAAGGTAATAGAGATTTTGCAGATAAACTACATTATGTTCCTCCTCTTTCAGTAAGGAAGCTAAAGACTTCCCTGTGTCCAGTTTCCTTAGGTTTCCCTTTTCTCCTCACCAGACAAGATCTATTCAACTGGATGAGCAGATAAAGACCTTGGGTAGAAGAGGACATGTGAACACAAGATGACCAAAGGAGACCTGCCTCAAAGTCCACATTAGCCCTAATACCCCAGAAATGCACCTCCCCTTAGAATGCCTTCGTTTTTCAAAGAGTATTTAATTTAATTATGGGATTCACAGTATGTATGGACCAATGGGGTAGAGATCTTCGAGATAATTCATGCCTTAAGATTCTTCAAAGTAGCTCATTACAACAGAACTTGCTCCATCTATATGTAAGGCCTACCTGCGTATAACCATAACCACTCCCCCAACCATGAACCATGTCAAAAAATAAAAAATAATACTATTAATACTAATACATGAATCATGACTGCCTGCAGGTAAATGGCTAGAGACAAAACTTAACTGACTTTTTATTAGGGCATATTGAATGCTTCCAAAGTGCAAATGGTCTGTAGTATACAACTGCTTGCTGTTCATAGCATGAATCCAGTTTGCTCATTCTTCCTTTTGTGACTAGAGTTACTCTCCTTCATCTTTTGAGGCAACAAATATACATTAATTATCCAAACTCCATTAAGCTCAGTGGTAGGTCCTGGAGTACAACTTTGAATAAGACAGACATATCTGTTAGAAGGGGGAATTTTAGGGTGATGAGAGGCTATATTATAGGAGGATGAAACTACTGGAGATTCAAAGATCTCCATGAAAAAGCAACGTTTAAACTGAAACTTTGAAAGAATTGATCAGAGTTAGCAAGTCACCACGCAGGAGGAAAAGTGTTCTGGGGAAATGGAACAGCGTATGCAAGAGCTAAGAAGGGAAAGGAAACATGACATGTTTAAAAAACGAGAAAAGATCAATATGATTGAAACAGTAGGAATGACAATGATTCTAAGTGAAGTATCTAAAGAATGGAAAAACAAACACCACATGTACCCGCTATTAAATTGAAACTAACCAGGGAGCACACATGTGCACAGAGGAAAGAAAAAGTCAGTGGAAATCAAGCAGTGGGGAGGGGCAGGAGGGGAATGGGCGAAAGCCTACCTAATGGGTACAATGAACACTACCTGGGTGATGGGCACACTCATAACCCTGACTCAAGCATAACAAAATTGATACATGTAACCAAAAACATTTGTACCCACATAATATTTTGAAATTAAAAAAAAAATTTAAAAGAATGACAATGAAAATACTCATGGATTCTAACTACCCAAGAGAAATATTTTTTAAGAAGAAAGGAACCCAGATGTGCAGTTGGAATCAATTCTGTTGATTTTGCTTTCTTGAAGCCTCTGAGTGGCCAGTGCACAGATGCTGGTGCTCCCTGTGGGCATAGGTGAGTGCTCTGATGTCACAGGGGTATAATTCATCCCCACTTCATCTGACACCTCATATGGAAAAATTGCCTTGGTTCGATCACTTCTAACCCACTGGGCAGGCTTCCGCCACTCTTCTTGCAAGGGGATATGCTCATCTGGTCCTCCTAGGTGGATCCTCAGCCAATCAAATCAAATCTGGCCACTTCAGCCAGACTGCAGGAACCCAGAGGAGCAAACCACATCTATGCCACACCAAGCAGTCAGTGTGTGGTCCGTTCTGCTTCTCTTATCCCAGCTTGACCTTTCTCGCCACCTCTCCTCCTCCTGCCCAAGATGTCACAGAGTCTAAATTAGTAAAAGTCTAAATCAGGACCAGGATGCCAATCTTTATTTCTTGTAGGCAGCCCCAGTTTCTACAAGTAATTATATAGAAGGTCCCTCACTTGTATGAAGCATACTTCCCTTCCCTCTCCTATGGCAAGGGAAAGAAGAAAAACAAAACAACCTGCAACCCTCTCTCTTCCCCAGATTAGTGAATGCCTCCATTTCCACAGATTTCAGCTGCCCCCTCATCCTGGTCCCCTCACGTCTCCACCTTCCTATGCCCCTCTTGCTTTTTGCTCATGAAGGAGAAAGCATGTAAGGAGTTTGCATACACAATCCATAGAAGGGTAAGAAAAGTTCTGATCACAGAAATATATTTCCTTCTTATCACCATTTCTCATTGGTCTATTACCAAAAGATGAATTTACCAAATGTGTATCCTCACATCCTTCGACTCTGCAGGAGGCAGCTAGGCTACCGTTTTAATATCTCTTCCCTCAGGGACCACAGAGATCCATGCCCAGCCATTTTACAGCATTCTTGATTCCAGAAGATGCTGACCCCTGGAATTAGTTTCCTTTTTAACTCCCCTTCTTCTGCCCCCTCATTTGCCTCTGATGTTTCCTGACTTTGATGTGTCTTCAGGATTCCAATTCTGGTATCCACGCCATTCTGCTCCCAGTGTCTTCTGTCCTGACACCCTGTAATTGAACTTGGCTTAACCCTCCAACTTGTCTCCTGCCTCCCAGGCTTCATGTTGATCTTTTTCCCGGGCACTGGCCCTTCCCTAGAATATCTCTGGCTTATACCTTAGTGTTGCACATTTCTGATATTGATCTTCAGAACTTGGATGCAAGAAATTATCTGGAATTCCCCAAATCATAGCATTCTGTGTTTTTCAAAACACTTTCTAGTTGAAATAAAAATGAGTGACCGTAATAATAAACAGTGAATCATTTTTCTAATAGAGTTTTCTATTAAATGTTCAGAGGTTTTCTATTTTAAAAGTAATAATAAGTGCATGATTTACTATGTTATGGAACAATGTACATTATAAAATTCAATAACATAAAAATGATTTCTACATGATATAAACATTTGATAATTCGAAACAATAAAAGGAATCATTAGTACAAAAATGCCAATTAAAAATCATTTTAAAAATTAAAAGACAATACCACAAAGATTTGATATCTAAAAATTGTTACTCTTAAAATGAAATTTTAGATACACAAAGCATTAATTGCCCTATGCAATAGTCTTGAACTTTGTTCCATGACAAAGATTCCAGATGTAGAAAATCTTCTTTCATTTTGCATTGATTTGTTAAGAGTGCACCCAAAAGTGCATTCAAACTGGGTGTTCAGGGGCACATTACTTCATATTAACTAATTCCTTTTTTAATGATGAAAATATTTTGTCTGCTTGCTCTAATTTTGGTTTTGCTATTGAAACTGATATCACATTTGCTAGTTTAGACTTTAGATTGATTTTTGACTTCTTATATGAGTATTGAATTCCCTTCTTTTCTTTGTATTTTATTTCCTGTTAAAGTACTTACAAAGAACTGTAGCAAATATTTAAACATGAACACTCCAGTGAACATTATTGTGTAGGATTCAAATAAGGTAACATTCTGATCTCCTAGCAAAGTTAGCAGCACTACACAGGCTCACATTTTGAAATTTGCAATTTAAAGGGTTTTCTTCCACAACTTGCTATCTCTTGGAGCACCACTCATAGGACTTGTATAATATGTATTATATTATGTGCATGAACTTATTAGTATTTGTTTTATTTGCAATAATGGCCCAATGTTAACAAAAGACAGGGTCAAAAACACACACAACCTGGCAATAAATAAAAGCAAGATTGACTGATTAGACGGTGACCACTTCTCTCCCCCTTGCTCCTATTCTGGTGTCCAGAAATGTTGACTTTAACCTTTGCTATCCTTGTCAGTGTTTCTTGCTCTTGCTTTTTGCCTTTATATCAATGGATTTCTTCAAACCAATAATATCTCGATTGTTAAGCTTTAATTCCCACAAAACAATTATAACACCTTTTCTCATTTTCTTGAATTCTCAATGGATTTTTATCAGAATTCAGGGTTCAGAAAACATAAATTTACTAAGGAATATCAGGGAGAAATTCCTGCATAAAATCACTAAGTCTCATTACAGCACAACTCACAGCCAATGCATGTCAAGGGCTAAGTGATAAAATAAGCATAGTGTTTTGCTTCCCAGTAAATAGAATTTGCTAAGCAGATATAATAGTACATATATGCATAAATATACATACATACAAATACACATATATATACAAATAAACACAAATCAGGAAAAAAATATCCAATTTTGGACATGAAAACATGCCTCCCAAAGTTTTTCAAGCCATTGGACACTTAGAAAGCATTCGCATTTGTAGTATACATTGGAGTACACAGAGGAGGCTGCCCTGGGGCTTCTGCCACTTCAAGCCCTATCCAGCCTCCTTGGGGCTCAGGAGATCAAAATCTCAGCGCATCACTCGGCCACTCCTGCCATGTGACATGGGTATTTTCCCATGGCAGACGAAACATGACAAGGCAGTCAGGCCTTAAACGCCATAACCGTGCTTGAGTCCCTAAGAAAGGGATCAGGGTATGGGGAGGAAGAAGGGCAGTGATCTCACAGGGATGAATCTGACATAAACTATCCATTTGTTAACTCATCAAAATGTACATTACTCAGGCACAAAGGATTGCAGGATTTTTCTTTCATTTTCTTTTGTGGTTTTAAGGAGGGATACATGTAACTCATTATATTTTTGCTAGTACTTTATGATGTTGACATATAATGACTGTATGTTCAACTGTCCAGTAGATATTGGTCAGACTTAGCTGACAAAGGGGGAACTTGAGAAATAAACATGTTGTCTGGACCCTGAGGGTATAGAAAGAGGTGTCTGCAGGTATATGAATGAAGTGAAGGAGCTGACCCACGGATTCTTTTCTCTTGTCTCTCTGTTCTGACTCTAAAGCACGTTGGAGTCCAAACTGATGTAATTCTATTTTTGAAAACCCAAAGCTCAGAGAACAGTTCTCTTGAGGCAATCACAGACTTCTTTTTGCCAGTGAATTGGTTTAACCAACTGGTCAGGTCAACTCTTGGGTAGTACACACAGAGGTTGTCTCATACACCAAGATGTGCTTTGTGGAATAGTATCCCAAAAGCTCATAGTAATCCCTTGTAAGATGCCCTACTACCAGGGAAACCCAACCATTTGGCACCAGCTTACATTCATAAAGAAAATCATTAGAAATAAGTTGATATTTCACCAAGCAGTGGTTCTCAGCTCTGACAATACCTAAGAATTTCTGGGAAATTTTAACACTGATACCTGGGTGCCATATCCTTCCACTCTTTGGAGATTCTGATTAAATTAGTCTGAGATGAAAACAGGGGACCACTATTCTTTTAAAGAACTCCAAATGATTCTATTTTAAGCCAGGATTAAGAACTATCATGCTAAGACATAGGGTATTTACAAAAAGATGCTGGCTTCTCCTATTACCTCGGTAGCCACATTTTTATTATAATGAGAGAATTCTATTTTTCATTTGACTCACACTAATATATTTGATAGAAATACTAATATTATTCACAGATTTAATGTATGTCCACGTCATCCAGTCACATAAAGATGCTGCTTCTTCCCTCAAGAATCTAACAATTTAAATAACAACATTTAAATAACAAGTTGGAGTCAACAACAGGTTCCCAAACAGGGAATACTTAGAGTAGATGTTAGAATTCCTAGTCAGCAAGTTCTCCAAGATGCTGTAATATATTACAAAAAAGAGCCCCTGGAGCGGTCTAGTTCAAGATGGCTGACTAGATGCAACTAGTGTGCACCTCTCCCATGGAGAGGAATTAAAATTAGTGCGTAGATATTCACACTTTGAAGAGATAGTCTAAGAGAGAACACTGGAATTCAACAGGGAAGTGACAGGAAGCAAGAGAGCAGAGGAGAGGGAAGCCAAGCAACCCGCTCAGCCGGGATCAGTGGGAAGACAGGAGAAGCAGCAGCAATGGAGTTAACTCCCAGATAGATGCAGCACTCCAGGGCTAGGACCTCAGAACGGTGCCAGCTGTAGTACCCAGGGTTCAGAAGCCAGCGGGACCCAACTGTATCTTCTCTTTGGAGCAATACCTTTGCACAGTCTCTAGTCAGCTCCCTGAGTCAGTCCAGAGACCTACTGTCATGGAGAGCCCACCCACAGGTTGGATTGCAATGTCCACAGAGGAAGTGTGGAGCCCTCAGTTTCTCTCCTATGTCCCTTCCCCATGTGTGGGTGCCTTCCCCAGGTACCTCCAATCCTGCCAAGCAGTTCACCCCATTTCTCTCTCCTTCAACTTCAGTGCCTCCCTTCACTTCTCTTCATTCCCAATGTTCTCTCTTAGACAATCAATCCAAAGGTGAAGATCTACTTGCCACTTTGTATCCTCTTCATGAGAGTAGCATGTATGGGCTGCATCTAGTCTACCATATTGGCCCCTCCCCAAAATACCATCTTACTCCAGTCAGAATAGCCATTAGTAAAAAGTCAGAAAACAGTAAATGTTGGTGAGGATGCAGTGAAAAGGGAATGCTTATACACTGTTGGGCAGACCGCAAATTAGTACAACCTCTACGGAAAACAGTATGGAGATTTCTCAAGGGACTAAAAGTAGACCTACTATTTGATCCAACAATTCCACTACTGGTTATCCACCCAAAGGAAAAGAAGTCATTATATCAAAAAGGTATTTGCACTCATGTGATTATCACAGCACAATTCACAATCACAAAGATATGAATCAACCAAAGTGTCCATCAACTGATGAGTGGATAAAGAAAATGTGGCATATATACACCATGGAATACTACTCAGCCATAAAAAAGAGTGAAATAATGTTGTTTGCAGCAACTTAGATAGAACTAAGGCCATTATCTTAAATGAAGTATTAATAACTCAGGAATGGAAAATCAAATTCTGCGTGTTCTCACTTATCAGTGGAAGCTAAGTTATGGGTGTGGAATAATAGACATTGGAGATTCAAAAGGGGGTGGCTGGGAGAGGAAGTGAGGGATGAAATATTACCTATAGGGTAAAATGTGCACTATTCAGGTGATGGGTACACTAAAAGTCCAGACTTTAGCACTACACAATATACCCATATCACTGTACCCCCTAAGTCTGTTGAAATAAAAGAAAAAAATTGAAAGAGTTAACCATGAAAAAAAGAAGAAAGCATCCTTATGTCTGCCCTTTATAGCTGCATATATAATCCTATGTGATATGAATCAATGGAGAAAGAAATATGTTCTAGTAACATATTCAAAAAAAAAGCGCCCACGGAAAATTTTTTTCCCAAAATTGTATAAAATCAGCTATGGACAACATTTCTGATCGTGGTTTGAAGTCAGATCCACCTGAAAAAACAAAATATGAAAAGCCTAAATATGCAGCATTTCCCAAGTGATTGGCCAGGGAAGGATTTTTTCCCCAGGAGTATCCAAAAAGCTGACCTCTGAGTGTCCAGAGAAAGGTGTTAAATCTATGTCAGTAAATTGCTAGACACCTTTATTTCTCCAGTTAGGAGATCCTCACCTTCAGGTAGCAGTGTCCTTAAAGTTGTAGTTCTCTGCTGAACACCAAGAACTATTTAACAGCTTCAAATGACTAGTACAATTTGGTGCTAAAAAAGACCTCATCTCACACAAATTCAATCAAAAGCAGCTGTACAAGTTTAAGGAATATTTATGGAAGAAAATGTGAATGGAAGAAAGGCTATACAGAGGCTCCTTGACTTACGATGGGGTTACATCCCAACAAATCCATCTATTGTAAGTTGAAAATATTGTAAGTAGAAAATGCATTTAATATACCTAACCTACCAAACATCAACTTCATAGCTTAGCCTAGATTACCTTAAATGTGCTCAGAACATTTACATTAGCCTACAGTTGGGCCAAATATTCCTACTCAGAGCGTATTTTATTAGAAAGTGTTGAATATCTTGTAATTTATTGAATGCTGTACTGAAAGTGAAAAACAGAATGTTGTATGTATACTTGAAGTACGGTTTCCATTGAATACATGTCACTTTTGCACCATCGTGAAGTCAAAAAATCATAAGTCGAACCATCTTAGTTGTAGACCCTCTGAACTTACACTTCTCTGCCTACCTCTTGATGGGAGGAGAGTCTTGGGTTTATTAGGTATAAAAGCAGAGGAACACTGAAAACTTTAGGGTGGTTATAAGAGTTTTAGGAAAAGAATGTACAAAAGTTCTAGAACAACACAACAGGCTTAAGGAATAAGGGACATAATTTCATACCAGAATTAGGTTGGTAGCACTTCTGGTGTGTTTCTGGTTTTATACATTCATTAGAGAAAAAAAATTATTGACATTTAAGAAGGATTCACATTTACACAAATGATTTTTGAGAGGGGGGGTCCCCAGGTCCTCAACATCAGTCCTGTGGGGCTCAGGTCAACCCACAGATATTTATATAACAGCATGGCCTACAGCAGTAGGAGGAGGAGTTCACAGCTACAAAAATTTCATATTTAGTGAGAAATGAACATGAGCTTGATCCTGTGAAAGAGTCCAAGCAGATTCTGAAAAGATGGTGAGGACAGATAGATGCTGACAGGCAGTCCAGAGCCTTGGGTTGGTGGAGTCTGGTCGAGAGGTGTGTACTGGGAGGATCAAGTCCAGCCGCAACAGTCCTTAGGACTCTCAGAATTAAAGTACCAAGAACAAACTCAGGTTTATGCAAAATATTACCTTAGAGTTGCAGAAAAAGACAGGAAAAGTTATACACATTGAAAACTTTCTGCCTCAAATGTGAATTTATAGAACAGTTTATTTCTGAACTTCAATGTTGAAAAAAGAAAGAATTATTGCTCTGATTGAATTAACTGAACAATTTCACATTATGGATGACAATTCTCATTAACCACCCCTTTGGTACATGTGTACACGGTCAAGCTATTAATGTCCTTTATACTGGTATCTAGCAGAATTGTGATAAAAGGCAAAAACCCAAGATATTTCAACTTATTGATACAATTGTCCTCAATTACAGGAAATATCTGTAGAGTCAAATGGAAATTGGAAATCAGCATATGTCAGATCCATTCCTGAGGCTGAAAAAGCCACTTGAATTTGGGTTTCTTAAGATTCTAATCTGTAAAATTTTTCTAAAAACAAATGTCTTCCTCTTGTATTACCATGGGAGAGTCTAAACTAATGAGTTATGTCTATAGCACTCTATAAGGTTTTTTGAAATAAAATAAAATAATTATTAAAAGTAAAATATAAATGACGTTTAAGGACAGTACTCAATGATTCTTTTCTAGGAAACTAAAAACAAAATTCTCTCCTACTTCCAAAACAGACACATACACTCATACCCATATATACACATACACATATATACAAATCTTTACTTGTTGAGGGGCAGTCAGAAGAGGAAAAGGAAAGATGATTTTCCTTTCAGAAATTCCACCCCAAAGTTTAGCAGTGGGGATGGACAGTTGAGTTATGGAAGCTGTAATAAAATGAAGTGTCTCAATATGGCAATCATCACCCTATCAGTCTATCTGGAAGGGTGTGGAACTACTAGACTCAGAAGTTCAGAGTGTTGGACCTTCTCACTCATTTCATTCAAACTTACCTTGACAAAGAAGAAGAATAAGGGTCTTGCACAGGTCCAAGGTCACAATAAATGAGAAAAGTCTATGTAATCAAAGCCCCTTTCTCTTTCCGCTACCGACCTGCTCTTAGTTTTGCTAGAACTACGATTACCAAAATACATAGCATATTTTAGAGTAAATTAAGCCCATGTTATAAATCCCTCCTTGCATATTTCCATCTCAAACATTTGCCTGAGGAATTAAGCCAGAGAAAGTTACATTAGAGACTAGAAATGCACTGGCGTCACATTTCTAAATGACATTGTTTTAAAAGGTGCCCTTTAATTTTATTTTGTCCATCATTAATTTTTATGGCATCTTTCTTCTAAGGGGTAAAAGTTTTCAATATTATATCTTTTAGCCTTATGACACCACTTATCAGTAGGATGTTCTCACTTCTTCAAAATAATGAAATATGTTTAGTCAGCTTTGCATCATTCACTGATCCCAAGAAAGTGCTTTGCACATAATCAATAGTAAGCATACTCTTTAAAACAACTATCATCGTGGAGCATCTGTGTTAGTGTGGGCTCTCCAAGCAGCAGACACCAAGATGCAAGGATTTTCTTAGGAGAATTACCTGTGACAGAACGTGAGGAGGGAGTCTTCAGACCACAATACAAGTCTGTGGTCTCCAAGTGAAAGAGAAGGAAGGTTGGGTGAAAGTGTCCTAAACTATACCATGCAGTGTAAGGAAGGTTCAATAAGGATGTCAAGGTGTCCTTGAGCCAAAGTGACCACACTGAGGAGGCTGCTGTCTTCCAAGAATGAACCTGCCCTAGTTCCTTTTTGTACCCTGTCATTGTCTGGGAATAGCCTGTCCAAAGCCTCATTACCAATGCATCGGTGGATTTCAGGTCTCAGAAGCTGATGCTTTTGGCCAGTCAGGCTTCCTGTGACTGGATGTCTGCAAGTCAAATTCTTATGACCACTGCTATGGTCTGAATGTGTGTGTCCCCAGAAAATCAACATGTTGCAATCTGACTCCCAAGGTGATGGTATTAGGAGGTGGGCTATTGTGGAGGTGATTAGCTATTGAGGGCAGAGACCTTCTGAATGGGATTGGTGCCTTTATAAAAGACATCTCAGAGAACACTCCTCCCCCTTCTACAGTGAGAAGGTGGCAGTCTTTGAATCAGAAAACAGTCCATCACCAGGTACAGAATTTGCCTGTGCCCTGGTCTTGGACTTCCCAACCTTCAAAACTATGATAAATTTCTGTTGTCTATAAGCCACTCAGTTCATGGTATTATGTTATCACAACCCAAACAGTTTAAGACAGCTGCATTGACACCTATCATGTGGCAGACCCTGAATCAGAGAGTTTGTATACACATGTCCTTCTGCATTACAAAAACCTTATAAGGTAGTATGATCATCCCATTTCACCCATGAAGAAATTTAGTGTGGTTCACTAACTTTCCCAAATGAAAGTCAGTATGAAGTGGAACCAGGATTCAATTCCAGATCTATCTGAATCAAAAGTTTATTTTTTTAATGAATTAATTTATGTATAAGTAATTGAAGAGGGTCCCTTAGATGTATAGGAAGCTTAAAAGACAAGTGCATTTAGAGTTTAAAGCTGATGCACAAAGAAGTAAACCATAACATGACTCTGCTAGTAGGTAATAAAAATATATTTTAAAAAAGCAGATTTCCCATCTGGTTTTTCTCTCTACTAAATTCCAATATTTTGTGCAGTTTGCATTTTTATTGTATCAATGTAGATATATTTTATGAGGAAAAGTAGAAGCCTACCTCACAAGAAGCTCAACTTTGTTCACGGTTTCAGTCCTACTTATAAAACTGAATAATTAAAATTATATGCAAATTCACCTGTGTACTTCAAGAGAGGAAGAGTTCCTTACAATATGACCTATATTTGTTCAGCTCCATGGAAACCATTTCATTCCATTATCCACACACAATTTACATAAAACTAAGGAGAACAAAGGTAAGAGAAGTGAAGTGGCACAACCTGAAAAGAAACAATAGAGCAGCATTCATTACTGAGAAGTGGAAGGGAACCCAGAGGTATTTACTGAGCCTGTGCAGGTATAAAACACACCCATCTGTACTTGTGCATCTCTCTCTAGTAATCTAAGGGATAGTGAAAAGGAAAATCCACACTTCTCCTTTCCAAAGCCAGCATCTGGACAATTCAGGCCTTCTTTATCAAATTGCTGAAGCTTGTCACTCAAAAATAAGCTGTGTCAAACTGCAAAATAATAACAATAACAATTATACACACACACAAAAACACATTCCACTTTTACTTATTCCACCACAAGAAAATTGCAAAGGAAGAAATAACCCAAATAACTCAGGCCTCAACCCTACTGCTGCTAAATATTGTAAGTAATTGCAGAAAAGTCAGGCAGTATAGCTTGAATTATATAGTTACTTGCTTCAGTTGTTCATTTCCTTATGCCTTAGAAATCTGGCCATCCCACATGTAGGTTGCCAACCATGGACTCATGAAGGTAAACAAGGGCTTCCCCCCCCTCCATATTTGATTATCCCATAAATATTAATTGCATAATATCTTCTTTTTTAATAATAAAAAAAGCAGTTTTTAGAATATATTTTTTCCGTGGAGTTTCTCGTTCTGAAGTGTGAATGAGTTCCATGCCACTTTCTGAAGAAGGAAAATGGTTCTTGCAGTAAAATGGAAAGAACAGGTATACCTGACCTTGAGAATGTTTGCTCTTCGTGTGTATTACACTTGAAGTAAAATGGTCTTGGATTTGGGTATCACTGAGTTGAGAAACACAGGCACACCGTGCCCTTAGAGTAAAGCTGATTTAGCTCTGACACTTCCCTATTTGCCAAGCCAAAGCGGTTGCACAAATCACACAGTCTGTAAAAGGGAAGGGGGAAAAAACTGCTTCATCCAGTTTTTCTGCCTCAGGGCTGAATCAGATACACCTCAGCTTCCATTGTAAACCTCTCCCAGGATGTGAACTCCTAACTGTGACATCAGCAACCTTGTCTAGGACAAGTACATTTTCAAGGAGTGACAGCTTGAGGCATTTGCCTCAACCCTTCGTGTAATTTGATTTAAAAAGGGATTCCTTTCCAGGTTATACTTCTTGTTTTCTCTGCTTAGGAAATTTGGTGGGTAGGAGGATGCAAAAGCTATTGAAGTAATAATGATTGTTGTCTTTCTAGTTGACCTCCACAAGCACTTGCTTTTGAAATAAGCAGTACAACGAAGGTTGTGTCTATAAATATTTTCTAGTTTTTGGATTAGTGGGTTTCTAAATGCTAATACTGCAGTTATCAAAACCATAATTCATTCTAACTGATGGAAAAAGTATTCTAATCCGAGTGTCATTTATTACTTTTATCATTGTGAATTCTCCTGGAAAGACAATGATCATATCAGCTTCAGTTTTCATTTCAAATGAAGACAACCATCCTAACTAGAGCCAAGACTGTTTTGTTTGTATATATAAAAAGAAATTTAAATATTTAGTAGTGCAATAAAATGGGATTGTGGTTGAGGACAAATTGTAAGAAAACTTGTCAAACTAAGCTGATAAGTACTGAAGATCTATATTAAGAGGACATAAATTCCAAATGAAATTCTATAAATTCTGGTTTCATAAAGCATTTTAATGCAAAATTATAACAACTACTCCACATGAGTAAGAAGGAGAGCAAATAGTCCCAGTCAACTCAAATTTTGTTTTCCTGATTTCATGGTTGGTGAGTTAATCTCCTAAGGACACTTAGGAAGTATTATTCTCTCCTACTGTAGCAAGAAAGGATGACTTCAATGTCAAGCTAAGGAGTTTTCAATTATACCCAGTGTATAGGGAAGGTCCACTCAAAGTTCTTGTGTGAAATAATGACTTAGAAATATAATTGGCAAAAGCATGAAAAATAAATTATAAGGAAAAGAATACAGAAAGCAGAAAGATCATTTGGAAAACTAATAAAATAGTACCAATTTTAATTATGAATGTGCCAAAAGAGGTGAAAACGGTGGTGGGAAAGAGGCATTGGAAGTAAGCTTTTGAGAATTTAGCAAGTGATCGGATACAGGAGCTGAGGGAGTCAGGAACATTAGAAGGCTTGGAGACACAGGAAAAAAGTTGCATTTTTGTTTGAAACATGCTGAATTTAGAGGTTTGCAACAGGAAGTTACCACGTTAAAAGAAAATCTCCAGTAAGATATAAAGTGTGGCAATAACATCGTCAATAATCATCCACTTAGAGGTAAGAGTTGAGTGTGCTTGATGTTGCCAATATGGAGAAGTAAGAAGACTGATGATAATCAAGGACTGAACCCTAGAAAACAAATAAATTTGGAAAGGTAGAAGAGAAGAAAGAATTAAAGAATGAAACAGAATGGTTGAACAAATGTATGAAAAACCTAAGATGATACCATCTAAAACTTCTTTTGCGAAAGACTAAGGGATTAATGAAAGATGAGGCATTGGAGACTGCAGACTTCAAAAAGGGAATGAGAAGGAAGGCTATATACCCTAGAAAAGTTTACCTAAAGTATTTTGGCTAATCTTCCACATCTTATCCTGCAGTCTGAAAGAAGACCATTGAAAACAGAAGTTAAAAGTGCCAGGGTCCTGGCAGATGCACTAAATATGGCATTGAAGACACAGATAAGGAAGAAAAGGGAACCCTGAGAACCAAGAAAACAGGAAAAAAGAATAGGAGGGATTGTAGGGGAGTAGAATTGAGAGAGCTTGAGATAGAATGTCTAAAGAAATCTGCCAAGACAATGGGGCAAGAGAAAGCACAGAACAGAGGCTGGCGTCTTGGAACAATTGAGAAAGTTTGGAACATGCACTATAGAAAATAGAAATACTATAAACAAGTCACTTCAACTTTCATATCACTATGTACTCTTACCATTAACATGCTGTTTTTCCCCCATTAGTTTTCTTCCTCCACTTAAGATCCTGGTTGTTTTCAAAATCATTGGATAATTCATATCCTGGATAATAAGATAACTCCCTGAAATTTATACTCTACAACTGTAGTCTAACTTGTGCCCATTCTTTTTCTACAAATTAAGAAGTTAAAGACTCTGACCAGTTACTACATTTTCAAGTAAAGAAAAAACTAAAGTCTTCATTTCTTGCTTTGAACATGTCAACAGTGTATCAGGAAAATCAGTACTGACTCCTTAGAGAACAAGTGCCTTGGCAAATTACATTTGGCCCCTTCAAATTGCTTCTATCATGTCAAACTCTATTGTAGTACAATATATACCATTGTTTTCTTGTCCCAAATTGTCACATCCTGTTGCTCTGCATAAGTCTAAGTGTCAAGTTACGCCCTAAAGAGGGATGTTTTCCAATGGTGGATCTGTGGCACAGTTTCTTAATAAGAATCTTAGTTCCAGATGAAAGAACAGATCTGGGAAGCAGGATTCTAGAGCAAGCATTGCCAAAGAGAACATACTACGTTAAAAGTGGAATAGAAGTGGATTTCAAAGTTCTAGCACATGATTATATAAGCATGTGTAATATGAAATGTTTCTTTGGAAATGGGCCAGGAACCCATTTTAGGCAGAATTTAAGTTTTTACTATTAAAAAGACACCAAATATTTATTTAGTTGAGAGGGTGTCCTATAACCTACCTGACAAAAATACCCAGAATAACAAGTTCCACTAACATCAAAAATAAATTATATCTGGACAGGATTTTCTGGAAGGAAAAGTCTTGCCCCAAACAAATCACACTGGAAACACAAGTATTTCACCAAATCCCTAAGGATGGTCAGGGCTATCCAACAACTCTTTACTCAAAGGAATGGACTTCTGGAATGATGGAAATATTCAGTTCAATTCAGTTTCATCTCAACATATGTGTACAATAGTCGTACTAGGAAGATAGAAGGAAACACTGGAGAATCACCTCTCTCACCAGGTCCTGCCTTTGTGAATAGCTAAACATACCATCAAGGGGAAAACTGCTCTCTCTCTCTCTCTCTCTCTTTCTCCCCCCTCCCCCATCCCCCACATTCATTCTTCCCCTCCCCTTCTCTATCTCCTGTCCCTCTCCCTCTCTTTCTCTCTCAAGTCCTTGTTAGAGATTTCCAGGGACAAGTACACCAAAATTCTTCTCAGAGACGATCAACTCTACTGTTTTATTGCCACAATGTTTAAATTCTTCATTTATACGGAATAAAAAATGTACCCATTCTAAGAGTTGTATAAGTATTATACTCTAGCTTTCCATGGGAAATAAATTTATAGTTTCATCTTTAAAAAGGTAAAATTCCTTTATGCCACAAGAGATGCTTAGTAGTTAAATATCCAAAGATCTTTTAATCTCCTTTGGGGAGCTTATTTCCTTTCCCTGTAATGATTTTTGTTGATTTCCTCTAGTCTGGTATTGGTTTCTCCACCAATGCAATTTAAAAATGCAGTAGTTAAAACCAGACATATTCAAAGCAAAATTTTAATCAATGTAACAGTGCCACATCTCACACTTTTGAGAGCTTTCTCAGGATTATGGTGACCTTAACTAAGCCTGTAGACTACAGGTGACTCTGTCCACTAACACTCAGAAGAAAATGGGAGCAGTGAAGGAGCCAAAGACAGGGCTATTCTTCCACCAAGTGTAGCACAAGTATACACAAGCTAACAGCAAGGGATTATAGATTCCCAAGCTGTGGGAAAATTGTAGTTTTTAGCTCCCTGAAATGTGTGTCTGAGGCCACTAGCCATCAACCAAAATCTGTTTTTTCTTTCTTTCATAATAACAAAATTGTAGCTGGGCACATGAATAGACAACATTGCCCAGCCCCTTTGAAGTTAGATGTGGCTACATGACTCAGTTCTCTCCAAAGGAATATGAGTGAAAGCAACATCTATTATTTCTGGATCTGAGCTTGAAAGAGAATGGGTATGTCTCTTCTGTGCTTTTAACTTCTGTCTACTGAATATAAACGGCAATGAGGTCCAAGAGCTGTGGATATTTTGCCTCTCTGAGAACATCTAGCCGATGTTTTTGGTTGCCACGACTCAGGGATGGTACTGACATCTAGTGAGTAGATGCCAAGGATGCTGCTGAACATCCTACAGTGTAAAAGATAGTCCCCCAAAACGAACAATGTCAATAGTGCTAAGATTCAGAAACCTTACTACAGGGGGTGACAGAGCTGTAATATTGAATATGCCCAGTTCTTACTGCAAAGAGCCTGAACACCTCCCAAGACGGTTACCAGAGGTGGATAGAAATTTCTACTGTGTTGATCCTAAGAAATTTTGAGCCCATTTATTACCACAAACCAGCCTACCATAATAAGGAGACCAAATAACATATAATTTTCAATATACAGATTATCTTAAGCACTTACACATATAGATCCCCATCAATCTTTTCCATGTTCCTTTTTCTTTGTTAGGTATATTGGCCTTTTTAATTCTTTTTTATGTCTTCATGTGTTTACTTCTGCAGAGTGGTCTTGTTTGTTTTCAGTTTTATTGGGTATATTGCTTGCAGTGAAACTTAAGCTCCACTGGGGCAGGGGCCATGCCCTTCTTGTGCACATGATATATGCTGATGTAACTATTGCACCCAGTACAGTGGTGGACTTGAAAATATTTACTATGTGAACAAATGCAGAAAGTAAGGCTTGGATAAAGGAAAACAGGCTATGAGATCAGTCTGGGATAAGCTGTTTCCACTACATTAGCTAAAAGTGATTCAGGGTTCATCTTCCAAACACAAAAATACAGTTGAATGAGTCATGCGAGAATTTTTACTCAAAAGTAACTTTATATTCACCAGATCATAATCTGTAGGACCTAAATTTTTGTTTTTGAAAATTCGGATATTAAGTAATGAGACCATCTGGTCCCTGTCATTATAAAAACACTGATTCTTCTTTTTTGAGGTGGAATTGTAGTTTTAAACAACACCAACAATTCTTGACTCTTTCAAATTTGGAGGCAACTCTTAAAAGAATGTAATAGTTCGTAGTCAGCATCCTTTTCTGGCTCTAAACAAGGGCTTTCACCAGTGGAAAAAAAAGGAGTGAAATAGTACATATGTCACTTTCAGAAGACTTTTAAAGGGCAATTAAGAGACACACCTATGACTGGTGATTGATGGCAGGTGGAACGTGCAGTTAACTGTGGGATAAAACAAACACCTTGACCAACACTGTGCACACAAGAGACCTCGGTGAATGGAGTGGTGTGTTTAGACAATGATTGCTGGAGAACAGGGTACCCATAGTTAGCTCATTCCTGGAAAGGATATGTTATCAACTTGTTTCAGATTAGGAAAAAGTAATTTCGTTGTGGTTTCTTACTGACATGGAGTCCTAACTTCACCTAACTTAGTGATTTTTGTACATTCTCTGGGCCTACATTCCCATACCAAAAGGAGACAGCGAAATACCCAAGATTACCTAAAGAACTCAACTAAGCATAGGAAAACTGAATACTCTTCAGTGGCTCAGAGTTTAGCAGAAGCTAAACTGCAAACCCTTTAGCTTGTTATTCAAGGTCTTCCACAATTAGAATCCAATCTACGTTGGCTGAATTAGCTTCACACACTTTTCAGTATGGATGAACCCCTTTCTGTACTGTCTTCCAACCACATGGCACAACATCGTTTGCTTAAGCTATTCTAAACCTAGAAAGGCTCCTCTTCTGTACTTCACCTATTGAGAGTCCACACATCCTTCAGACGTGAACTCAAACCCTCCCTCCTCACACCAATCAAATCTTCTATGCCGTAGCCTGAAGCTTTTTCTCTCCCCCTCTGAAATCCTATATCAATTTAGCATGCCTTCTTTTGTCACATTTCTTGCACTGCTATCTTAAAGACTGTCGTCTTAAATAACACACTAAAATTCTACTTTATTAAGCTTTTCATAGAGTATGTTTTGTCTCCCTGTTTATTTCGTGAGAGAGCAAGTTCTCCCAAGGTATCGGAATGTAGGGTTCAATGGAGCATATACATATAGTGGGCACTCAATAAATACTTTATTTTTTAATTTGTTGAAATTAAAACATTGAAATTGAGAATATTTCTAAAAAGGCTTTTCTTAGGCTGGTATTATTTAAGAATAATACAATTTGAAAGAATGGGTTCTGAAATCAATTTGATTAGTCCAACTTAATCCAGCTAAGGACTTGAGTACTATTACTATTGCTACCGCTTGATTATATGCATGTTATTGCTATACTACTTTCATTGAGGTAAATTATACGTCAGAAGGGTATGTTCTGATCTTAAGTAGATAATTTGGTGTGGCTCCTATTGTGTTTGTTTAACCAACTTGGTACAATGCCCAGTAGAACAACCAGAGTGGTGTGAAGCCTTACTTGCTAGTGGATGCTGATGGAGTTATAACCTGAGTTAACCCTCGCTCCTAAGTGCTTCCTCACCTGCAAAAGCTGAATTGAGCTCTCTCCAGAGCTCCAATGTTCTCTAATCTAAAGTCACTTTTAAACTAGGAAGTCTTCTTATACTTTACATGAGCCATAAAGTTTTCTAAACCATAGCCCTTATAAGCAAATTTTTTTGAAAGATACTAAAATTAAAGAGAAAGATTGCATCCAAGTTTCATGTTAGTGACCTGCACTTAAGTGTTTCATGTTACAGTGTTGTATGATATCGTACTTGACTTTTCAATATCCTCAGAAAGAAATCTTCTTAATAAGGTATTGAGGAAAATATAGTAGTGTACTAGCACCATCATTTATTATTTATATTTTGCAATTTCTGCACAGATCAAAAATTGTAAATCCATGATTTATAATCAGGAACTAATATGAAAAAAATTTCCATGAGTATAACACTGAATAAGTACCTACAATTCACAATAAGTAGAAGTCATAGTAGAACGCATTCATTTCAAAATATATTTACTTCAGGGCCTTTCTGTAGTCAGTTTGTTTTAAAATAAGTTTGCCACCGTTTATTATTCTGATATAATCAGAGTTTACCTACTTATGCATCTAGGAGCCCTCACTGAATTGTGACTATACAAACTTAAATCGCATAATCTTCTCTCAAGAACACAGAAATGTCGAGGGTAGGGAAATATCGTATTAATAACACAGCAGTCCCTTCTGCCTTACCCACCCCCACAGCAAGCAGCCTAGTGAACTGAATCCTCAAACTGCGTAAGAACAGAGTCAGACACAACTGGCAACTGCTAAAGAAAGGGAAATCGGGGATTAGTACATGTCCGGTTATTGCTCAATTATATCATAGGAGAAAGCAAATTTGCATGTTTCCAAAGTAAACTACAGAAGCCAATTTGGCCCTCCCCCTCTGTTCCTCACACAGGCTGATGATGTGGACAGATAGCAGCACACCTGGCTACATAGAGCTGGAAGCAGGCCAGCTTGAACCCGTTCAAGACCACATAAATGAGCCCAAGGCCCCAATGTATTCAAGACCAGACCAGAATTCCCTTGTGTCTCATGTAGAAAGAACACAGGAAGCTGCACTGCTCTTTTTTTATTATGTATAAATTTTCTTTATATTTAATTTCAAACTACACTAAATCCCTCATAAGAATTATAGATGCTAATTCAAATGAGGTTATTTTCAAGACTGAACAATCAGATGAAGGCAGAGCTGGGTGAATCAAGAGACTGACAACTCATCTTTGGCAAATCAGAGAGGAAGAAGTCTGGCAGTCACCTCTAGTGTAGAGATTGTGACCCTTCAGGACTATTTTTGTAGAGCTAGAATAAAAGGGCCCAAACAAATCTTAGGTCCCAGACACCCCACACCAGCTCTATAAAGTGGGGAGTTGCTGTTTAGTGATTAAGTAGCTCCCTTTTAAACATTCTACACCATCTCCCAAAGTCACACAAACTTCAAAATCCCATTTTCAGTGGAATGTGTGCATTTCTTAAAGAATTGTCTTTTAAATGTTTTTCCAGTTGTGATCCTCCTGAGAATCTGAGAAAGCTGTGAATACCTCTCATCAGAAAATTCTTAAATTTTCACACATACCGATCTCTCATATATGTACAGTGATTCAGAAGCCCCCCGAAATTCCACATGTGGATATGTAGGTCCACAAAACCAGATTAAGAACCAGTGCCTTAAAGGTGGAAAATGAAGGGTCACAGAACTACTTATGTAAAGAATAAATTATTCTCTTGAAAGGGATCAGAGTCTTTAAAGCCTCTTAAATTGTCTTCCTTTCTCATTTTTCTTCTTTAGTTTCCTCATCTCTTCACATGAAGGTCAAAGACTCAGAAACTGAACTCTCCAGAAAACACCTACATTGCCCCGTTCATCTGCCAGAGGGGGTCACTATGCAGCTAACTGCTCCCTTACAAAAATAAAGCCTACCTCTTTCTTTTCCATAACTGTGCTAGAATTACTTTAAAATACATTTTCCACACTATAAAGTGTGTCCTAACAAAACACAATAAACTCAACAGCAATGTGATTACTGTACTTGTAAAACAGTTGGTGTTTTAGCAATATGCCCTTAAAAAAAAGTATGCTTGGAAAAATGGATTCTGTTTCAACAGTTAAAAGGACATAATTATTTTTCTGCTGCATAACAATTTTTAAATGTTAATGAGTTAAAATACAGCACCAAAACAGCTCTCATGCAATAATACAGCATATCATTTGGCTGCCTTGTTCCTCTTCCTTTGTTTTTCTTTTTACGGTCAAATAATATGCAGTAACCTGGGAGGACTACAGATACCAGGTAACTACAGCATGACAATCACATGGGAGAGCTTGCTTTTCCAAAAACTTTCTCTAAATTTGTATAAAGTAGGATTTTTCAACCTCTGCCTTATGGATATGTTGGAGCCAGTGAATCTTTGTTGTGGGAGCTGTGCTGTGCAGTGTTGAATGGTTAGCAGCATCCCTGGCTTCTACCCACTAGGGACATCAGCCCTCTCACCTCCACTCTGCAGCCATAGCAATCAAAACTTCTCCAAACAGTGGTAAATGTCATCTAAGGGGCAAAATTTTCCCCAGTTAAGAATCACTGAAATAAACCATGGTTACAAGAAAGAAATCAACTGGTAAGGCAGTATGTTCTCTATCACTGTACCTAAATAATCCACCCACTACATGGGGAGAAGGCGGCTCATTTTATGAATTATATTCATCAAATATTGTGAGTAGTGTCAACAGCATGACTCATGTCTGTCAAAAGAATTACCAAGTTCACCAATAAAAAATAATTTATTTGCAACCTCAATGATTTCATATAGCTAATAAAGGAAATGCTAAAATCTCATTAATTGCTTCCATTCATTTGTTCAACAAGTACTTATTAAGAGCATAGACTACACCAGGTACTGTGATAGAAGCTGGACTCTAGATTCAAAGAACAGACACATTTCTGCCTTCAAGGACCCTCCTGCCAACAGAGAAGTCAAGTGAGGAAGCAGGAAGTCATGGTATATAGTAAGTACTACCATGGGGAAAGAAGCTGGGGATCCTTAATTAGACTTGGAGGATTTTAAAAAATTTGTAGAAGACATCATATTTAAGCTGAGACATAAAACGTGAACAAAAATGAGGCAGAAGAAAGAAGATGAGAATACGACTAAGAAGCCGCAACAGCGTAAGAGGTAGCCCAGAGAGATGACAAAGCACTGAGTGTTCAGGAAAATATAAATATTACTACATGAATACAGTGTGGTAAATGAGGGAGACATAAATACATAAGACTGGAGAGGAAAGCAGGGGCCAAATCATGGTGGAAACCACACTGAGGAGTTTTAGGTTTATTAGAAGGCAATGGGAACTCACTAAATAGTTTCAGGCAGGAAAGTGGAATTATCAGATTTTTGCAGGGAGATTATTCTAGCTATAGTGAGTATATTAGTCAGGGTTCTCCTGAAAAACAGAACCAATAAGATGTGTATGCGCACACACGCATGTGTGTGTGGTGTGTGTGTGTGTGTGTGTGTGGAGAGAGAGAGAGAGATTTGATATAAGGGATTGCCTCACACAATTATGGCAACTCCTAAGATCAAGTAGGGTGAGTCAACAAGCTAATGACCCAGGAGAGCCACAGTGTAGTTTCAGTCTGAAGGCAGTCAGGCAAGAAGAAATCTCTCTTACTTGGGGAAAGGTCAGTGTTTTGGTTCAGGCCTTCAACTGATTGGATAAGACCCACCTACATTAGCAAAGCCAATCTACCAACGTTACTCAGTCCCTGATTTAAATGTTAAATGTTAAATGTTACCTACTTTACTCAGTCTATTAATTTAAATGCTAATTTCATTAAAAAAACATCCTCATAGAAATAGCCAGAAAAATGTTTGACCAAATACTCTGTGGCCCAGTCAAGTTCATACATAAAACTAATCATCGCAGTGGGGAATATGAAGAAGAAAGACTGAATTCAGGGAGAACATAAGAAAAGCTGGTACAGTAAGCGAGGTAAGAAATTGCAGTGACCTGCAGAGCATGGAAGTGTGGACATTCCACCACCAATTCTTTTAATGGAGGTCACAGCTTGGTGCAGAGTAGGAACTAGTTAATATTTGTCAAAATAGCAAATGAATGTGAGTGTGTGAAATCAAAAGCATTTTTAAAGGATTTATTTAATTTGAAAGCTTGGAAAGTAGTCCCATATACCCCAAAAAATATGTCTACATATGAATAATTCCATCAGTCCTATTCAAACCAGAAACAACTTAATGTTATTTCAAACCTTAGTAGCTGTTACCCGTCAATGCTGGTAAAGGCATAATGAAAGAGTCACTCTCATACACTCTTGCTGGAATTAGTGGTAGGCAGTCTTGCAACATTAAAAAAAATTAAATGTCACTACCCTTTGGTTTGGTAGCTCTCATTCTACATTTCTTTTCTAACGACTGTTTACTGCAATAAAAAATTGAAAGCAGTTTCATTTCTAACACAGACACACCAATTAGTACTCACCAAGTCAAAATCTTATTTTCAATGTCAGTTTGGTGAAATAGGCAATGCTTAAAAAATATGTTAACAGATTAGAATGCAAAACATGATATATAATATAATTCTAAATATTTATCCATTTCTTTACAGTCTTATCTACACTAACTGAGACTGAGAGCTAAAAGAAAAAAAATAATCTGAATTTTTAAAAATATATGTATATGCACATATTTGCAAATACCTGAAATATTTTTTTAAGAGATGAGGTCTCTCTCTGTAACCCGTGCATTGGTGCAATCATAGCTCCTCAGCGCAGCCTCAAACTCCCGGGCTTAAGTGATTCTCCCACCTCAGCCTCCTGAGTAGCTGGGACCACAGTAGAGCACCACCATGTATAGTTAATTTTTTTTCTTTTTTTTTTTTTTCTTTTTTCTTCAGAGATTGGGGCTTGCTTCATTATCTGGGCAGGTGTCAAACTCCTAGGCTCAAGTAATCCTTCCACATCAGCCTCCTGAGTCACTGGGATTACAGATGTGAGCCACCATGCTCTGGAAATTTTTAGTTATTCTCTTTCTTTTATTGAAATTACTCAGACTCTATCAATTAAATAGGTACTTAATAAATGTTGAAAAAGAAAATAAAGGAGTTAATGCACCTAATTGCACATGACTATATGTCTACATATTAACTGTAAATCTCTACTTGGTTCACAATAGGAGCAAGTGACAAACTTTTTAATGTTTTTTTTATTTATTTATTTTTATTTCAGCATATTATGGGGGTACAAATATTAC